>VBSM01003186.1:4065226-4078868 GCA_008086735.1 Cheirogaleus medius
GGTCAGTTGATTTCCAACAAAGATACCAAGACAATTCAGTGTGGAGGAATAGTCTTTCCAACAAATGGTGCTGGGACAAGTGGACATCCACATGCAAAAGAGTGAAGTTAGACCCCTACCTCACGCCATATATAAAAATTAACTCCAAAATGATCAAAGACCTAAGTACAAAAACTGAAAGTGTAAAACTATTAGAAGAAAACATGGAAGTAAATCTTTGTAATCTCGGATTAGGTGATAGTTTCTTAGATAGGATACCTAAAGTACAAGCAATAAAAGAAAAAAATAGATAGACTGGACCTAATCAAAATTAAAATTTTTATTGCTTCAAAGGAGCATTTAAAAATTATATCTAATAAGGGTCTAGCTATCTAGAATATATAAAGAACACTTAACAACTCAATAATAGAAGACAAATAATCCAATTAAAAATGACCAGGAACCTGAATAGATAATTCACCAAAGAAGATATAGAAATGGCCAATAAGCACATGAAAAGATGCCCAATATCGTTACTTATTAGGGAAATACGGATCAGAAACACCTGGAGATACCATTTCACACCCTCTAGGACGGCTGTGGCAGGTATTGGTGAGGATGTGGAGAGGATGTGGCTCCCAGACACTGCTGGTGGGAATGCTCAGTGGTGCAACCACTTTGGGAAACAGTCTGGCACATCCTCGAAAAGGTAAACCCAGAGTTACCACATAACCCAGTAGTTCCTCTACTAGGTCTATACCTAAGAGAGATGTAAACACCCATACAAAAATTTGCATAAGCGTTCACAGCAGCATTATTTATAATAACCAAAAAGTGGAAACAACCCAAGTATCCATTCATAGATGAATAGACGTGGCCTGTGCATACAGCAGAATATTATTTAGCACGGAAAGGAACAAAGTTTGCAACATGGATGAGCCTTCCAAACCCTGTACTGAGTGAGCCGAGCCAGGCACAAAAGGCCCCGTACTATGTGATTCCACTTACATGCAATGGCCAGAGTAGACGCAGCTCTAGCGACAAGCAGTAGATTAGTGCTTGCCTGGCGCTGGGGAGGAGGGCGCTGGGGGGCAGGGGGTGACTGCTTACTGGGCACAGGTTTCTTCTGGAAATAATGAAAATAGTCTGGATTTACACAGTGGTGATGGTGACACAACCTTGTAAATATACTCAAAACCACTGAATGGTACACTTTTAAAGTGTGAATTTTATGGCATATGAATTATGTCAAAAAAAAAAAAAGAAGACAAGGAGGAATTCCCCAAGGAGTACGGCTGGGGCAGGGCATTCCCTGAGAGAGCATGCAGGGTGCCAAGGCCTGGGAGGCGGGGTGAGGGCAGCCCCGCCACCCTGTCCACCCCTCCTTGGGCCTGGGGAGCCAGGAGGGCTTCACCCGAGCAGTGCTCTGAGTGGGATGTGCACTGTGGCCAAACCCCTGCCCTGTGTGCTTTGGCCCAGAGGAGGGTAAGAGCCGGTGCAAGGTGGTGCCTATGTCGGTGATAAGTGCCACCAGATACTGAGGGCCTTTGAGGGTCCTGGGAGAGGCCAGGCTCTTGGTGGGCCCTGCCTCGTGGAATCCACACAGCAGACCACACCATTCCCCCCTTCGCCAGACTAGGGACAGGCCTGCGTCTCCCTCAACCTCGAGTGTAGGAGCCGGAATCCGCTCCAAGTCCGCTCTCCCTGGGGGCAGCCGCGGCCGGGGCCGTGGGGAGAAGCAGCCTCAGGCTACTGGGACCCTAGGGACGTACTCAGGGCTCTGACCCAAACTGGACGTGGGCTGCGGGCAAAGGCGAGCCGCCGTGCTGGTGGTGTGCTTGCTTTCTTGAGCCACCGGGCCGGTGGTGAGGCCTTTAAATAAACGGCAAGTGAAACAAAAGGGAATTCTGGTCTTAAAATCCTGACGATGTGATTTTCACGTTAATAAAGGTAGATACTGTGCACCTGTGTGCCAGGGATTTTGACAAGACATGTGACACTCGCCCAGCACAGCCGAGGCCCGGCCTTGCCTGTGTCGTCATGGCTTTGTGGCGGGGTCGCCGGTTTCAGCAGCAGATTATCCAGGGCCGGTGGGACAGGGCAGGCCACCCCCGGCTGCAGAGCCCTGAGTTCTTCACAAAATTATCTGAGGCCTCAGAGAACGGGAACAGCAGTGGTGACACTATTAAAGCTTCAAATAATTAAATGTCATTTGTAACTGATCCAGAACTCCATCAACCCGGGGTCCCGAGTACACGCCGCTCCATCTTAGGGTTCCACTCTTACAGAAAGCGTCTCTAATGTACATGATCTAATACAAGTGACCCCGGAGGACAAATGCTTAATCATGATGACTTACCTGCAAGTTTCTCCTCAAGGACCTCTGAGGGCGGCCACGGTGTCTTCGCGCTGATCCTGGCTGTCTTAATGAAATTAGGAGATAACTGTTTAAAATCGGTTATCTGATCTGAAGATGACACACAGACAGGGAAAATGACTTGCCTGTAATTTAACTCAGTGGCTTGGACCAGGCCTGAGTTAGCCTGTGGACCTGTCACTGGAAGCTGCTGAGAGCAGCCAACAGCGTGGCTTCGGGGCGCAGAACTACGGCTGCAAATGCTGGGCCTTCTCTCGCCTCCAGTGGTTTTCAGCCTGGGATGCCGAAGTCCTGGACGCTCCTACGCAAGGAAAAAGTACTTTGTCCACGATGCCAGTAGCAGCCCTGCTGAGGAATATGGAAAAAGCCCACCAGAAACTAAACCAAAGACCTGGAAAAACCCTGGAACCTGCCCGGGAAATTCCTGTCGGGCCATGGGATGGATGAACTGAGAAAGATGAATTTCATTCTAAATTGCCAAACTATACCTTTATAAATGCAAAAATGAAAACAAGAATAATCACATATTCTATAGTATTCCAGAGATACCATAGTAGATGCTCAATAAATATTCGAGAGAGGATGTTAGTTTTTAATTGCTCTTTCCCCCCAAAACTAAAGTTAGGTCCAGGACACATAATTGATTGAAAAAAAGAAAGTGGTGGCCGGCCAAACGCCCCACGGAGTATAGAAGACTCTCTATACAAAATGCAGTGAATGTCAATACTGAGAGAGTGTGATGTACGTGATCTGAAAAAGCCGTATGCACGAGCTGCTTCCTACTGTGTAAAACCAGAGCTCATTTAAAAGGTCACAAGACAGTTCAGATAACTTTAAGGCACAGGGTACCCCAGGACTCAGTGTGCACAAAGCAGTGCCCCTAGGATAACAGTAGGATTCCTATTCTATGAAAGGCCCCTAATCTAGCGGGAAGGCAGCCCCCACGCGGCTGAAATAACACGAGACTGATGAGGATGGCGCTACAGCAAAAACACAGACAAAACAAGAGTGGGGACAGAATGCAATGTCCTGTCTCAGGCAGCCTTACTGTTGTTTTTTAAAAATTACGTGCGATTTCAAAATTCTCACTGCTGCCGTTGCAGTCACGTCTACAGGCAATTTTGCAATCATTTTATTTTTTTAATGATGTTTCATCTTGATGAGGCGTATGTGAGATTTTTTTTAAAGCCCTGGAATCAACCTTGTTTTCCAAAGAGCAACAAAAACCAATGTCTGTGCCACGCGGTAAAGTGACAGTTGGGGGTTATTTCACCACCAGTGCAAGTAGGACATTTATTCCTCGAATTCCTGGAACAAAGCAGGGGGACCCTTTCCGGGGAGTGAGTCCCAGAGGATCAGGGCTCCGTGGCGAGACAGGTAGCGGGAGGGGTGGAGGGGCAGGCCTGCCGCCGTCAGGAGGCTCCTGCTGAGACAACACAGCACCAAGAGCCAGGAAGCAGTGGGAGGAAACATCCACAAGACAGGAAGAGCTAGAATGTTCCATGAAGTCAGGTAATGTCCTGCAGTTGGAAGAAGATATAAAATGCCCCAGTTGAGCCCACGTGTTTGGTGACAGCCATGAATTTGCAGTGATATGTGAAGGCCATCGATTCTTACTGGGGCTGTGACCAGAGGCCCCTTGCAGCTAAAGCCCCTGTCTGTGTGTGCCCCACGGCACCTGCAGGGCAGAGCTGGCCCTGGTCTCCGTCAGCTCAGGCTGCCGATAACAAGGTGCCCAGACGGGGCAGCGTCAACCACAGGCGCTTGTTGCCCACGATTCTGGAGGCTGGAAGTCCAGGATCAGGGTGCCAGCCGATTCGGTTCCTGGTTAGGCCTGCCTTTCTGGCTTCTCACTGTGCCCTCACCTGGCGGGGAGAGAGTTCCGGTGTCTTCCTCTTCTGTAAGGACACCAGCCCCATCAGATCCCCATCCTTATTAGCTCATTTAATCTCCCTTACCTCCTCCCAGACACAGCCACCTTGGGGGTTATTCGGGCTCCCGCACACAAATGCGGGTGACCCCAATGTTCAGTGCACAGCACCGCCGTCCGCCTCGGCGTCTTGGGCACCACATCGTGAGACTGGGGCCCCTCGCATCCATAGCACTGAAGACATCAAGGCCAGAAACAAACTGAGCAGGCCCAGAGGTCTGCAGCTACGGGGGGGGGGGGGGGGGGGGGGGGGGGGGGGGGGGGGGGCGCGGCCTTAAATACAGTGCAAAGGCCAGTGTTTGCCGGCCACACTGAGAGTGCGGCCCCTGGGACGGGAGTGACCCCCGTGGGTGTGCCAGACCGTCCAGCAGCCCTCCCCCTCCCACCAGCCCTGCACGTCAGTCGTGAAGTCTCCTGGGAGCCCTTTTGGAAAGGTGCAGTCCCTGTCCCTGTGTCACCGCTGAGTACACGGTGGTCGCTCAGCAGGCAAGTGGTGACATGGAGTTTGTCCCGGGAGCCTGTCCCCAAAGCCCACACTCTGAGCCTTGGGGCTTTGCTGCTTTGCTGCTAGGGGGTCAGCAGTGGGAGGGTCACTGTGTGTGACGCTGGACAGCGGTGAGGAGACCCCACAGAGGCGGTCGGGTCGGCAGGACTCAGGCTGCCTGGGGGCTGTGGGTCTGCGCCTGGCTCCCCTGCATCTCGCCGCCCCCCCCTCCGGCATTTTGTCTTCCTTCCGATGCCTGGTGACCATAGTGCTGTCCGAGCACTGTGGGGAACCGATGGCTACAAACCTGTTTGCTGAAATTTTTATTTTACTTCTGAGGCTTCCCAAACACTTGGGAAGACGACTCGGCACTCTCCTAAGTCCCCGCCTGGCTGCGCCAGGTCCTGCCCCCACACCAGGCGGTTTATGCCAACGCGTCCCATGGGGCGCTCCCTTGTCTGCGCCACCTGCCGCGAGGGCGCTGGGAGACTGCGAGGGCCGCGTGGGAGGTGGCTCTCGGGGGCGGGGCGTGGCCACAGAACTGGACGGATGGAGTCACCACTTTGTTGGTGTGAGAGCTGACCCCTGGCCTGGCCCACGCTCACCTGTACCCGCTAATGGCGCCACCTTCCCTGAGGCCCCTCGGGCTAAGACTGCTACCTTCACCTGAACTGAGCTGCAGGAAGGTGGACCCAGCCAAGGGTTGATCCCAGCACGGTCCTCCAGGTGACCAGGGAGCCCACGGAGGGTGCCCCGGGCCCAAGGGGGACCACAGACTCCCAGACCCCAGAGGGCCATGCGGCCTCCGTGGCAGCCTCTCCAGCGGCCTTCCCAGGCTTCGGTCTTGTCGTTTTCTGCAGACTGGAATCGGGAGACTTGCCTCCATGAGGTGCTGGCGCGGGTGAGCAGCCACGGGAGCCGCCGATCCCAGGTCGGAGGTCCGCGTCCCGGCTGCATCGCCGGTTCTTAAAAACCTCCCGGCTGCCACGCCGTGTTGAAAAAGGCTCTGTTCCTGATGTTCCCACTTGTGGTTTTGAAATTGCCAAGCCCGGGGAAGTTGAATAACTTATTCAAACGCCGGGAACACGTCCGCGGGCTTTGAGTTAGGCGTATTGGTGGCGGTGGCTTCTGCTGCTTGGTCCCCCATTGTTGCCGCCTGCTTGTTACCGCGCATTCGACTGGGTGCATTTTATTTCTGAAATGCGCTCCCCCCGTGGCTGGTTTTCATCTGGCTGTGAAGCCGCCATCAAAGCAAGCTACCCTGAATGTTCTGTTCGCAGGCAGCCTAGAAACCTTTCTGACACGTCGCTCACACTCCGCCGGGCTCTCTCCGGAACAGCAGTGGCGTTCGGCCAGCCCGCGGACAGTAGGGCAGTTATGGAAAGGGAGGCTCGCCGGGGCCGGAGAGCACATAGAAAAAGGACGACGCTTCTAAATGTGCGTGTTTACAACAAAATCCTGTTTCCCGGGGCAAGGGAGTGCAGTCCCATTGTTGCTGGAGCAGTTCATCTCCCTGGTCCTTTTAAAAACAGGGATCTTTGACGGCGCCCTCATGTTGCATTCAGGCTCCGTGATGCCCCGTGGGCTGCGTGGAAAATGAAGCCGTAGGACCCACGTTCTAGCACTGGCTTTTGCAAGGCCATCCAAAGCCCTCCGTGCTGTCAGGCTCCTCATCTGTAGGAAAACTCATTGTGCTATTAAACGTGAAATTTCAAGTCACTGTGGCTTGTTCCCTTAGCTCTTCTGCTGAGATTCCAGGGAGCAGCTGTCTGGTGGCCAAGGTGGCACCGTGGTCAGCGTGCATCCAGCAGCATCAGAGTCCTCACTCGGCCCTGGCTGGGACGTGCTCCCGGGCACGGCTTGACTGTGCAGCCTGAACACCCTTCTCCCACGGCTTGTGCCGTGAGGGCCACCCCAGCCCTAGAGGAGCCACTGGCTTTGCAAATCCGTTTGCTACAATGTGGGCCTCAAGAACTTCTGACTCTCAGGCTGAAGTGAACATGCAAAGGCCATTACCAGAAATTCAAATACCTTCTTCTAAAAGTCCAAATACAGTGCCCTCCTTTTGAGATTGTTGAGACCAATCATGAACTCTTAACAACTGTTGGATGATCCAGGGGTGGTAATATATTTTTCTTTTAGATTTTCAAAAAAAATTGTATGGAGATATAACTTGCACACATTATATACTCAAGATGTTTTGACAGCTGCATGCACCTGCCAGTCACCTGTCCATCATGCCAGGAAGTTCCCTGGGCCCCTTCTGTTTATTCTCCCTGTTTAGAAGCAGCCATGGGTCAGTCAGGACAGGTTAGTTTTGCCTCTTGTAAAATTCATATAAATGGGATTATATGATATATACATTTTTGTGTCTGGCTTCTACCGCTCAAAAAACATACATGAAAAAGATCGTGTATCTACCAGTGATACCTTTTCTGCCTTTTTTATTCTTACAAGGGAGTAGCTGAAAATACCAAGTCTCACCAAACAACTTTTTACCACTCTAAGGCCTGAGAGCTCACTGTGTGTCAGATGCCCTCCGGGTGCATCTAGTTACGATGTGGGGGTTCGAAGTCCCAGCTCAGGTCAGACTGGCAGGGTCAGATCTGGTCTTACCATTGACTGCTGTGTGGCCTGGGCTGGAGGTGGGATCTCTCTGTGCCTCATTTCCCAATCTGCAAGTAAGCGGTAAGTACAGTACCTGCCTCAGGATGACTTGGAGAATTAAACTAACAACATATGTCACACAGTGTTGAATCCCACTCTTCCAAGTAAAGGTCTAAATTCCAAATAAATGTCATCTCTTAATTTTTTTAAGGAAAAATCACCAAGCTTGCAAAGGGGAAAAATGTCTAAGAGTCAGACACTTTGGGCAAGTTCAGAAACTTCATTTAAAAATTAAAATGAAAAAAATCATAGTGTCCACACATCCTATTTGCTATAATGTTCTAAATCAAGTGACCACATTTCAACAGCATCTGGAGAAATACCTAGTACAGAGCCAACCCCTTTGGGAAAGACAGCAAGGACGTCTCTGGGAAGACAACTCAATTATTTCTTACGAAGTGGTGTGAGAGAATATGTATGTTACCATGCATTAAAGTGCGTGGCTGAGACTGAGAGCAGCATCTGTCTGAAGAAGAGAATGAGGTCGTATTTATTCTCTGATTCTGGGAAGAAACCTTGTCTCTGTTTCAATAGAGACACCGTGCACATCCTTTGCGACGTACGTGTTATGTTCACACGAGATGGGACTCGGGAATAGTAAGTGTTTTTTGCTTGGGACTCATGGACGCCAAAGGGGAGTGAGCGTTCCTGGGCATTTTGCACCGTGGTCTAAATCACAGCTGCCGCACTTTCGGGGTCAGCCACCGGCCCTGTGCTCGCTGTCCTGGCAAAGGGAAGGGTATATCCCGTATGTTCCTGTAAAATGGGGTGGCTCTTACCGAAATCAGATAAGTAGTTGCGAATCGGTGCGACACATTTGATGTGTAAATTAGATCGTTCTGTTTCATAAAATAATATTCCTTAGTGCTGGCCAAGGTTTCACGGAAATGTGTCTGTGGCCCCCTCCCCGCTCCCCCAACACTGCTGGTAAAAGTGAAAGTTGGAAAAACCTTCCTGGAAAGAACTTTGCAGTATTTATAAACAGCCTTTAAAATGACATGCTTTTTGACCCAGCAGTTCTTCTCTTAATATTTTTCCAAGAAGTGAACGACACATGCAGATTTACTTGCAAAGGTAATCAATTGGATCATTGTTTATAATTGTTAAAAATTTTAAATAAAGCAAAAATCCCAAAATAGGTGATTAAATAATCATTTAATTTCATATATGAATAATGTATATTCTTACATTATGTAAAATGTGTATATGATTTTTATATAGGATCATGTATAATATATACATCATAAAATCATATATACACATTTCATGTGGTGTAAGTATATATAATATATACATTTTATGAGAGGTCTATGCGTTATTTATATATATAATCGGAATATAGACACTGCAGCATTTAGAAGCCATTAATTACGTTGCAGCTGAAAATGTAATAGTGTGGAAAGACAGCCATAGTATATCAAAGAATCTTATAAATTAGAATATATCCCACATTGTTCATTGTGACTATTTATAGGGAATAGGGTTCTAATTTATTCTTATTTATTGCTTACCTTTATTTTCTACCATTTAAAAATCTTGGTTAGTTTTTTTATGTCCGTGAGAGGAAGCCGCAGAGCGATGAGGGATGTGTCATCGACATGAATGGCGTGACCTGGCTTCTACCCAGTGTGACCATGGCGGGCTGGTGCCACCCCGGGGCACACTTCTCAGCTGCCAGTGGCGCCCGGAGCCCCGGCGCCGGCCGGCTGCGGCCCTGTGCCAGGAACGCCGAGGTTGGAGGAGGCATGGCCCTCGGGTGTGAGCCTTGTGCAGCCTCCAAACATGCCCTCCCTGGGCCTCAGTTTCCTCATTGGTAAGAGGACCTGGTTGTTCCCCTTCTGTTGCCACAGGCTGGACGTGGTGGGGACAGCCGGCGGTCACGGGCAGAGTGTACGCTCACCCCCTGTGCGACACAGAGAATGAGCTGTGTTCCCATCGCCAGGCTGACTCCGAAGGGCCCGTGGCAGGCGAGGAGCCGCGGCGAGATCATGACAGCCACAAGTAAGGAGTTACCCTTCGACCAAGCGATTCACTCCTAGCCATAAACACGATAGAAATGAAAATACGTCTCCGCAGAGAAACTTGCGCGTGAATGTTCGTAGCAGCATTATTCATATCAGCCAAACAGGGGAAACAAACTAACGTGTCCATCGGCCAAGGCATGGACAAGCACAGCGAGGTCTGTCCACACAGTGGAGTATTATTCAGCCATAAAAAGGAATGGAGCACTGGCACATGCCACACACTAATGAACCTTCAACACATGCCCGGGGACAGAAGCCAGTCACGCAGACTTCATGCTGTCTGATGATATGAAATGTTCAGAAGAGGCAAATTCACAGACAGAGAGGAGGTCCACGGTGGCCAGGGCCTGGGCCGGTGGCCGGGGCGGCTTTGGGGAGATGGGCAGTGACTGCCAGTGGACGTGGGAGTTCTTTCTGGGGCGATGAAAATGTCCTAAAATTCATTGTCGTGATGATTACCTGACTCTGTGAAAAATACCGAAACCATTGAATTATACACCTTGAGTGAATTGCGGGGCATGTGAATTATGTCTCAATAAAGCTGTTAGAAAAAAGAAAAACTATGCTACACATTTTAAGTGGTGAGAAAAATGAAAGACAGCATGTTCAGAAATTTTAAACAAAGCCGCAGAAAACCGTGTTTCCTAGACCGATAGCAACCGTTACGGAAACCCAGGGCTTTGCCAGCGTGGAGAGAGAAGATGGGACAGGCCTGTCCCCGTCGGACTTGGAAGGCAGCGCTGTTTTATATCTGTGGCCTTATCCCTGCAGAATCCTTTCTAGAAGATCAAAGAATCACTCAAGCTAAACATGCAGCATTTCTGAAGTGTCCCAAAGATTTGGGTTGAGACCACGGGAGAGGCGTGTAAGCTGTCCGGGGAGGTCAGCGGCCGAGTCAGAGGTCAGCTTGCCCAAGAGTAGCGTCCTGGGGGCACCCAGTGTTCCTGGCTCTTTGGGGCCAGGGGGTGGTTCTAGCACAGAACAGACTGGGGCTGTCCAAGGCAGTCTGAGGGCAAGGCCCGGCCACAAGGATAGTACCTTCTGGAACATTTGTTCCACAGTAAGTCTCCCAGGTCCGCACGGGGCCGTGTTATCTACAGACCCTCATGTGTGTCATTTTACCGAGGGGACACGTGCTAACCAGTCTGGCAGCAGTTGAGACTCTGCGACAGGGTCGGGGGACGCGGGAAGTGCCTCGCGGGGGCTCGTACACGGGGGCTCGTTTACGTGCCCAGGTCCAGAAAGAGGCTGCACAGGCAAATGGCAAGCCACACCTGGCTGGGAAACAGCAGGGACTGCCTGAAACCCTTTGGATAGCCTCTTGGCTCCTCCTGGGATAAATCAACCAGCCGTGGGGAGCCTGCCCGTGGGGAGCCTGCGAAGTGGGTGTGAACGATGAGGAGAGGAAAGTCAAAGTTGGCCATGGGTCCCAGGCTTGGCCCCATCCTGCCCTGCCAGGCTCCCCCAACCTGGAAAGCCCAGCTGTGGCCTGAGATGAAGCCAGACCGTAGTAAGGAGTCGTCGAAAGAGCTCTGGGCCAACAACACTCCAGCACTTGCTTTTGCTGCCTGGGACGGTCCTGTGTCGTGTTATTACAGACTCCGACTCTGCCTGGGTTTGAATTCCAGCTCCCCCGCCTCAGAGAAGGCAACGGAAGCTGCAGAGAAGGTTATTGGCTTCCCCAGGAACAGATAGCCTGTGAATTGTTGACTTCCAGACAGTCCTTCGTCGTAGACCCTCCTTCTCATTAAAGAAGCAGTGACAGTTTTCGTTAGAGGTTTGTCCTGAAGTCCTTGATCATAGTCGTTTCCAAACTAATCCTTTGCCTACCAGCCAACTGCAAGGAGGGGACAGCTTGATGTCACGGGGACCCCAGTGAGGAACTGGATTCCGGGCCCCTTCGGGCCACAAGTCAGTGTCAGTTATCGTGACATCGGTACCCTCTGCTAAGGGTGAGGCTGAGCAAGGAGGCCGCCCTCTTGCTGGTCCCTTCTAGCTTGGGAGCTGTGTGATTCTCCTCATTTATATTGTATATGCACACACACAATCAACTGCAAAAGCTTTAGCCCTTCCTCCGGTGCAGGGAAGGTGCAGGGACCAAGCATAGACTAAAGACGCCGTATTACAGGAGACACCACTTCCGCATGCAATCCCCTAAGACGCTCTGCAGACTGGGGTGGCTTTGCGTTCCCACGTAAAGACACTGAGGGGTTAATGCCCAGTGTGCGCGCTGGGAAGTTAATGATCAGTTTTTATCTGGCACGGCACAGGCTGTTCTTAATTTTCATAAGTTTAAACTCAGCAATTTCAGGTTCATTTTAACCATCAGAAGAGTCCATTTGCTCTAACTAAATAACGGTCTCCATAAAACCTAACACCTAAATACAGCAGGTGTTTCTGAACCACACGGAACCAAAGTAGATGCGTAGAAATGTTATGAAACATTGAATTAGCTGGACAGTGACCAAAAATTTCTTCAGTTCAAAGCACTCTCGGATTTGTTTTTTTGTTTCTCATTCTTGTTTTCATTTATTTAACAGCCTGTAGAATAAACATAAAGGCTGAGTTCTCAGTAGAAGAAGCCAGACCCAAACAGAGTCACGGGACTCTGTTTATGCGGAATAACCAGCAACGGCAAGGCTGCCTGGTGGGGAAATGGGAATTTAAAATGGGCAGGAGGAATCTTTTAGGGATGATAGAAATGTTCTAGAACCAGTCTCTGGCAGTGGTCGCACAGCTCTGTGGATTTACTATCAAATAAAAGTCATTGACGTATATCCCTAAAAACAGGTGAATTTCATGGTATGTAAATTATACCTCAAGCTGTTGGGGGGGGGAAGAGTATTGCCTCCCCTCCCCCACATAGGGACTCCCACTTGATTAAGAAAACTAAACCCAACCCAACATGTGAATACCTTTTCCACTAACGCTAAAGACTAACACACAAGGCAGAGAGGTTAGCAGCAGGTCAGAAATTTTAACAGGTCTCAGATTTTAGCTAATTAGGGATTGGCCAGTTTCATGGAGCTGGTTGAAGACATGAGACTCCGGGGTCAGAGACAAAGGAGCGTTTGTTACATCAGTTGCAGCAGCCAGAGTATTAGCACTTGTGTCAGTTTCCGGCCTCCGGCGCCCACAGCTGTGACGCGGCCAGGGCCCTGTGACACGTGTGGACGTTGCAGGTGGCACTGCGGGACAGCAGCCCTGAGCTCAGAGAACCAGACTTTCCGTAGTGGGCAGAGAGCACATTCGCCCTGTGCTGCATAGGAAGATACTATCTCTGTCATCCAAGGCTGTTTGCTGTGCACGTTCTTGGAAAGACGGTTGGGGACAAAGGCAGTCAGAGCCTGTGCTGGGAGGGTGTGGGGACATAGGAGAGACCACTGGAGAACCGTTCCCCACCAAGAGGAGGGAAGGCGGGGGTCAGACTGCCTCTTTCGCCAAGTCTCCTGTCTAGGTTCTGTGAGAGTCTGGAAACCCCTACTCAGTCTAGGAGGAACTGTGGGGAGGAAATACGGACATCAGTTTGCAATTTGACAGGTTTGGAGGCCTGCGGAATTCCCAGGTCAAGGGAGCAGGTTTACAGAGAGTATATAGCCAAGAGGGACTGATGCTGCCAGACGTCAAGTCCAGTAGATGCCACCAAGGCCACCCGCTACTGCATCTTCTTGTACATGTTCCTTCCACCCCAGCTTTTGCCTTCTCAGTCCCTCGTCTTCCAGCTAGTGTGGGTAGGAGACTCCTATTGCTGCCGTGACCCTTCGCCACACACTTAGTGGTTTAAAGTAACACGAATTTATTATCTTACGGTTCTGGAGGTCACAAGTCCAAACCGGGTCTACATGGTGTGTTCCTCCTAGAGGTTCTAGAGGGGTCCATTCTCTCGTCTTTTCCAGCTTCTTCAGGCTGCCAGCTTATCCTGGCCATGGCCGTGCATGGCTCTGACCTCTGTTTCCGTCATCACATCTTCTCTGACTCTGACCCCCCTGCTTAGAAGACCCTCTCGCAAGGACCCTTGTACACTGGCCCACCTGCATCACCCGGGAAAGCCTCCCTCTCGGCGTCATCACATCTGCAGTGACATTGCCACATAAGGTCCCATAGTCACAGGTTCTGGGGGATCAGGACATGCACATCTTTAGGGGCCACATTGTTCTGTCTTCTCTAGATGTTGTGGCCCT
>VBSM01003186.1:4087420-4104013 GCA_008086735.1 Cheirogaleus medius
AAAAAAAAAAAAAAAAAACTAAATATGCGACTCCATCATGCCCCAGCAACTGCAATCTTGGGCGTTTATCCCAGGGAAATAAAAAACTTAGGTTTACACAAAAACCTGTATACAGACATTCTTAGTGGCATCATTTATAACAGCCAAAAACTGGAAACAACCCAGATGTCCTTCGAGAAGTAAATAAACAAACAAGTTATAGTGTGTCTATATCGTGGAAAACTACTCAGCAATGAAAAGGAGTGAACTGTTGATACACACAACTACTTGGGTGAATCTACAGGAAATTATGTCAAGAGAAAAAAGACAATCTGAAAAAATCATATGGTGTATGATCCCATTTATGTAACATTGCTGAAATTACAAAATCGTAGAGAGAACAGGTTGGTGGAAGGGATGGGGGGATGGGAGTGGTTATAAAAGGGCAGTGAGAGCCCCATATTGGAAACATCCAGGATCTTTGGTGGTAGATGCAGGAACTTACATGCAATAAAATTGCATAGAATTAAATACATGGACACACAGACGCACACCATTACAAGGGGCTACCAGTAAAACTGGGAAGTGTGTACAAGACGAGTGGATTATATCACTGTCTTGATTGTGATAATGTACCATAGTTTTATAAGATGTTACATTTGGAGGAAACTAGGTAAGGAGTATTGGGGATCTCCCTGTATTTATTTATTTTTCTTTATTTTATTATTATTATTCGAGATACAGTCTTGCCCTGTCACCTGGGCTAGAGTACGGTGGCGTCAGCCTAGCTCACAGCAACCTCAAACTGCTGGGCTCAAATGATCCTCCTGCCTCAGCCTCCCAAGTAGCTGGGACTACAGGCATGCGCCACCATGCCCGGCTAATTATTCTATTTTTTGTAGAGACAGGTTCTCACTATGTTGCTCAGGCTGGTCTCCAACTCCTGGGCTGAAGTGATCCTCCCGCCTCGGCCTCCCGAAGAGCTGAGATTACAGGCGTGAGCCACCGTGCCCGGCCAATCACATAGGAATCTACAATTATTTCAAAACATTGTACTAAACAGTGTAAGTGAAAAAATAAAGCAAAATAAAAAGGCAGCTTCGCTTAAAAGCATCAGGGCTCTTAGGAGAAAGGACTCGTCCCAGGTCTGGCCCGAGGATGCTCACAGAACCGCCAGGGACCGAGGGAGACACGTCACATGGATACGGGCCAGCTCCGAGGGCTCCCACTGACCAAACCTGCAACAATGTAAGCTTCAAAGAGAATAATAGTCTTGGTGATAGTTTACATGACACCTTTAATTTTTTTTTTTTGAGACAGAGTCTCACTCTGTTCCCTGGGCTAGAATGCCGTGGCGTCAGCCTAGTTCACTGCAACCTCAAACTCCTGGGCTCAGGCGATCCTCCTGCCTCAGCCTCCCGAGTAGCTGGGACTACAGGCATGCGCCACCATGCCCGGCTAATTTTTTCTATATATTTTTAGTTGGCCGATTAATTTCTTTCTATTTTTAGTAGAGACGGGGTCTCGCTCTTGCTCAGGCTGGTCTCGAACTCCTGAGCTCAAACAATCCGCCCACCTCGGCCTCCCAGAGTGCTAGGATTACAGGCGTGAGCCACCACGCCCGACCTGACACCTTTAATTTTTAAATGTCCACAGGTCCACGGTGGTACTCCAAAAAGGCAGAGGGGGAGAAGCTCCTCTTTACAGAAAGCGTCAACTAATAAGCAGAGAGCTGGAAAGTCTCCATCTCACAAGCAAGGATATAAAAGCCGGTCGCCATGGCCGCTGCAGTTCTCGAGGGGAAAGAGCAAGATATTCCCAGGCTCACGGTACCAGCCTGTGGGTCACTCGGTCATTATGAAGGGAGAAGGTGCCTGGCCAGAGGTCCGGCCTGGCGACCGCTGCTTTGTGCACTCGGACTCAGTGGAGGGACAGCCCACGGTCTACCTCCTGATGTGCTGAGAGGGAGGCTCGTGGCATCTCCGTAGTCATATTTTGACCCAAATGGAGTCAGATAAACACAACTGGGGGACATTCTACCATAGAAATAGCTTGGACTCTTCCAAATATCAGTGTATGAAAAGACCAGAAAGAGAGGTGGGGTTTGGAAGGACTCGTAGATGGAAGGAGATAAACAGACAGGGCGGCCAAACGCAGCCTGCGTCCTCAGTGAATGTCCCGGGTTGGTGGGAAAATTCAGCTCTGGAGCGTGTTTTTGGATCATTTAGAGAAAACTGAATTCGGACCATATGTTATTGATGGAAACCAATCATAATCCCGAAAGATAACAATCCCAAATGCTATAACCCCAAATATTGAAATCCTGAAAGATCAAAATCCAGAATATATAATTCTGGAAAAAAAATCTTAAAAATAATTTAATATAATATATTTATATATATTTAATATATATTTAATTTATATTTAATATATATTTAATATAATATTTAATATAATATAATAAATTAATATTTATATTTAATATATATTTAATATATTTATGTACTTTTTAAAAAGGGAGTGTATTTGAGAAACATAAAAACACAACAGAATACTTCCTAGGCCACTTTACACGATAAAATAGGCAATAATAACATACATATTTTTGCAAGCATGGGAACTCAGATATACTAACGACAATCATATGAGTATGACAGTTATGATGAACCATATTCATGAAGAAATAGGTCAAAAAGGGAAATAGTAAACACGTATCACTACGGTTGGTAATTGTGTACGCTCTTAACTACCACCATCTAAAGTACCATGACCAACAACCTAAGTCTTTTGAGAAGATCGAAAACCTGGATAGGTCCAAGTGCAGTGGCAACATGCCTTTAGTCCTAGCTATTTGGGAGGCTGAGGCAGGAGGATCACTTGAGCCCAGGAGTTCAAGGCCAGCCTGGGCAACATAGCAAGACCCTGTCTCTAAAAAAAAAAAAAAAAAAAAAAAACTTGATGGGCCACCACTGCATATGAAGTCACCCAAAGATCTGAAATCTCAAGAAATTTTATCTTTCACAAATGCAGATGTACAAAAAAAGGACATCTCTTGATTTATTGAATCAGTTTTAACGTTTTTACCTGTGATGCTTACACACAAAGTCAATGTTGCAATGATGCGCTTGCATGGAGTCTCACATATGCAAAAAAAAATGCATAAAATAAATTATAACTCTCTAAAAACCTGTACACAATTTATGCCTCCAGTATTGGAAATGATGCAAATATGAGATACATAGCATAGCAAATTATAAAAACCAATGCTGTCAATTTAAAATTGTGGAAAAAACTCTAAAAAAAGGAAAAAAATATCTCCTCCAAAAGAAACCTAAAAAGAAAATTCAGTATAGGAAAAATGTATTATAGGGATAGATTGTGAACAGTTGCACAGAGATAGTCCATAAGAGCTGGACGACTTCATGATTATTAACTATATTTTGAAGTCTTACATCACAACGAAAAGTTGCTTTTTTACTTTTAGGACACGGCTCTCCTTGGAGAATGCTTTCACATTCATTTTCTACATTGCGCTGCTCTTTTTGAAATTCTATGATTTGACATACACCAACATGAGTATTTCCTGCTACAGTCCATCCTCCGTGCCATGCTTCCAGGCTGTTTTGGGTATTTGGAAGTCCATTCCACGTGCCCTCGTATACCGACCACAGACTTGGCAGAAACAGCACTGATGATCAAACAGCTACATGGCTGTGTGAGTGTCTTATCCTGCCACACACATAATTACTTTTGAACCAGCCAGTAACTTCGCTGGCTTCTTCAGGCAGATGCTGCCTTAATTCATTAAAAGCTCCTGGAATGTCCCCAGCTGGAAGGAACGCCAGTGCAGACACATGACACATTTTTAAACCGAGGTTTCTGTTGCTGCCATATTAGGCGGCCAATCCACTCATCTGAATTTTCCACCAAATGCATTGGGCTAAATGGAAAAAACAGACTTTACTGTAACACCTTGAAATTCAGTTTCAGAAGCCTTGATCACACCTAATTCCAAATCTGTCATTATGTTTTGGGAGTTCAGTTGAAATCCATTTTCTTCTGTGTTTGTAAAGGGCTTCACTTTTTTCAGGATACAGAGTTGTGGCAGGGATCCGAACTCACTGTCAATGATAATATTGTGTCAGCGTGGTGGCTCACGCCTGTAATCCTAGCACTCTGGGAGGCCGAGGTGGGCGGATTGTTTGAGCTCAGGAGTTCGAAACTAGCCTGAGCAAGAGCGAGACCCCGTCTCTACTAAAAATAGAAAGAAATTAATTGGACAGCTAAAAATATATAGAAAAAATTAGCCGGGCATGGTGGTGCATGCCTGTAGTCCCAGCTACTCGGGAGGCTGAGGCAGGAGGATTGCTTGAGCCCAGGAGTTTGAGGTTGCTGTGAGCTAGGCTGACGCCATGGCACTCTAGCCTGGGCAACAAAGTGAGACTCTGTCTCAAAAAATAATAATAATAATAATAATATTGTGTCAGTTTTAAGTAGCTAGTATATAATAATGCGGGCCATCCAGATGCTGGCTTGGAACTTTAGAAGCACACAGTGGTGTCTGTTTGGGGGAACAAAAGAGTGCTCAGATTCTGAATTCTTTTAAAATTGTGGTAAAATATACACAGCTTAAAATTTATCATCATAACCATTTTTAAGTATACAGTTCAGTGCAGTTGTTGTGCAACCATCACCACAATCCATCTCCAGGACTCTTCCATCTGAACCTCCGGACCTGATAAATCCAGTCTCCCCACGAGCCCCCTCCCCTACACCCCGGCAACCACTGTTCTGCCTCCGTCCCTGTGAATTTCACTACGTAACTCATAGGAGTAGAGTCTTACAGTATTTGTCTTTTTGTGTCTGCCTTATTCTGTTAGCATAATGCCCTCTCAAGGTTGATCCATGTTGTAGCATGTGTCAGAATTTCTTTCCTTTTTATTAAGATTGAACGGTATTCCACTGAATGGATATACCACATTCTGTTTATCCATGCACCTGTCAAAGCGCACTCCAGCGCGTCCATATTTCAGCTATTGTGAATAACGCTGCTGTGAACGTGGACGTGCAAATATCTACTCGAGTGTCCGCTTTCAGTTCTTTTGGGTTTGTGCTTAGAGGTGGGATTGCTGGATCATATGGTAATTCTGTGTTTAATTATTTGAAGAACCATCATAGTTTTCCCAGATTCTGGATTTTTGACTCAATGAAAACAGTGTTGACTTTCTTGATGAATTCCTTTTTTCTAAAAACCTTTTTTGATGGCCTTCAGAAGTCCTAGTGATGCAGTCCCCAACCCCTGGGCTTGGGACCGCAGCACTAGGACTGGGACTAGTCCATGGCCTATTAGGAATCAGGCCGCACAGCAGGAGGTGAGTGGTGGAGAGTGAGCGAAGCTTCATCTGTATTGACAGCTACTCCCCAGCGCTGGCATCACCACCTGAGCTCCGCCCCCTGTCAGATCAGCGGTGGCATTAGATTCCTATAGGAGAACAAACCCTGCTGCAAACTGCGCATGGAGGGGTCTAGGTTGCAATGAGAATCGAATGCCTGATGATCTGAGGTGGAGCTGAGGCGGTGATGCTAGCGCTGGGGAGTGGCTACAAATGCAGATTATCATTAGTAGAGAGGTTTGACTGCACAATAAATGTAACGTGCTTGAATCATCCCAAAACCATCCCTCCCATCCCACCCCAGTCCGTGGAAAAAATCATCTTCCATTAAACCCGTCCCAGGTGCCAAAAAAGACTGGGGACCGCTGTATTACATCGTAGGACAGAGAGGAAGGAGCCTGGGCTTAGGACAGGGACCGGCCCGCATCCCTGCTTGTGCAGAACCCTCTCTGCAGGAGGAGTAGGGTGGGCGGGGCTTCTCAGTTAAGTCAGGTTTTAAAATATATTTGGGTGGCTGGTTCTTCATTTTGCCAAGAGCATTAAATAAATCATCTGCTGTCACCATCATTTCATAAAAGGACATTTTAATATAGAGAAGTCAGGGAGGACATAACATCAGAACTGCCCTACAAATTGAAAATTTTAGCTTCACGAAAACCTCACTACATGGTTTGTGTTTCTGCCATTTCTCAGCCGACTGGCCGTGGCTTTGCCACACGACACTTGAAAGCAACTGGGATATCCAAGACCAGCTGGAGAATTTGTGGGGCCCTTGCTCAATAATTATCGAGAATTTCAAGTTGGTGACAAGAGGACATTAAAGCAAGCTCGAGGCCCTGTGCAACCTCGGAGATTGCACGCCCGTGCCTTGGGCTCGCGGACCCCCGAGGCCCCTCTGTGCTAGTCTTCTAGGACTCCCTCTCCTCCAAAAAGCTCAGTACGCGTTTTCATCGTGCGTTATCAAAGTTAATGACACTGGGCAAGTTAAACTCCGCGTTGATTGTGGAAAATCAAACCTCTGACCAGTGTCTGCCTCCTGGTCCCATCAGTTAGAGGTGTGGTGATTTTAATGACAAAATTTCACTTAAGTTGTCAGATAATAATGGTTTCCTTACTCTAGAGGATGAATTCATGTCCTCGCCGTGAGTCATTCGCACGATCAGCTCCACCACCACCACCACAGCCAAACTTAGAAACAAAGCTCCTGATGGTTGGGTAGATGGGAGTCCAATATTTTCAACATTTAAGATTAGCTGAGAAAGAAAAACCAGGTATTCATTTGTTGGGTTTTCTCTAAAAAAGGTTTCTGATCCTTCATAAAATTCCAGTTGTCATTGCTTGGAATGGAATTCACCAGGGCTGTGTGAGGGGCTGCTGGCTGGCCATTCCCACCGTGAAGATGTGTCAGTCGAGCTGCTGCGCAGGAATCTACTGCAGGCCTGTCCATTAGCTTCCGAGTTTTTTGTTTTGGAGACAGGGTCTCACCGTGTTGCCCGGGCTGGAGTGCAGTGACGTCACCATAGCTCACTGCAGCCTCAAACCCCTGGGCTCAAGCGATCCTCCCACCTCGGCCTCCCACAGTGCTAGGATTACAGGTGTGAGCCACCACACCCGGCCTCCCATCAGCTTCTTTCAACACCTTTCCACGTTTTCATATTTTGAGAAAAATTAAAATGCAGATTAATTTTAAATGTCATTACCATTTGCATACACCCCACCCCCAGTGCCTTTCTCCTCTCAAAATCTCATTAGATCTTATTCTGTTTGGCCATTGTGACTATTCTAATCCCCTCCCACTCCCAGATTAAAAGGAAAACTACATTAGGAGAACTCTTTATCATTCAAAATCAATAGTCTTATGCCTCTAAAAAAAATAGCATTACCAAGGACTGTCATCCGTAAAGCCACTTGGCCGTTTTTACTAGAAACCGTTGCCCTCCGCGGCCTGCGACCTTCTCTCCCTCCTGTTTAACGACCAGTCAGCCAACCCGTCTGTGAGAAGCCTCCAGGTTGTGCTTGGGCCTCCGCAGTCCTTCCGTCTTGTCCCCGGCTTTGGCGTGTAGGAGAGGCCTCAGACGCTCCTCTCCCTGCTGTTTAAAGGGCGTGGGCGCACTCACGGCCAGGGCATCCATTTCTCCGCATCCCGAGCGGAGGAAAAGGGCCATTTCTCCTCCCTGATCTGTTTACGATGTGATATGTTCCAAAGCCGGTCCTGTCCGCCGCTGTTACGGGGAACTTAACTCACTGTGATGGGGGCTCCGCCACCCGGGCAGCCGGGGGTGCCACATCACGTGGAATCTGGGACCACCTCGCTCCGCCAGCTCAGGTGCCCGCCCCCTGCGTGCTGAGTTACCGGGATTGATGCTTTAAAACAGTTCTCCGCGTTTTTTCTAACGCTGAAGCGTAGAGACATCCACTGCTTGTGGTTAGTGTAGCTTAGCTCTGTGACTGTGCAGACACTCGCGATTTCCTGTGAATTCACAAACTCGACTCACAAAGCTAGCTTCGAGCAGAGTGCTAAAGGCGTCTGTGCTAAAATTCCAAGTGAGCAAAATACGTCTGCAAGTGCAAGACGGTAGGAAAGGAGCTCAGAGACACTGAGAGAGCATGTGAGTGAAGGGGCCGTGACTCTGGCACCCTTTAAAGTTCCCTTGTTTTGTCTTACTGATTTACAGTGGATTAGCAAATGGGGAGAAATATTAAAAGTAAAAATATCTCGGATGCTTCTGGAACAATCTGGATGTTTTCCCTTTCTCTAATAGGATAACATTTTTTCGAAAGTCATTTTCTTGGAAGCTAGACTTCTAAATCGCTGCAGTGCCCCCAAAGCCTCCTCACCACCTCCCACACCTCCCACCTCCACCTGCCCTCAGCGCCTGGCCTCCCGGGCCCCGTCTCCAGGGACAGCTCCTGCCCTGGCTCTGACCGTGGGGCCTGGGAGGTACAGCCCACTCTGTCCTGATAGCGGAGGGGTCTCCCGCACCACGCACCCCGGCCTCTGTCCCTTTCCCTTCCCTGCCCCACCTCACCCCAGGACAGTCCAGAAAAAGGACAGAACTCCACCTGCCAAGGTCACTGTTCGGTCACCCCAGGTGGAGGAGCACCCAGCCCGTCCGTGTGGCCCCCAGCAGGGCAGCTGTGCTTCCTGGTCCTGGTCCTTGTCCTTGTCCTCGGCCTGTGCAGTCTGACCCGGCGGGGCGGCCCCCTGGCCTCAGCCCCGGTCCCTCTTTTTCTCCTCATCGACCTGTCAGCACCGCATGCTCTCTGGCTCCGGTCCCCCCCCCCCCTCGTGTGTGACTGAAGGCTGACCGGGATCGCACAACATGCACGACCTCCTCTGGTCCCTGCCATGTCCCTGAGATGTGTGGGTGATCTTATCCCTGTTTTTCAGACAAGGAAATCAAGGCCCAGATGCCCGAGGTCACCCTGCAGCGTCTGAGGGAGAAATCGAAGCCGGGCCCATGGCAATCAAACACCTTAGGCACTTCCGGTTTGCACGGAAGTTGAGGGAGTGGCCCAGGAGCTCTGAGGCAGGGCTTCCAGGAGAAGAGGCTTCCCTGCGAGTTTGCCATGTGACTGCTCCAGCCCCGCCCTGGGGCCTCCGTGACATGGTCCCCAACCCAGCCAGTCTGACACAAGCGGGGTGCCAGCTCCCCAGGGCAGTCCCGCCTCCAGCTCCCGTCCTGTTCCATCCCCGGGGCCCGTGCTATGCTCCTGACAGGCTGGGACCTCACTCCGTCAGCCTCACCAGGCGACTCCCCCTGCTCTGACTGCCGGAGGGACAGGGCTGTGAGGGTCAGGCCCACCACCAGCATCCCATGAAGCCACCATACTTAGGCCACTTAGAAAATCCAACTCAGGCCACAAAGACTCAGGTTACAAAGACCAGTGGAGGAGCCCCGGTGGGGCCAGAGCAGCACCCGTGGGTGCCCGTCTCAGCCTGCGCCTGCCTCTCTGCCCGGGTCCCGCCAAGCTCTGCCCAGCACTGCAGCGTCCGGAGAGACAGGCATTCTGACTGCCGGGCAGGAAGATGCGTCCGGGTTCCTTCCCCGTGTCTAGGTGAGGGAAGACACGCTCTCACCCGGGGAAGCGGAGATGGGGACTCGCTTCCTAAGCCCGCAGGCCAGCAGGAAGGTGTCGTCCACCAGGGCCACCTACAAGGAAAAGGAGTCAGAGTCATGCAAAGTGGTTGATTGGTCTGACGGAGAAGTATAAAAATCCCGCTTACCCATTTTAAAATTAAGAACAGGACCATACAAACATTCACGATCAACCTCACTTTTAACCTGATAGCCAGGTAAGGGGGAAAGACAGGGCAGGGAGGCTAAGGACAGGGAGGAGGACAGCATGGCCTTGGCCCTTGGTCTCAGTCCGTTCTGGCTGCTGTAACAAGATGCTGTAGACCGGGTGGCTTGCACAACAGAAACGTTTTCGGAAGCCTGGGAAGTCCAGGATCTAGGTGCCGGCTGATCCGCTTCTGGTTTGGGCTCCTCTTCCTGGCTCGCAGACAGATGCCTCTTGCTGAATCTTCACATGGGAGGGAGAGAGATCACCTCTCTTGCATCTCTTCTTAGAAGGGCCCGGATCCCATTCCTGAGGGCTCAGCCCAGGACCCAGTCGCCTCCCAAAGGCTGCATCTCCAGGAACCATCACATCAGGGGTTAAAGCTTCAACATAAGAATTAGGGGGTAAGAGGGGGACACAAACGTGCAGTCCATAGCAGTCCTCTTGTCGCCCCTCCGTGCACCTTCCACTGTAGCAGATAGTTGTTTCCTCCCTGCCCTTCAGCTCGCGGGCCGCAGCCTTGTGGTTGCTGAGCCTTAGGACGTCCGCTCCGTTCTGTTTCCAGGTTTAAACATGCAGTGCAGCAGGGCACGGGGCTCTGGGCCACTAGGCACCTGCGTGCCGCCGGCTGCTCGTGTGACCCGGCCAGACCCTGTGTTCCCTGTGTCAGGGATGCTCCCAGCCTTCCAACCTGGCGCTTCCCAAGGGGGCAGTTAAAGGGCTCTGGGGGCCGTGCCGTGGTTCCAGGGTTGAGAGAATGGATGTGAGCAAATTATTTCATTCTGGGGCAAATTTCCCGTGAATGGAGTCAGAGCAAGCAGCTGAGGTCACCACGGCAGGCTGGTGGGTGAGACTCTTGGAGGGCCGGGTGCTGGTCATTCCTCCTGCACTTGTCACGGTGCTAATGGCAGCAGGATGGCGTCTGCAGGTCACTCAGGATTAGGCCAGGAGGACCTAGGAGGGAGGACCCCAAGGACTATGGGGGCTGGCGGTTAGCTGCCCTGGTGTGTCACACGTTTTACAGGTTTGTCAAAATGGAAGTCAGGGAGGCCTTCCTTTGAGTGTGCCCAGGGAGAGGAAGGCCACCCACTTGGCCCAGCAGCTCAGACCTCCCGATGACAAGAGCTCTCCTGTCCCCCAGGGGCAGCAGGTGCCTCCTGTTCTGTCTTTACCTCCCCAGCGGATCCTCCTGTGGGACCCGAGATGTCAGAGGCGGTGGGCACTTGGATCGTCTGGCCTCTCTAAAGGGGAAACCGAGGCCCAAGAGAGGTTGGGTGCCCCGCCCAGGGCCCTGAGGCCAGTCGTGTCCCTGCCCAGAGAGTCCTGGACATGTTCTCTGCATGCTGGGCGCTTTGCGAGCCTTTGGCTAGGTTTGAGCTGCTGGGTGGCCAGGTGGGTGTCTCCTCACTCCCAGGCCGGTGTGGGCTGGCCCAGCATCTCATACTGCTTTCTGCTTGCGAGTGACACCCGTGTAGGCTGCCTCAAAACTTCAGCCGAAGGATGTTGCGTTTGCATCATTGTGTGTATCTGGGGACGCTTTGCTACTTGGCCTGGTCAGTACCCACCAGGCAGATGTTGGGAGGGGCCCAGTGCTAACGACAGCAAAGCAGCCAGGGCCCTGTGTCGAAGCCTGAGCCTGAGACTGCGGTGAGGGGCGAGACCACGCTCACCTCAGGGGATGAGCCTCTCACCTGCTGGGCGGCCCAGGCTGAGCGGGGGCGGCCCAGGGCAGTGCAGCAGTGAAAACCTCTCTGGGCCGGAGCACCTGAGCACCCTCAACCCTCAACCCACACCTGCGGCCGGGCACGCTTAACTGCAACTCTCAGAAGTAATAAGCCTAATACAGTTGACTTTATTTAATTAATAATGATCCTGTTCTGTTCCTCCGTGCTCATAAAACACCCTGCAGGTTGGCAAAAACACTCATAGTATTGATCAGAAGTCAGGCGGGATATTTATTTTATCTTTGCCCCACGAGCATAAATCCTTGTCCGTTGCCTCCCGCTCCCTTGCACGCGGGATTTACAGTGGCCAGCTTCTTAAAAGCTTTCAGTAATTAAGGAATAAATATCCATCGGTCTTTGTTGGCCGCGCTCTGTCCCAAGGCCTGACCCCCTAGCAACGCGGCGGGAGAAGGCATGCGTGCGAGGCGGGGTCAGCTCCGGCGAGCAGCTTGCAGCGGGCCGGGGTCTTCCCCTGCCGAGAGAAGAAGCCCCTCTC
This sequence comes from Cheirogaleus medius, assembly GCA_008086735.1. Taxonomy (NCBI): domain Eukaryota; kingdom Metazoa; phylum Chordata; class Mammalia; order Primates; family Cheirogaleidae; genus Cheirogaleus; species Cheirogaleus medius. The sequence continues at coordinate 4,099,297 of VBSM01003186.1, forward strand.
TCCCTGGCATATTGTTCCCGCGCCCTCTTCCATGCCTCCCCTCCCAGTTCCTGTTTTGCTTGCGGCAGGAAGCACTTTGGAAATTCCTTGCTGCTAGCTTTCTTTTCTCTCCTCCTCCTGCCTTCCTGTCCTCCTCTCCCTCTGTTTCAAAACCTGCCTGTCTCCTCCAGTTTCTCTGAGCCCCAGGGTGTTCCCTTCTCCCATGCACTTCGATGCCGAATCTCTTTTAAAATCAGGTTGAAAAATCCCCTCCAATGTGTGGGAGGGGAGAGAAAAAATGATATTTCCAAAAGGAGCAATGTGACAAGGGACAGGCACAAAAAACAAATTTCTTCTTGGCCTCTTAACATTTGAGGGGGAGGGGTTCCGATAAAAATGAGCACATCGGACCGGACGCGGCGTGGGCTTTCGGGAAAGGCTGTGGCTTGTTGCTCAGGATTTTGTAAAAGTGTTCAGAAAGCCACGTTCGTGGCGATTTGAGGGCCAATGACGAAACCACCAAGAGACAGTTTTCATGCCACCCCAAAATGTCCTTGGCTCTGCCACAGACGGTGGGGCCCCCTGAGGACTGAGCAGGCGTCTGGGTGTCCACTCCCGGGTCCCTGTTCCTGCTGGCTGGTCTCCTAGGTTGCCACGAGATAGTGTTGAAAGCCAATCAGGAGCTTTGTGGTTATTTGTTAAAAACTTTTCTTTTCTGGGAAGCCATCCCATTCACCTCCCCACCCCTTGGCGGCGTGCTGAGCCCGCCCGCCAGACCCGGAGCGCAGCTGGCGGCGGCTCAGCGTGCCCACGTCTTCGCACCTCTGGGTGCAGGAGCAACGAAGAACCGGGCCTGGAGGCGAGATGACATCTCTCTCTCTGGAGGGCGGTGGTGTCTAGGGGTGACTCTCCCTCTGCCCCCCCGTAGGGGTCCCGGGGGTCTTGCTCTACGCTCTGCTGCTCACTGATGACAAGATTTGCCATTGCACATGTGACGATGTCCCCAGCAGTGACCAGGGTTTGCTCTAGGACCGGCTGCCCGGCAAACCTTGGCTCCCAGGCACCGCACACCCCTCCATCTCAGGTACTGACACCTGTATCATTTACCTTTTCCCTCAGTCTTTTTCCCCCACGTTAGTGATTTCCTTTCTCTTCATTCTACGATTCTTTAATTATTATTGTTATTTATAATTAGTCTGCAAGTAATCTCTGTAAGGGAGAACAGCGGAGGTGAGACCTGTCAGGTCACCCGGGTCCGTGCATCCTCTGCAGTGGCTGACGTGTCCAGATCGGCAGCCACGGAAACGGTCTGGATCTGGGCGGCCCACGGTGGCAGCTGCCAGCCGCGTGTCTGTGTTGAGCACTTGGAATGTGTGGGACACGTCTAAAGGAGCTGAGCTTTTGTACTATTTTATTTCACTTAATCAGAGTTTAATTCACGGCTGCCCCCTTGGTGGTGCGGCTCTAGGTTCTCTCTCAGAAGCAAATCAGAGCTAACCCCTCGCCAGGGATGAGAGCCAAGTGTCTCGATGGCCAGAAGGAAAGGGTGGGCGGAATGGTGTTGTGGATCCACCCGGATCCCTTGATCCGGGTGGTGGCATTGCACACGGGAACGAGCTTCCTGCTTTGGAAGGCAGCAGAGCCCTGAGGAAGAGGCCAGACGGTGGCACGGTGGCCAGCCACTCGGCTGTCACCTCCTTACGACTCACCTTCTCTAAAATGGGGGTAACAGTAGGACCTACCTCACTAGGTGTTGTCAAAATTAAACGAGATGATTGTACAAGGGACTCAGCCCAATAGCTGGTGCATCGTAAGTACTTAGTGAGCATCAGCTACGAGCATTATTGATATCTTCCTAGTCCAAATAATGGAGTCTGGCTATTTTAGTAGTGACTCTTTTCTTTTATATAAACAATGTCCATGGATTGAAAACCTGCCACTTGGCTCCTGTAGCATTGTAAACAAAGGTGCACGAATGATGCAGAACGGCTTGGGTGTATTTTTGTCTTAGTCCTTTGGGGTTGCTATAACAAAATGCCTTAGACAGGGTAATTTCTAAAGCACAGAAATGTATCGCTCGAAGTTCTGGAGGCCGAGAAGTCCAGCATCAAGGCACCAGCGGGTTCGGTGTCTGGCGGGATTTGGCCTCTGCTTCAGACGGTGCCGTGTCGCTGTGTCCTCCCCTGGGGGGATGGGCTCACGATCCCCACCAGGGCCCCCCCCCCCTTAAAACCATCACTTCGGGGGCTAGGATTTCAATGAATGCATTTGGGGGAACACAAACATCAGACCACAGCAGTGTTAAAAGCGCAGACTCCGCTGAGGGCAACGTCCTGACGAATTCTCGCAGGGCAGGCAGCCCGCTGCGGGGTCCACACGCCGGGATGAGAAAGGGCTGGTCCCAGTGCTGGGCAAGCGGAAGCATCGGGAACACACAACTCTTCCCACACCATCCCCTCCTTCACGTGAGGACAGGGAAACCGTCACGGCGGTGGTTGTCCCCGTCGTCCTAGGCAGTGCGGTCACGCGGCTGGTCTCGGCCTGGTGCATCTCCCGGCACTGCAGTGAGGGCTCCCGCCTGGTCTCCGGCAGGCACAGGGCTCTCACCCCAGCATGGGCCCAGCGCAGCCTGCGCGTGGTCATCGGCTCCGCCCCTGGTCCTGGCCATGGAGACTGGAATATAGCTCTCTCCCCACAGCCCTGGCCTCGCGAAGTTTCTTTTGCAAACGTAAATGCTCATTTCCATCCCAACCCACCCTCCTGCTCGCCCTGTCTGGGCCCGTGCCGGTGGAAGGGGACGCCTCGTCTGTCCTTCTCCAGAGAAGAGGGCTTCGGCCCAGCCAGCTGCCTGCTGCCCGCCTCTGTCCCCAGGCCCGTCTTTAAGGCTGGGGCGGGACTGGGAGCCTCTCTTCTTCCATTCTGCAGCCCTGAGCGGTCTGGGAGGCACAGAGTTCACTGAATCTCCCTTCCTTCTTGCTCTGTTTCAAAGAAGGAAAGGCTGTGTCTGTCAACGCCAGGCTCTTTTCCCCTCTTTTGAAACTTGGAATACAATTGGCCAGCCTCTCCTTCCCTGCAGCCTTTCCTTTTTGCCATTATTTCCCAAAACAGGGTCACGACTCTGCTGCCACACATGCATCTTGCCCTGTGTTTGACATGTAGCTTGTCTATTTAAAAGTATGCATGCTCGAGGGTCCCTTTAAGAGTCGTGTTAATCAGGAAAGATCAGGAAAGCCAGTCGCTGTCATCATACCAGGCACTCCTATTACGTGGAGATCGCACCTTGTCAGCTGGCCCCGCGGTATTTCCTGGTGCCCGCAGTTGGCACGCACTAAATCTGCCAGTGTCAGACACAGGGTGTGTCCAAGGGAACAGTCTTTGGGGTGGGCACATGGAGCCCACCTGGGCCACGTTATCAGCCCTTATGGTCAGGCGTGGCCTAGCCCATCAGATCTGTCTCCAAGCCCAGCGGACCCCAGAAAACCCAGAGGGCTTCCAGCTCCTGTGCCCTGGGCCACCCTCTGTTGTCGGACCCCAAGTCTGGTGCTCAGCCCTGGGATGGCCCCGTGCCTGCTGTGGCCTGGGGGGGAAGGGGAGGGCCCTCCTACACAAGGGGTTTCATTTTGGGCAGGAAGAGAAAAAAGTATTTACTGTGGCACCTTTGGATGTATCTTTTCTTTTTATTTGGGGGGATTGGGCCCAAGTCTCTCTTCTGATTAGCTGCCCATCCCTGGTTTTCCCTCACTCTCCTGCGGCTGATTTATTTAAAGGTGTGTCAGCACCGAATCAGATGGGGAGCGGGCCCCCTCCTTTCTGCTGACGGCAGGCTGGGCCAATAATTCATTTTTTAGCTCATTAGCTAACAGAGGCTGTGAACAGTGGTCCTCCGGGGGATTGGAATGAGGTGAGGTGATCTACTGCCGGCTCCGCTGCTCTTGAACTGGCCTTCCTTGGGGAAATGAAAGCCCCGGCCAAGACAGGCTGGGGTCCCAGGAGTGACACCGGGACACCACAGTAACAGTCCGAGGGTTGGCGCTTTGGTGTCAGGGTTGCTTAGGGCCAGTGGTCTTAGACGGGGCGTTCTCGTGGAAAATAACCGTTGTCAGAGTGTCCATCTTTCATGCGGTACTTGTGTGTGCAGAAGCCAGATGGGAATGAGGAAGGATGCGGCTGCCCTGAGTGTCAGTCAGCTCGGCTGCCACCGCGAAGTGTCACATGCTGGGTGTTGTAAGTGATGGCGGCTGGAAGTCCAAGGTTAAGGTGCCCGCTGGTTTGGTTTCTGGTGAGGCCTCCTTCCTGGTGTGCAGTTGGTGGCTTCGCATCGTGTCCTTGTGTGCACTCGGAGAGAGAGCTGGTGTCTCCCGCTTGTATAGCCACCTGCCCTGATTGAATTAGGGGTCCCTTTGTGGGCTCATTTAGCCTTAATCACCTCCCGAGAGACCCCATCTCTACACCCAGCCTCCTTGGGGGTTAGGGCCGCAACACGTGGATTTTGCGGGACACAATTTGGTCCATAAAATCCAAGAAGACTTCAAACGTCTCAAGGCTGTGGGCAGGGGCTGACCGGACCTTGCCCCAGCAACTCTGTCAGCCGTAGGTCGTTTAAACCAGCCACGCCGCACTTACTGCAGTGTCTTGGTGCCCTCTGCACCCTTAGGGGGACACACCAGCCGCCAATGGCCTTGTCAAGGCCCCTGGCCAAGAGCGACCCACCTCGCCATGCTGAGCACAGAGCCCTGCG
>VBSM01003186.1:4143601-4162180 GCA_008086735.1 Cheirogaleus medius
GACCGGAGGGTGGGGGTGGAATCTTGCACAACCTGGGAGCCCCAGGTGCTCCGGGCGCCGTAGTCCAGGGTGCACCCAGACGCGCGCTTGGAGCCCAGGGTTCCCCTGCACCCCACGCGGCTTGGCTCCCCAGGTGGGGGCCCGAGTGTCCGAGGACGCATGCGGGGGTCCTAGTTCTTTTTCCGAGCAGCCCTAACGGTTGAGGCTGGGGAGTTCGAGACCGGGGGCTAAAGAATGGCTCAGAGCCTTCGCCCACGAAACCCCACGCTCGCAGGGAGTCTCCCCGGGACCATCAGCGTGCGGCGCCCGCTCCAGGGCTCCCAGCCTCGTAGGAGGGGGCACTAGGCGGAGGCGGCTGGATGCTCAGGCCCCAGGGCTGCAGTTGTGCGTGCGGAGGCCTGGGGTAGGGGCGAGCGGAAGCCGCAAGGGCTCAGGCTTGCGGGAGCTGCGGAAGTGGCGTTCACTGCGGTCTTGCCCTGGTCTGGCTCGGGCTGGGGTCTGGAAGGGCTCGTCCCGTGGGCGAACCCCAGCTCCTGGGGTGTTGGGGAGGGAGACGCGGGCCACAGGGCTCTTCTCACCTGGCCTCGTCTCCTCTCACGTGCTCCCTCGGACTCCCGAGGCCCCACCTTTCAGGGACTTCAAACGCGCCCTACCACCCGGCGCCCAGCTTTCATCTCCCGAACAGCAGGCATTGTTTACTGGACTTCACAGAGATGCTAATCCCGGGCCCGCTTGAACTTCGGCCTGAGAGGCAGGCCGAGGGCACAGAGAGGTGAGGGGGTGCGCTGGCCCTAGCCGGGGGGCCTTAAGGACTGCTCCACCGCAGCCCTCCTGGGGAGCCTGGGTCTGCGCCGGACACCGCCCGCATCCAGCCTGCCTTATCCCGGAAGACGGTGGGCACGTCCTGATGAGCTCGGGCTGGACACAGCAGCGCCCAGTGCGTGCTGGAGGAAGAAGGGCAGGCCAGTGAGGATGGCCAGGGCCCAGCTGTGGGCCCGATGAAACTTCCACTTCTCACCAGGGGACTGTGCTGTCTGCTGACGGGCAGGCTAAGGGCCTGGGTGCTCTTCCCCAGCGACTGGAGCCTCTTGGTAACCCTTGGACGCCCCAAACCAGGGCCTCAGCGGCTCCCTCCAGTGGCACGACCCCTGCAGAGGCTTCTTTTTAAGAGGACTCAGCTTGCCTTGAGAGCATACATTTAACCCTTTAGAAACTTCATTGGAGGGAGAGAGGGTGTTGGTCAACAGCCACCACATGAGGGCTGCACCTCCAACTTTAACTTCTTTGAGGACCAAATGAGAAGGCAGTGATGGCTCACTAAGATGGCTCTTAGTGAGAACCGGTTTCTCCTTCCTCCAAAGTTTCTGAAAAGCAGGGCCCGCATTTCCTCTGGTTATTGCCCTGTCCGATAAGAAAAAGTGACCCAGAAAGGATGTAACAAGACAGAGGCAGGGCTTTGGGTATGAGTAGAAAGGAGAGATGTTGGCTAAATGGGGCAGGAGAATTGGAAAGGCCTCTGTCTGTCCTAACATATGCTCCAGGTGAAATTTCCAGGGAAAGGTCATTGTCAAAGTTCACTCGGAAATAAGCTCATCTGGAAAACTCCAGAGTAGGGATGTTGGGAACTGATCAACCTGGCCCCATTGAGGTTGCCCCAAAGGACTCCTGTGACTATCAGAGAAAGCTCCTTAGGGAGGTCACCCTAAGTGACGGACTTGTCCCAGGAGAGAGCAGGAGGGGAGTATGTGCTGATCGGGGTGGGGAGGGTGTCCATTGTATTAACAAGAAAATGAAAGTAGCAACAGATGCTGGCCCCCTTTAAAAAGTGAACCAGGAACGCTTCACTTGGAGCAGAATCAGAGAAAAAGAAGAGTGCTTACTCTGAAACCACCCGAGGTAGGCACATTTCTACAGTGGAGGAAAACCTCAGGGTAGATCCTTACTCTTTTTCAGGGACTTGAAAGCCACCAAGAACCAGAGCCAAAGAGGACAGTCAAGACTGGCCACAGGATTCAACTCCTCCACCCCCTCTATGCTGTTGGAACCCTCGCTTACCCTGGGCTCCAAGGGTAGGCCCTAGGTCATGATCTCACACCAGGCTGAGCCAGTTCCCTTCAGGGAGGCTTGAGAAATGCTGGGGCACCCAAAAGGGTTCCATGGTTCAATCCTACACATCCACTGTCCTGATCACTCCCTGCCGCTGCCTGAGAAGGGCAGTGGATACACAGGAAGGACAGCCTCTTTCTTTTTAGATCTGTGATTGTTCCTACTGCCTCAGCTTCCTTAAAGATAAAGCCCCTTCTAGGTGGTGACTGCAGAAACAATTGGGAATGGTGACCTCGTAAGCCTTTGAAACAGAAGAACCTTTGAGTTTCTTCCATTTGTCATCTGAAAAAATACAGAGGACTCAATTTGCATGACTTTGCGGCAAACAATTACATCTCCCTATGGGTGTGGCCTGAAGTTCCCAAACTTTAGAAAAAGCAACCAGGAGCAAACAAACCCTGAGATCCCAAAGTATTTTCAGCTAGGGGCCAACCTGCTAGAGTACATGTAAATTAAATAGGAAGCTGAGGAGTAGGGGAAAGAGTAGTTGTGAGTCACAGTGGAAAGAATCCAGAAAATTTCGGAATGCTGTCCCTTACACATTCCTAGGGGACACTTCTGGTTTTGTAGGAAATGAAAACATTTTGCATGGGGCATGTTATATGTGTGTGCTTGTGTGTGTGTTTGTGTGTGTGTGTGTGTTGAGGGAGTGTTTTTCTTTCTCCAAATGATGAACACAGAGTTAAAGAAAAGGTGTTCATACTTTGCTGTCTGGTATTTATTCTGCACAGTGACTTTAAAACACCCCTGCAGGGGGAAGTCATTCAAGAGGACTGTATGTCATTTCCCTGCGGTTCCTTTACACCCACACACGGAGGCGGCCACACTCAGGCAATTGCTACCTGCCGGAGACACAGCTATTGACACCAGAAGAGAGGTGGTGGGGAGGAGGCTGGTTCTGGGTGTGGGAGGCCTGTTCTGAGCAGGCCACAGCAGAGCAGCCATGGCTGGCAGTGATAGGCTGGGTAGCAGGACAGAGGCAGGCACTCTGTGAATGGGCCTCTTCCAAGACTTGCACCTTCCAGCTCTCCTCTGGGCATGAGAAAAACTAGTCTCTGCTGGAAACCAACCAAAGTCAGAGGCAATCTGGCTTGTCTCCACCCAGACAAAACTGGCCCCTGAAGTTTGTGGCAATAATGAACTCGAAGCTTTAGGTAGAGCAAAAGTTGATCATGATGGCTCAGAAAATGAAAGTGATTGGATATCATGTGACCTAATTTGATGCATTCATTGAGTTTAGGGGCTTTCTGCCTCCTCTATATACCTAACCTCCTTCTTCCCTCCCCTGTATTTTCAGAAGTTGAGTGTTTTAGAATATAATTGTTACTGTGATGTTGCTAATCTGTCTCTTGGCTGTTACAATTTTTCCCCTGTTCTCAAGTTTCTTGCAGACCCAGTGAGACTGCAAACAAAACAAGAAAAACCCAGAAACCTTAACAGATGAGAGACTTCTTAAAGTTTAACTTTATTATAACCAAAAATGCTTCAGATTCAGTTCATTCTGTATATTGTAAGTTATTTTGGAATTTAAACTTTAAAATGTAATGAACTGAATAATTTTTTTTAGAAAGCCAAATTTTACATATCTTTATTTTAATCATCTAACAAGGTTATTTCATATCCGTAGACAGAACTCAAACAAGCATTATACATTTTAGTGACTTTAGTGAGGGAATGACAAGAAACAGTTTTATTTAAGGCCTCACAATTTCTGAATTTTTAGCCTGAAAAGTCCCGTGGGTGTGCCCAAGGCTCAGAAACTAGAGCGCCCCCTGCAGACCACGTAAGTAACGGCATCTGCGTTAGAGCCTGCGGGGATCTGCGGTTCGGGGAGGAGAGGGACACCGTCTTCCCCTCTCCAGGGATCAGAAGGGCTGAGACATTGTCTATTTCACGACAATAGTTGCACTAGAATAATATTCCCAATTTATCTTCATTTTTAATGCCCAGGCCACAAGACAAGCCTTTGTCGAAAACGATGGGGAAAAAATATATCAGACCTCCCTGATTGGACAAGGGTTTGGCCGTGATAATGGAGAACCCACCTCGGCTTCCTGTAGAATCCATGTAAGGTTCTCCTGGATCTGACTCACCCCGAGCAGGCCGTGGAAGCGATAGGTAGGAAACCCTCTGACATCTGGGCCCCGGGCCCTGGGCGCACAGCTGAGCGCACGCGGGCCTCTGCGGTTCCATCTGCTCAATGGGCGGGAATCCCAGCTGCCGCCCACCAGCGGCCCGACCTCCTCGATAAAGCCGGATAATTAACAGGCGCTTAGGTCTCAGATTGTTGTGGGGTGTGAACTGGGTGGCGGCGCAGCAGCCTTGGCCAGGCACCCGGCCCGGAGCGGGCGCGCGGGGCGGAATCCTGTGCGCGCAGAGTGGGAGCCTCAGTTTGCGGGCAGCGTCTGAGCACACGGCCGTCGAGCATCCAGAGACGGAAGCACAGGCCGCCGCGCGGAACGGGGTGCAGTGTGGCGGCGAACAGCGCACGCCGGCCCTCCGGGGACAGAGGGGTCCCGGGCGCTGCTCCTGGGCGGACGCAGCGGGGAACGGGGCGCGGAGACCGTCCCGGCCTGGGAGAGACCTCCGCTGTCTGGTCCGCCACCAAGGCGAGCATGGCGAGGGCCAGGGCCCTGCCTCCCCAGGGTTTTATGGCATTTCAGATTATCTTAAGTGAGAGATCTGCAAACTCTGCGCGTTAAACCTCAGATGCATTCCTCCCGTGGGCAGACACGAGGCCGCCTGCGCCCTTCGGCCTCGCGCCTCCCCCAACCCTCCGTGCCCTCGGGGCCAGCTCCACCTTCTGATACTTGGACGCGGAGGATACGGGGCGCGAAGCGGGGTGGGGGTGGGGATGCGGGGCGCGAGCTGCCGGCCAAGGGCCTAGGGCTGACCCGGCCCCTCCCCCCACGCAGCCGCCGGGCCCCGGGACTCTGCAGGCCGCGGGAGGGACTTGGGCCGCCGGGGCGGGACCCCAGGGCTCTCCATCTAGTCCTCCAGGAGGGGCTACGCGCCACGATCTCTGCGGGGACCCGGCCTGCGCACCCCCAGATTTCCAGCCTCCGACCAGCCCCGGCTTGGTTTCCTCGCGCGCTTTTACTGCTCCCCTCCTCCCCGGCTTTTTTTTTTTTTTAATTTTTTGAAAGGCGCAACCATCCCCAGCTTTAATGCGGCCCAATTATCTCCTTCGCACGACTTAAAATGTTTCTCTTTAACTCATTTCAATCTAGTAACTATGCCTCAGCAAGTAGCTAATTTCTCAGGGATGGCTTCGCCTCGCCATTTGCATATAAAGCGCGCCAGGGGCCGGCCCCACCCCGGGGTGCGGGAGTCCCTTCTCCAGGTGCGCGGGTCGCGCAGGCCGCGGAACCTCCTCCTCCAGGGAGGGCTCCTAGGTTTGGCCTTGGGAAGGCGGAAGCCGGCGTCCACGCCAGTGCCGGGGGGGACCAGGCGGGCAGAGGGGCAGGCCGCCTGCACTCCGGGAGGGGCAGGCCCTCCGCTGAGCGCGCCCCGCCCCCGCCGCCCCGCGCCCCCGCCCGTCCCGCGGAGGGGCGCCCGTGGGTGCGGCGTCAGCGCGGGGCTCGGGGGCGCATTTATCCTCAAGTGCGTTTATGAAATCGCGTCTGGAGATGGATGGACGTGGGTGCAGGAGAGTAAATCGCAGGGCTCAGTTGAGCAATCTCCTGGCTTTAAATTCCGAATAAAAGTCTCAAATATTCCCGGGTCAGGGGGGCACCGTCTCATTAAAGCCGCTGTCGTCTTCGAACTGCAATGCAGACATTAAAGTGCAGTATTTTTCAATTAGAGCTGACGAATTCAATCAAAATTCCATAGATTAGGATGAAATGAGGCATGGGTCATTTACAGGGGAATTTAATTGCCGAGCCATTAGACAAATAGTATATTTGCCGTTCCCGCGTTATCCATCATTTTCGACATCAATACCGGGGCCGCATCGCCCCGTCCCGCGGCCGCCCGGCGTCGGCTGTAAACACTCCCTTCCCTGCATCCTCTGATTGTATCTGATTTCATTTAGGGCCATGGGGGATTATAAATGTTCACGCAATCAAGTTCATTAGGACTTCAAATCGCATTTCTGATTGGGATCGCTCAGCCGCCGTCCTCCGAGCGCCTTTCAAACCCCAGCGCGAGGCTTTCAAAACATCTTGAATTTAAAGCCTCGCATCCTTTTGTCTTCCGACGCCCCCTCTCCGCGCCCTCCTGCGGCGCCCCGCGCTCCTCGGCCTCCTTCCCGGAACCGCCCTGGGCCCCCGTCGCCCTGGGAGCCGGGCTGGGGAGGGTGCGCCGGCCCCGGCCCCAGGCCCGCGCGGCGGGGGCTCCGCAGGCTGCGCGCAGAACTGCCCCCTCCGATCCCGGCGCTGCGCTGAATCCCCCGGGCCTGAGCCGGGCGCGGAGTCCGGCCCCGCGTGTTCGCGGGTCGCAAGTGGGTGCGAGCGCCTCGCGCCCTGGAGTCGCCTGGCCGCGGGCCTCTGGGCAGCGATTGGGCCCGGTCATGGGGACTGACGCCTGGGACCCCTTCTGGGATGGTCCCTTTCACTCCAAAGACCCGGGTGGGGGCGGTACCCAGCGGAGCAAGTCTTTCTTCCTATTAGCAAACCCAAGAAACAAAGGAGGAGGCTCTTCTGGGGAGATGGCAAGAAAGGCTCAAGACATCCCTTCCAGCACAGTTGAAAAATAATAGCTTAATATTAACTGCTTCTCATAAAAATATACTTTCACCGAGATACAGTTACAAGAAGAAAACCCTCATTTCATCCCCGTACTTTGCGCTCATCGCTGTTAGCTGCCTCAGTAATTTAATTGGAATGGAACGTGAGAAATGTGTCATTTTTGAAGAATTTATGCATCACTTCCTAGAAATCTCATTGTGTTAACTAGGAGCCTACTGCGTTCTGTTTAGAACCCATAATCACATTTTTATGTGTCTGTATTACGAGTTAATGTGACCTCCTGTCTTTAGCAGATAAAAAAATGTTCTCTTGCCATAACATCTGCATCAAACTCCAGCTTCCATCAAATACATGGAAACCCTGTTTTTCCAATGCTCTCCAAACTTACCAACTTTCTTAAGAGCAGGGAAAAGAAATGTGAATGGAAAAAGTGCCTACCAAATGAATAATTACACACCAAATTAAAACCCTGCATTAAACATAGTCGACAGCACACACTACATTTTCAATCATGTTTATTGCTTACAAATTGCATTACAAAGAAATCTACTCTTTTTATTGGAGTGATTAAGCCAAGAGTGTTAGGACTGCAGAAATACCATTCTGGAAGATTAGATGCAGGCTGAAAACCCAGCTAGTTACATCGCAATGCTAAGTGTATAATTTTGCTAAAGAACACGTTTAACACACAAATGAGGTTTGGGCTGTCATTATGGCATCATAAAAGAGTCAACTGAAAATTATATTTATTTATAAACACATTGCCTATAAAATGCACATATTTAATACAAAGGAAGCAGGCAACTCCATAATCAATATTTTAATTACTGAATTTTTTATTATGGCAGCACAATTCTGTATGATACTTGACGAATCTATAGTTTTCCTGTGTTCTCCTTCCCTTTATCATTTGAGCTAAAATCTTTCTTCCTGTTTTCCTTCTCTTCTAATTCTGGGGAGAGCAGGTTGGTGGGCGAGGGTAAGACCGTTTGCTTATGGCGCCACCTGCAGGACTCCATGAAAATGAATTTCAGTATTTCTGCAATATTCCACAGGGCTCTAGAGACGCGCTATTTTATTAAAGTAATTTTTGTTTTAACATAGGAAGATGTTAACAATTTCAAGACAAATCCTCGAGTTTGAAAAGAATTTTGATGCTCCCAGGCTATACTTAAATCTCAGAAATAAAATGGAATATTGATCACAGTTGAAACTTTGGGGCCTCTGAATATCCCAACTACACATAAAAAATTTGATTGAAGAATAATTTATCCTTGAAATGATGGAATGAAAGATACAATAATCCTGGTGTACCACTTGGTCCTTAGGCAGGCCTTGAAAGATGAAAAGCACTTGGCAAGATAACAGCATTCGACACTGTAGTGATTGAACTACTTCTTAGATGCCGCATGTGGACAGGAAGCTGGGCACTGGAGTGGGAACAGCTCATTCTCCAAGCCTATATTTTACACCGTTTCTGTGGAAGGTTAAGTGCTCTTTGCAAAAGTTCAAGCCTGCCCCATCAGCATGTGTCTAAAAGGTTATTTCAGAAATTGGAAATTGACAATTATACACAGTTATTGGGATTAGCAAATGCTCCTTAGACTTAAAAGTGTCACTGGCTTTGATTTTCTTCAAGCCATGCTGAACTGATAATTATCAAGTAATTTAAAATTAAACCAACACAAAAATACCAAAAAGACTGTCCCAATGCTGGGTTCAGAATTTTAAACATAACACGTCACATAGTGCCTGGGCCATGTACTAACTGCCCGTGGGCTGTGGATTGGGTCTGGCAGTCCAGCTGTGACCATTTCATCTTGCCCCGGGGATGGTTGGTGTGGACAGAGGCCAACCTTCCCAGGACTGCTGGGGATGATTTTCCAGATGTTCTTCTCCACTAACTGACCCCCTTCCTCCTTCCCCTCCCCGCTGCCCTACTTCCCTCCCCTCTTAGTCTTGTCTTCTGCTTCTCCTTCCTCTCCTCCTCCTTTCCTTTCTCTTTCTTTCTTATCTATGTGGAGCTGTGCAAGTCCCTTAATTTGAGAACTTCCTAACACCTGTAGCATAGAGCACAGCCAGACACAGTCACTGAAACAACACATTTTTTGGCAGTTAGTTTACTTTTTTGCCTTCACAAAGCAAATGGCTAGCAGTAAATTCTACAAAACTGTGAATGAATTCCATCTCATCTGATGATTAAGACAGGCCCGAACAACCACACTGGTCATTGTTTATCCCACAGTCAGGGCCATAATTCAGGAACAGTGTTCAGCACATCTCAACAGCCACCAGAACGAAGGTGACTCAGAACTGATTTCTAGTGCTGACTTGTTCCTTACTAATTCTCGTGCAGGCTTGATGTCATGTTCCTGAGAAGCTGGGGGCAGGGTAAAGGACTCCTGACATCTTAGGAGGTTCAGCTATTGTCATGTGACTTTTGCACCTGGGTCCACGTGGACCAAGAGCGCTAGGCTGGAGGTCTGGATACCATATTTCGTATGGTGTTGACTCAGTGGAGTAGGGTGAAGCGAATACTCGTCGCAGAAATCACATGATTGTCTGTAGGACTCTGTGATGAGAACAATGGCTAGGGAGGTTTCACAGTGTGCAAACTGCCACCTGCCCTGGGATACGGGAGCCCACATTCAACACAGAGAGGCAGCCAGAGAGAAAGAACGTGGCCAGGATGGCAGCCCTTCCTTCCCATGCCTCCCTGATGTGCCCCAGTTCTCCAGCAGCCCTGCGAGGAGTTGTCCTTCTTCCCTCGGCTGTGGGCTCCCTGAGGAGGAGACACCTGTCAAGTCTGTCTCATTGATGGTGGGGCCCCGGCCCTGAGCACTGGGCTCCACCCACATGCTCAGACCTGCAGAACTGGGGCCCACTCCAGACCTTTAGAGTCTGAATCTACATTTCAACACGATCCCTTTAGGGCTGGAGAAGACCTGCCTTATATCGGACATCTCACTGATTCCTAACTGAGTGGGAGGAGGCAGATACTTTCGCTTCCCAGGTAAGCGAACTGAGCCAGTTTCAGCTAAGTAACTGTTCTTGTTGCTCCTTGAGGGATCCTGGCTCTGAACCCCTTCTCCAGGGTGTTACCTTGGGCTGCACCCACCTTCCGGTGCACTGCATCCCTTTCCAGGACAAAGCCATCTTCCTCGAGTCCCATTGTGACCGCACCTGCTACCTGTTCTGTGGCTCCTCATAGACTGTCCAGTGAACTTCAGAATCCTCGGTCGGGAGGCCAAGGCCCTCCTGAGCTGCCCCCCACCCTCCCCATCCCTGCCTCCTTCCAGCTGCCAAAGTATGGGGACCCTCCCCTCCAGGAGGATGAATCACTGCCCCTCCCCTGAGCCTTGCAATTTCCTGCACCCTTGCCTTTGTTCAAGTTTTCCTCTGGATACAGTGGGGACCCCTGAAAGTCCACGCAGGAGGGGCTTGGGGAGAGTCGTGTGCCTGGGTGGGGGCATGGTTGTGTCAAAGCTGTGTTTACATAGCCCTTTTGTAGGACAGGTCAATTGTCCGTCTCAAAGGGTGAGTGTAGGTGGCTCAGCTGGCGCTGGGGATGGTGTCCCTCCCTTGGCAGATCCACTGTGTTGAAATCTGACCATCCCCAAGGAGCAGCCTGGCTTCCTCCTTCGTGACACTCACCCTCACTGGGTGCCCTTGCATGGGCCCCTTTCACTCCCACAGTGGGCTTCACTCGTGGTGCACACAACATCCTGCCTTGTACCGCAGTTGTCGGCTGGGGTCCGAGCTCCCCTTCCTGCACCAATGGGAGGATGTGCCTGTCCCCTCTGAGGCTCATCCTGGCAGCACCTTGCACTGGGAAAAGGGAGCCGCTGCTGAGAGCTCCTGCCACATGGCATATTAACAGAGAATCTGACGTCTAGCAGAGCCAACAGATCGGGAGACGACTGCCACTGAAAAGGTAGTTTATCACTCACTGGTCCCAAGAGGAGGGGCATGCCATGCCACAGGGGGCACACGGGAACCACCAGCGTTGACCAGGAGGTGGGGGAGGAAGGACAAGGCAGGATAAGGCTTATGCTTGGCCAGTTTGAATCATGTCAGCAGGCTTTGGGGCACAGGGCTGTCCCAAGTTGCCTGGCACCTGGCTCTGGGGTGCACAGTGATCTGGAGTGTGACAGCCGGGTGGAAGAGCTGGCTGGGGTGTGGGCTCCTCTGGACGGGTTGGTTTACATTTGCAAAGCATGCCCTGTGTTGGGTTGTTTACCGCCTCTAAGAATTGGGTAGCTCGGGGAGGGGCAGTCCCTCCAGGGCCAGCAGGGCCCCAGATAGCAAAGCGTCAGATTGAGACGGCAAGAGGCAAGGTTACTGCAGTCCGGGCCATGCAGAACATCTCTCTGCCACGTGACGCTCAGGTGGAGCTGACGGCACCCTCTACCAGCCTGTGTCTGTTCCTGGCATCTGGCTCACTGGCGAGGGTGTCAGACAGAAGATGACTGGTACAGGAAGGGAATGCCCAGCCCACCACCCCACCCGTGCCTCCTGGGGAGCTCTAGACTGTCATGTGCTCGGAAGCACAGCGGGTCCTGGGAAGGCGCCCGTGCTGTGGACCAGGCGTCCTCTCCACATGCAGGCCCCGCACGCTCTGGGCACAGAGGCTCCCCAGGTGGCTGTCCCCAGGAGGGGCGAGAGGCCTCTCTGTGGGCAGAAGGCCTGAAGGCTTGGACAAATATGTACCCAGCAGGGCCTTGAGTAACGTCATTTCTTTCAACATCATTTTGTTATCACGATGATGAGAAATAAAATCGATTCCTGAGCCAGCCAATGAATCTGCTTCCCTGAAAGTGTTTCTGCAGAAATTTTTAAAAAGCCGGTAATCGTAAAGCCATGTTATGGGCCTTGAGGACACTGAAGTCGATAAGGTCTTTGACGATGTCTATAACAACAACAAAAATCGACTTCTGGCCAGGGACACTTTCTCTCCAGTATCTCCCGCCCCCGAAGCCGTGCATGAGGTGGACTGGCGTGTCTACGCGGTCCGGTCTGAGTGGGGGTGTGCGTGAGTGTGCCCTGCGACGGAACAGCGTCCTGTCGGCGGGAGGGCTCCCACCTTGTGCCCTGAGCTGCGGGGATAGTCTCTAGCCACCCACAGCCCCGAAGTGGTATAAGAGGGTTGGAAAATGAATGAATGAATGAATATAAATTATTGTAAAATAAAAATTCCTAAAGCATATGATAGTCATCCAAACGCACGACAACACGCGCTATGACAGTGCATTGTCTGTTTTTGGGCGTGTGGCGGTAGGGGGTGCTTCCAACAAGGTTCCCTTTGCCAACATTTATTCATTGATTTAACCCATGGCCACCGTGGCCATTGTCACTCACCAATGCACTGAAAATTGGGCAAGTAAGTTTACTTGTTATTAGTCTTTCTTAAATGCATGTGTAGCTCACATCCTTTTCAAAGTTTACTACCAGAAGTGTTTCGAGTCTCTGTTTGTAAGTTTGGCGAGATGGCTCTGTGACCAGAAATACGCTGCAGGAGCTTAACTCCGGTTTATAAAGTCAATTAGCCTATGGTGAAGCTGTTTTGCTTAAAGCCGCAGTTTCAAAGAACCTATCGATGGTGACGAAGAGGCCTTACTGTGCCTTTTAGTTTAACCTTCATCAAAGCACACTTTCAAGACCAAGCACCCTGGTAGTCCGGTTTCACAGGACCCTCGCATGCAACCTGGGAGGCAGAAAAGGCTTTTATGACCAGTTCCACCTCCACGTGCACCTGAAGCCCGGAGAGGTTGGTGCTTCCGCCAGGCCCACAGGAGCGCGAGGGGGATGGGAGGTCCCACCCTCGTTCGTCCACACCCACTGCTCACTCCTCCGCACGCAGCCTCCACGGACGAGCAGAGAGGAGAGCAAGAGCCGTGGCTGCCGCGTTCTGGTTTTCAGTGCAAGACACCTTCTGGCTCCAAAAGTAGATAACTCTGCAGGGACTTCGGCAAGGGCAACAGGGGTATGAGGTCACAGCACCGCTTGCCAAACAGTTTGCGAAGGGCACAGCGGCAGAGGTGCTGCAGGCAGCGCGGGGCGTGGGCCAAGGCGAACAGGGACCGGTAGAAAGGCTCGTGCATCTGGAAGGGAAGGCAGGTGGGGTACAGTCTGTGCGTGTGGAGCCAACACGCATTACCTTCCCGGCCCGCCACTGCCCGGACGATCCGTCCTTCCCACGGGTACCTGGTCCCACTAACCGCACTGGGGAGAGAAGCACCATTCTGGGGCAACTGTCCTCCACCAAAAGGGTCTGTGACTTTTCTAAAGCTCAGTTCCTGCCAGGTGGGAGGGGACTCTGTTTTGGGTCACTTCAGGTAGCACAGGTAGTGTCCCGGGATCCCACTTTGCTCCAACCGGTTTGCACAACAGCCGTGCAGCTGCGGGGGTGGCCAGATCATGGCTCAAGTCAATGAAACAGGAGGAGAAATTTTTCTAGAAGCTTCTGGAAAAAAGTGCTTTCACTCCTTTTTAACGGACAGTCACTGTGGACTTTGTCATGTGTAGACGTAATGCCCACAGCTGCCGTGGGCAGATCTTGAGCCAGGAGAAGAGGATGCTACACAAGGACCAGGCTGGCGTGTCCTGAAATGGAGCTAGAACCGTGGATTTGGGGGGCTCCGATGCCCACCTTTCTATGGGCACCGGCTGGGGATCCCTGACCTTCCTCAGGCCAGCTTGGGGCAGGTTTCTGCTCCCTGCCACTGACAGCACCCCAACTGTAGTGACGAGCTCCCGGATGGGTGACTACTGAGGCTCCTGTGCAAATACGCCCCAGCTTCCCTGTCTCCTTCCCTCCTCAGATGTTTCATTCTCACCCGGGATCAGCGGTTTCCTCACCTGAAATACTTCTTCCGGGATCACCTCCCTCCAGGACTCCGACAGGCGCAGCTGAGGGTAGGAGTTGAAGAGAACCTCAACGACCGCCGGGGATGGGGCACAGGTCTTCAGCACCTGGTTGGAAGAGGCCAAGGACGGCGTCGGGTGACTGGGTTTTGGGTGCAAGTGAGGAAGGGTGGGCAGAGGTGGGGGTCTGTACTCTCTAGCCGGGTGACCTCACCGTGCCCAAGTCGCCCAGGGCACAGCGACAGCCACGGTATCACAGGGTTGCCGCAGGGGTCGAATGAGTTCACGCACAAAAGGACACAGGGAACAGCTCTGCAAGGGGGCCCTTCTTGTCACCACGGTGGCTCCTGTGAAAAGTCTGGGCAAAGTGCTCCAGCCTTCTAGCTCCTGGGCAGGGGGAGGGCTGGGCAGCCCTCTTTGCGCCCCGAGGGCTGATCAGGGAAAAGGAAAGAAGTTCTGCTGGGAGGAGATCTGGCCCGAGGATGGTGTTCCCAAATTCTTACCTCAATTTTCTAATATGTCAGGAAATTGAGACTTGGGGGGAAAGAATTGTTTTGCTGTTGAATTTCCTCTTGACTTGGTCTTTACATTTTATTTTTACAGTCTCCACCGGCAAAGATTCAAATTTTCTTTTATTTTTTTAGAGACAGGGTCTTGCTCTGTCACCCTGGCTGGAGTGCACTGGCACAATCATAGCTCACTATAGCCTCAAACTCCTGGGCTCAAGTGATCCTCCTGCCTCAGTCTCCTCCGGAGTAGCTGGGACTATAGGCGTGTGCCAC
Organism: Cheirogaleus medius; assembly: GCA_008086735.1. Classification (NCBI taxonomy): domain Eukaryota; kingdom Metazoa; phylum Chordata; class Mammalia; order Primates; family Cheirogaleidae; genus Cheirogaleus; species Cheirogaleus medius. The sequence goes on from VBSM01003186.1 coordinate 4,158,045, forward strand.
CGCACCCCAGCTAACTTTTTCTATTTTTTGTAGAGATGAGGTCTCCTATATTGCCCAGAGACCTGTTTGTCCTGGGCTGGTCTCAAACTCCTGGCTTCAAGTGATCCTCCCACCTTGGCCTCCCAAAGTGCTGAGATTATAAGTGTGAGCCACTGTGCCCCGCCTGATTCCTATTTTCTTATTTGCAAATTTATAATTCAAGTCTATCAGTTTCATCATAAAGATGGGAACACTATTTGCTTTTGTAAAAAAAAAAAAAAAAACAACAAACCTTTTTAATTGTGGAGAAATGTGAACACGCACAAAAGTAAACTGAATAGCACGATAAACGCCCACGTGCGATCATCAACCCGTAGGCAATCCTGCCACATCCACTCCCCCAATATTATTTTGAAGCAAATTCCACGTATCCTATAGTTTCATCTGCAAATAGTTCAGTGCATCTCTTATACGACCTTTAGAAGAAATATAAAGACAATATCATTATAACACCTGAGAAATTAATCATAGTTGCTAAATATATCTAATATAGAGTCAGGGTTTAAATTCACAAATTTCTCTTAAATGCCAGTATATTAAGAAAATATTTTGTTTGTTTGAATAACAATCCGGATAAGCTGACACAGTGGGATTGGCTGATACGACGGAGTTTCAGGTTTCTCTTTTTTGTTTCACGTGATTGATGTGTTGTAGAAACGGGGCTGTTTGTCCTGTAGAGTTCTCCCTGGTGGGGTTCTGCTGATCGGTCCCTGTGGGGTTTGTGAACATCTCCCGCTGTTTCTGCAAATTTGTGGTGAGATTTAGAAGCTTGACCAAATTCAGATTTCATTTTAGAGAGGGGCAGGGCAACTTCATAGCGATTTTTTTTTTTTTGAGACAAGGTGTTGCTGGCGTGCAGTGGCCCCATCATAGCTCACTGCAGCCTCCAATTCGTGGGCTCAAGCGATCCTCCCACCTCAGCCTCCCAAAGTGCCAGGATTACAGGAGTGAGCCACTGTGCCCAGCCTCTTTTTTTAAGTCTAACATTTGCCAAGTGTTATAAAATTGTTTTTCCTATTTCTTGGTTGAGAGAGCTGAAGTTGTGGCAAATTTCTGAGACCAGCCACCATGTATCTATTGCAGACGATGGCCATGGCCAGCAGTGAGCCGGGCTCTCCGAACACGGAGTCACAGGGAAGGAGGTATTGAAACCACTCACGGCTGCTCACTCTACCACGCGCCTCCCTGCTTCACAGTTTCAGAACGAAAACCCCTTTAAAATACAGAAAGACAAAATAAAAAAATATCATATTTTTGTTCAGAGATAACCACTATTAACATTTTGTGTATGCTGACGTGTTATGCATTTGGACAAAAAATTAATGTCCAGTACATAACAAAAATGGGAGAATGCTTTGCAAATAATTTTGAAACTTGATCTTTTTTCCACTCAAAATAGATTGTGAACAATTAAAAAAATGAGCATTTTGAGCGAGGTGGAAAAAAAATGAAAGAAATGAGCATTTCAAGATATTTTAGTGGATATATAATACTTTATGAAGGTGTCATAATGTGTTCAATGAATTAACTATTGTAAGTTGCCTTGGTATTTTTTGATAGGATAACAGTGGACATCTTTGACTATAATCCTATCTCCTTCTGCCCCCAACCACTCTTATTTAAATTTCTACTTGAATTCCTGGAAATAGAATCACAAGGTCAAATAGTTTATACATTTTAAAGCTTTTAAAACATACTACCTAACTGTATGTGCATAAATTGGTGCACTTTGAATAACTGAGTCTGAGAGTGCCTCTCTCTCCCCACCCAAAGTATCTCACTAATTATTTAAATTTGATAGGTACGATATAGAATATTTACTTTTGTTTTGGTTTACCATTGTTTTTCTTCCTTTGTGAACTGCTACATTATACCTTTTGCTCATTTTTCTATTAGTGTGTTCATTTTTTTCACTGATTTATAAGTATACTTTATTTATTAAATTTATTTTTCAGGTAGAGAATCATTTTGCAAATAATGCTATTTTATTCTCCTCAATTTTCATATTTCTTATCTTATTACATTAGAGCTTTTAAGTTCAATGTTAAATAACAACATTAATAGCAAGCATAATCATCTTATTCCTAATTTTAGTAGGATTGTCTCTAATGTTTTGCCATAAATATAATCTTGGATATTATTAATAGTTTCAGATAGATACTCTGTCCTATGTCAAAGAAATATCCTTTAATTCCTAGGTTACTACAAAGTTTAGGATTTGATTTTATTTTTTGCCTTTTTCCAACCTAGTTGACACAAAGAGATTTTCCAATATTGACCCATTTTTGCCTTCATAAAACAGACCCTGTTTGGCTATTCTTCTGTATATAACTTACATATTGTAAATTTGAAAAATATAAAAAATATAATTATTATACCATTATATATGATAGATATGTTATATATACCATGCAAATACTATGTAATTATTATATATAATATAATGCCAGATTCAATTTGCTAAGATTTTTGCAGCTCTTTTAATAATTAAATTTGGCTTATAGTTTTATTTTTTTTTTTAGCTATTTTTGTCAAGTTTTAATATCACTTTATGTTAACTTAGTAAAACTATCTGAGAAAATTTCTCTTTTTTTAATACTTGGGAAGAATGACTTTTTTTAAGAGAAGGGGTCTGGCTATGTTGCCCAGGCTGGGGTACAGTGGCCAGTTCACAAATGTGATCATCATAGCTCACTGTCACCTCGAATTTGTGGGCTCAAGTGATCCTCCTGCCTCAGCCTTCTGGGCAGCTGGGACTTCAGGCGTGTGCTGCTGTACCTGCCTAATACTAGGGAGGATTTAAAAAAGTAGATAGTTATTGGAATTGAGAAGGCACAATAGATCTTGCATTTGACATTGTCTAAGCCTGGCATTTAGTTACAGGTAATAATTTGATATTTTCAATTTCTTTTATGGTTATTGGCATATTGTTTTGATTTCTTCTTGAATCGATTTTGTTAATCTATATTTTCCTGGAAAAACAATCTTCATTTTAAAGGAATTTAGCATTGTACATATGTATCAATAATGGTCCAATAGGAAATAGATGGCAAGTTCAACATAGGATTATTCCAGGAAGTGTTTACTGATACAGGGCCTATTTAACCAGGTGTGTGTGTGTACAAAGGTCAGGGCAGTAATGGGAAGCTGGTGGTAGAGCGATCACCACTGCTGGACCTGAAGGGTGAGTCAGGTGGGTTGTCTCACCAGATGCAGCAACTCTTTTTTTTTGGAGACAGAGTCTCACTCTTTGCCCAGAGTAGAGTGCCGTGGCGTCAGCCGAGCTCACAGCAACCTCAAACTCCTGGGCTCGAGCAATCCTTCTGCCTCAGCCTCCCGAGTAGCTGGGACTACAGGCACGCACCACCATGCCCGGCTAATTTTTTCTATATATTTTTAGTTGGCTGATTAATTTCTTTCTATTTTTAGTAGAGACGGGGGTCTCGCTCTTGCTCAGGCTGGTTTCGAACTCCTGACCTTGAGCCATCCGCCCACCTCGGCCTCCCAGAGTGCTAGGATTATAGGCGTGAGCCACCGCGCCCGGCCTAGCAACTCTTGGTTGGGGACACACAGCTAGCCTGAAGCAGAGTGCCAAGAGAATAATCCTCTGACCTCACTCTCCTTTCCTCCCTCCTAGGGACGTCCTACCGGCCAAACCCAGCTGGAAGGCAGAGGCGCCAGGAGCTTGTAGAACTAAATCTGGAGGGGAGAGATCTCCACTGTATCTATGAGCAAGCACCCTTTTCTCATTTGAAATGCACTGCAATTGCATTTTCAATGTTTTTTTCTTGTTTAGTTTGCTGGAGATTTGTCTATTTTATTTTATTTTTTCAAGAAATCAGCTGTTGGATTTTGTTGATCAGTTCTCTTTTAAAATATTCTAACCCATTACTTTTTGCCTTTATCATTATTAATTCCTTTCTCCCATCTCCTTAAGTATGTTAAGTTTCTCTTTCCAACTCCTTGGATTGACTGCTCAGTTAATTTGCAACTTTTTTCCCCTTGTATCATAATAAAAGGAACTTTTAAAAATGGTATGGATTTTCCTTCCTTTGAACATAGATATGGTCATAGCCGCAAGTTTTTTTTTTTTTTTT
>VBSM01003186.1:4162280-4181226 GCA_008086735.1 Cheirogaleus medius
CTTGGCCTCCCAGAGTGCTAGGATTACAGGCGTGAGCCACCACGCCTGGCTCATAGCTGCAAGTTTTAAGGCACAGTTCTCGCTGTCTTTATTAAATAGTCTGCAATTAAATAACTATTGATGCAGTAGTTATTGGGAATGTGCTATAACATTTTTAAATGTTTAAGTTATTTTTAAAAATGAACAACTTTTTACTACTGATTTTCATGTGTGTTGCAATGTCTATTGGGTGGGCACTTGAAGAAGCTGTATTTTGTTTAAAATCCAATACATATTTTTCATATTTCTGATTTGGAGCTTCTGAACTTTTTTTGCCTACTTGATCTGTAAAAGACTGAGATATTAATTAAAAATCACCTAGAATTATTTTTTCAGTCAATTTCTCCATTTTAACATAATCTTTTTTTTTGGCACGTAAAGTTCCTAATGGTTATCTCTTCACTACACACTATGTCCTTTGTCAGTATCAAATGAATCTTTTCCCTCATTTTGTGTATTTCCCTGGACTTCTTCTATTTGCATATTGATATAAGAATACATTTTTTTGGTTTGTTTTTGCCAGAATTACCTCTGCTCATTTTTAAATTTTAACCTTTTTTTGTTGTTGTTGTTTAAATGTGTTTGAGAGTCTCTGTATTGGTAAGAGGGTAGTTTAAGCAACTTACATTTATTGTTAAAAATAATTTATTTGGTCTTCCTTCTATCTCATTTTATTATTTTTTATGCTTCTTGTTGTTTCCTTTGTTTTCTGGTTCTACTATATAGGTTTGTGCAATTTCTTTGCATTCATCTTCTGGATTTTGGTAGTATGTATTTTCTTTAAAATTCTACTGGTAGTTACCTTCAAAATAAAAAATTTTAATCTATAGTTTTCTCTAAAATCTAAACAGTATCTTTTGTGTTCCACAGATGCCATTACCCTTTGTGTAGTTTCTCTCTCTTAACCAGTTCTTCTCCCTCCTTCTTAACATCTGGAGTTTTGGTTCCAGGTTATGATTATGATATGATCATATTTTACGTTATGCATCTCTTTCAGTAATCATTTTCGTATCTACATTTAGTGGTATAACCGGCTTTACAATGGTTTAAGTTGTCTCTATTGTAGCTGGGCTGCATCCTCACCACCTGTCCTTTCAGCCATTCGTCCTGCAGGTATTTGTTGGGTTCCTACTAGAAGCTGGGGGTTGCGTTGTGTCTATTACGACGGCAAGCTCCACCTTCACCGAACCTTACGGTCCCAAACAACAACAACAATAATACAGGTGCTACGGTCCTATGGCGGGGGAACTGCAAGGTGTTGGAAATGGCCCTGAACTCAGCTCTGGACTTTCGGTGGGTGGCGGGTTGGCCAGGGAAAGGTTTCTGGAGGAAGTGACGTCCAAGCCGGGACCCAGCTGTGGAGGAGGCGTCAGCAGGCAGACAAAAGGCACGGAGCGTTCCCAGGACTCCAGTGTTCTGGGCAGAGAAAACACTGTGCCCAGTGTGGGAGGAGAAGATGAGCAAACGGTGTGGGCTGGGCGGGGAGTGTGACGCAGGGGGTGGCGGGAAGTGACACAGGAGCCGAAGCAGGGCAGATTATGAAGAGCATTTTCCGCCAGGGTAGGGCGGCTTTTATCTTGCGGCTCGGGGAGCGCTTGGAGGGTTATGAATGGAGGATGGTGGGATCCGGTTTTAATTCGGAAATGCCACCACGGTCGAAAGTGCAGAAGAGTCGAGAGGAGACAGAGGCCAGTTAAGAAGGTGTTTCCACAATGCAGGGCAGGGATGCTGGTGGCCTCGCCTCAGGTGGCGGCAGTCAGGATGGAAACAGATCGAGAGCCATGTAGGAGGCAGAGTTGAGAGGTTCTAGGACCCATCTCCCCATTCCTGAGCTCGTCTGAAATGTCACCTGTCAGCTGGAGGACACCCAGCCCAATTAGCTGCTCCACGCACCTGCCCTTGCCCCGAGCACCAGTGTCGTGGCTGCAGCAGGTGGGCGCGTCCGCCCTGCGCCACCTGCGGTGTAGCCTCATCTTCCACCTGACACCTCTTCATTCTCTTACATCACTGGTGGATCCTGCTCGGCTTCCCGGCCGCTTTGTCTCTCTGTCTTCCTGATGCTGGCATGACCCCACATTCAGTCCCTGTCCCTCTTCTGCTCCCTGTTTACTCTCACTCCCTGGGGATCTTCTCTGTTTCCCAGCCTTAAATACCACTCATGGGCCACTGACCCTTAGAAGTTTATCTCCAGGTCAGTCCAATCTGTCTCAGACTCCAGGCTCGAATGTCCCACCGCTTACTCACTGCTCCTCTCGGCCGTGTCTCACGCTCAGCACAGCAAGGACCGAAGGCCCTGGCTCACCCGGTCCCAACCTGCTGCTCTGCCCACAACGCTCCCGTCTCAGGTGACGCAACCCGACCTTCCAGGCTCCCCTCCGAAAGCCTTGCAGTCCTCGGTCACTCCTCCTCTTCTCTCGCACTCCACATCCAGTCTGGTAAGGAATCCTGTTGGCTGCACCTCCAGAATACATCCAGAATCCGGTCACCTGCCTCGTCCACTCCGCCGTCACCCCCCACATGGGTCCCAGCAACACCCTCCTGACTTGTCTCTCCACTTCTGTTCTCCGGCTCAGGTGTCTTCCTGCCACAGCAGTCAGAAGGATCCGTCACATCCTTACGAAACATCATCTGGGTTCTGCCACCCCTCTGCTCGAACCCCGCAGTGGCCAGAGTCATCACACCGTCCTACGAGAGCCCACGCGACCTGCGCTCCCTCTCCTACCACCTCTGTTTCATCTCCTCCTACCGTCCCACTGGCTGGTTCCACTGGTCCCCTGACTCTGCGCACAAGACAGGCCCGTTCCAGCCGTAGGCCACTGCCTGCTCTGCTGCTGTCCCCAGACACCTGCACCGCTGCGCCCTCACCTCTCTCAGGTCCTGCTCAGAAGTCACTGACCTGACTACTCTATTTACAATTGCAACTGCCTCCCACCCCCTTCTTTCTCCATAGTCCGCATCACTTTATTGGTCTATTTACTATGCTCCATTTTTTTGGAGCAGAAAAACCCTGTTTTACAACACAGTTAAAGCAGAATATGATGTGCGTCTCAGGCAATCTGCTAAGAGACTGCAAAGACAGAAAGGAAAGTTACCACACTCAGTCCTCAAGTAGACAGCATGACAGCACCATTTGTCTTACACAGTTCATCCTGAATCCACCCAGTAATTGGGGAGGACGTCTGTGTCTGCTGATTGGCTATATTTAAAGGGAAAATAAACCTCCCACTTTTCCATGATAGGAAGTAGTTCTGCAGCTTGGACCAGGTGCCTGCTGAAGGCAAGCTCTCACTCCCCAGTAGAAACCGGGGCAGGACACTGTCGTCTTGGCTATTTACATTTCAGTGCGGTGGTTCCCAGTCCTAGAGAAACACAATCCTGAGTCAAAAAGAAAAAGAAAAAAAAAGACAAAGACCTATTTAGCCATTAAAATGATTTACATGTATTTCAAAGAGGCAGAAAAAATTTACATATAAAAGTTTTCTATGTTAAATCATTAAGAAAATGAAGAGAACAAAAAGCTCTTTCATTATTTTCAAGTTGGAGGATTCAGTTTCACATTTCTCGTTTGTCTTTGCCCTTACAACCACCAGGCCCTGGTCTTGAACTCATGGACATCAGTGTTCAGGAGGATGGTGCTTGGATTCAGGCGCCTGAGGGGTGGCCTTGGGCACACTGTGTGCACGTGAAGAAGGGTTTGTGGGGAGTAAATGGCAGATGAGAGAAAGGTGCTATCCAGGGCCCATAGGTGGGGACAGTGCAGGGACACTGGGAGGACGGGTTTGTGCTGCAGGTGCTGGCCCGGGCGGGCTCTGCTCTGGCTCACTCCTGTGTCCCTGCAGGCAGGTGAGATGATGATCGCGTGGTCCAGAAACCTGGGGTGATGGAGGGGCCAGGTTGCGGCTGCAGATTCAGCGTCTGGGAGTGGGGAGAAGCCAGGAATCCTCTAGGTACCTGTGTAGGTTTTTGGTGGGAAACTCCAGGAGCAGAGGTGCTTTGGGTGCCATTCCTGGGTGTCGGCCCCAGTCTCGAGAGGGGCATGGACACATCACTACCTAGCGCACACGTGGGTGACGGCAGCAATCGCGTGCGCGCAGCAGCGTGGGGGGAGGAGTCTGCCCTCAGAACTCATTCCCTCTGCGTTCTGAGGAGAGAAAAATAGCCCAGAGCTATCCGAGCTGTGTGAGGTATTAGTATGCTCCATGTTTGGTGTCTGTCCTCCCCCCTTAGAATGTAAGCTCCATGGAATATTGCTTTTCCTCTGATTGGTTCACCCATGTATCCCAAGGGCCTAGTAAGTTGCTGGTACATGACTGGTGCTCAGTAAATAGTTGTTGAAAATAAGTAATTGAATACAAGAATGTTTTTTTCCTTTTTAAAAAAATGCATTAGAAAGGCATGTTTGGGCATGGTGGCATGTGCCTATAATCTCAGCTACTCCAGAGGCTGAGGTGGGAGGATCCCTTGAACCCAGAGGTTCAAGGCTGCAGTGAACTATGTTAACACCACTGCACTTCAGCCTGGGCAAGAGAGCAAGACCCTGTTTCCAATAATAAAAAAAGGCATGTTTTATGAGCCCTTAATATCTAAAAGCACCTTTCTTTCGTTATCAAAATGAAACTATTTTAGCTGAGTATAAAACTCTAGTGTTCAAACTTTTCCTTTCAGAATCCACAGGTGATATTTCATTGTATTTTAGGCTAATATTTCAGCAGAGAAATCAGGGTCCAGCCTGAGTTTTATTCATTTATGAATAGCCTGTTTTCTGCTTAAATACTTTGCAAGATTTTTCATGTCTTTTTAGAACATTTTTGCTAGAATGTATATATATGTATGTGCTTCCTGTCATTGATTTGCAGAGAACACCCATTCAACTTCTAACTAAAAGTTAAGGCTTTAGTGCAGCTAAGTTTTCTTCTATTATGTCTTTGGTTATTATTTCTGATTCATTTGTTCCAGGCTCTTCTATAGTCTCATCACTCATCTGTGGGTTGGCTTTCTACTTTCTGTCCTTCATGGCCATCACTTTCTCTTTTAGTTTCTTGGTTTTGTTATCTTTTTTTGCACTTAAAGAGAAATTTTAACATTAGTTCTTCTTTATAGTGAACACTGAGGTTGACTTCTCAACAGTCCAGATGATTAGTTTAATCCTATCGTGGTAATTCCATCCCCCTTGCTAGTTACTGGTGCAGGAAGGGGCAGGTTTAAACCAACTGGAGACACTCCCTCGGGGCTTCTAGAAAACTGGGTATGAACAGGAAACTAGTTGGTCCAATCGTTGCTGGAAGCCATCCTAAGGACAAAGCTGACTCACCAAGGATGGCCGAGCAGAGAGTTACAAAGCACCTGGCTCCCTGATGACATCATGGAGACACTAAAACTATCAATCCTGAAGGCTGCTACTTCTGTACTTCTTGTTATGTATGATAACAAGGTAACTTTCCTTCTTTAAAACTGAATTTGGTTTTCTGCCACTTGTGGCCGAAACCATCTGTATCAGCGTCCAATCAGGCAAAAGACATCATTCTGGGTATTTTGACCAGAGACAATTTAACACATGGAGTTGATTATACAGGTAATCGAACAGCTGAGATGCCCACAAGGGGAAGGCGAGGTAGCCCAGAGATGAGCCAAACAGAAAGCTGTCACTCTTAGAGCTGGTGGGACGAGGGGATGAGGTGGTCTTATCACAGTCCAGAGACCAGGGCCACCCCGTGGAGGTGGAACCAAGTCAACTCAGGGGCTGCCCAGTGGGGTCCAGGGCTGTGAAGGGAGGAGCTGTCTGGTGGTTGTGCGGGTCACGGAGGAGACGCAGGTGCGTGTTACACAAGGCAGAGAAAGAGGCAGCTTCTTTCTTCCTCCACACTCCAATTTCCCATGGTGCCTGCCATTGGCTGAACCCAGCCAGAAGCCCAGCTGATAAGGGAGTCTGCGTTCAGCTTGAAGGGGATGGTTCTTTCCCTCGACCCCCAGGATGCAGAACAGAACACAGGAACAGCAGGGAAGGATCTGAAGGCACAAGGGCAAATTGTCAGCACCCTAATGCATGTCATCAATTTGATTCTTTACCTATGAATCAATTCTGACTTTTCCTTCTTTAATGCACAATATAATCTATGGCTGTTTTTACTTTCTTGGTATAACTGTATCTCCTCCATCTTCCTATTCATGTCATTCTAGTGACTTTTCATCTTAATGTATTATTTTTAAGGATCACAGAGGCTATGTCTTCTTGCACTTCTGTGCACTTGATCTCTGAGATATTCGTCTATATTGTAAGAAGAGAGATGTGGGTTTCCTCTCTATTTTTGGTTGCTGTCCCATTTTTCTTTTTTTGTCCCTTTTCACTATGGATCCATTAATTTTTCTGTTTATGCATCTTTGATTAAGGCAAGAACCAGACACAAAGTTTGTCAACATAGAGGAAGTCCATGGTCCTGCTCTCTGTCCACTCGGAAGATCGGAGAGGCAGAGTGGACAGAAGGGGACGAGGGCTGGGCCCAGCTCCATCCCCAGGTGGAGGGTTCCCTGCTGGACCTCGCTCTGGCCTGGAGGCTTCTTACTGCCACGTCTTCCTGGAAGAGTTAGCAGGTCCCTCCAGTTTCCACCTCTGCCCGTCACTCCATCTCCTGGAATGCAAGCCCACAAGCAGCCCCCGCTGCCCACCACTCCTCTGGTGAAGTCTGCCTGATTGCCGGAAGCTTACAGCAGTGCCGCAGGGGGACATCGGGCCGTCCTAGACTCAGACGCGGGGTTACCTTGCTGTTGCTGTGTTTCCTTTCTCTTCCTTCCTCTTGTGCACGTCTTCATAGATATTTTTAAGAGGACAAGAGCCGCTGCTCTTTTTAAACTGAGCATCACATTGACATTTTAAGAATTACCACCTCTGGTCTTCTTCCACCCCAAATTTGTCTGTTTGTTTCCCAATTCATTACTGTCACCAGGTCAGGCTTAAGCAGGCCTCGGGGAAGGGGAGAGGCCAGGCTGCAGAGGGAGCGAGTGCCCAGTGGGCAGGTCCAGGCTGGCCCAGTCAACCAGGCGTCCTCCCAGCCAAGCCTGGCCAACCCTGTCCCCTCACTACCCTACAACGAGCTCCTGGCGCTTGGTATTCCTGGCTTACGCCAGCCGCGCTAACATGCCGTTTCCTCCTGCCCGGCAGTCTCCGATTTCAATCATCTCCCTTATGTGTTGGGAGAAAATCACGCCATTAAGAACAGCTCACAACGGACCCCTCCGGGTGGAGTCTGGTTGCATTTATATAGCACCCTAGGCAATTCCTTTTTCCTCAGGCCTTGCTTGCTGTGACCCTCCAGCGACCCTCCGGGACGGGCTCTGCCACTTCTCTGCAAAATGTTAAATGGCTCCCAGTGACTGCACAAGGCAGAGGCCCCCCCCAGCCCTGGAAGAGCTGCCCTCCCTCAGAGCAAAAGCACCGCCTCCTCCCGCCCCTCCCCCCGGGTCACAGACTGTGACAAAGTCTTATTGCCTGTCTCTGGGAATTCATTTTCTGTCTCTCCTCTGTTCCACCTCTCTGGGGCTCCCTGCCCCTCCCCGATCCCTCTGCACCGTGCCCCTCTCGCGTCTGCCAGGCAGCTGGCCGCCTTCATTATTTTTACGCCAACACAGTTTAAAAATCTCCGCTGCCTCCTTGCTGTCTGCCGGGAAGCGGCTGCCACATTACTCTGACATCTGATGTCATTAGTGTCCACGCACACTCTCTCCGGCTAATGAGGCGGCAGAAAGAAAATTAAGGGGAAAAATCACACAGGCGCATTGCTTTATATGTAGATGGAGAAATAAAACAAGAGCAAGAAAAACAGAGGCGCGCTATTTACGAGCCCTCATCTCCTCCTCCCGCTGGGGCTGGGGCACACCCCGCTCTGTGAAGGCAGCACATGGAGCCCCGGGCTTTGACTACTGCTACCCCAGGATTCTCCCACTAAACTCCGGTGGAACTGGGATACATGTGTGAAGTCACTTTACCTAATTCTGGAATTAGGTAAAAAGAAAAAAATGAAAACGTTAAGTCCCTATTTTCAGCATGGTTAATGCCCAGAAGGTGAGGCTAGACCAGAGATTTGCAGATGTTTCTAGAATCTCTCATTCTTGCCATCAACCTCCACCTCCCTGTTCGAGCTGTCTGCACCCCTCACCTGGACTGCCACAACAGCTTGCGGTTTTCCATCAGCCCCCCACTCTAGCATTTTCTCTGCCCTTGAGCAGACAAATCATTTCAATACGCTCATTCAATTAACTCCTTCCCTTAAAATGACGTAACAGGTCCCCACCGTTCCCAAAGCGAAGGCCCAACCCCTTGGCACGGCCCTGCCTTGCCGTCCAGTCTCAGCCGGCTCCGCCTGCTGCTTCCTCTCCGGTGACCAGGTCACTTTTCCGACCACACACACTGCGGTGCTTGTTCTGCCCCAGGACACTTGCCCACGCTGTTCCTTCAGTCTGGAATGTTTGTCCCCCCTCTTCAGCCTTCAGGTTGGGGCTCACTCGTCACACATGCAGGGGAACCTCCAGCCACCACCCCAGCAGGTAAAACCCCCCCATTTGGCATTTTCCGGGTGAGGTGAGCCATGGCTTTGCAGCGCTTCTCACCAGGCGACTTCACATGGGGGTGTGTGCCTGTCCCACCCGCGTGACAGGCGGCTGCACCCCGTGTGCTCCTGTTCCTCACGGCAGTCTCAGTGCCACGGCCGGGAGGTCCCAAGGAATGTTTTGGGAATGAATAAATAAGCACTTAAGGCATGTCCAGGGAAGCCCAGCCAACACCTGTGTGGTTTGGGGGAAACCGTCATGGTTGGTGTTGTCCCTGCTCTTCCCCAACTCATGGGCAAGTCTGGATTTGAATTATTTACGACCACCTGCAGGTACATTTCCACCACTTGCCCTGACCTCTGCTCCAGAGTGAACAGAAGTGCCTTCGGGGAAATATGGCAAAATAGGGACAAGGTGGGAGGGGCTGGAATGTGTCAGCTACACAGATGGCCTGGGTCAGGTGATATCAGGGAACAAACAAAGCCGGCCACTGAAACCAAGTGGCGTGTGGAGGAGGCCCCCAGATGAACACCCGTGGACGACACACGGGAGGGCAGTGGTGTGAGTCTCATCCTGGCGCCTCTACCTTCCAGCCCAGTGACTGGGGAGGTCATGTCCCATCTCGGAGTGGGGGCTGGGCGCAGTGCCCTGGCACACTCCACGGTGCTCCGGCATTTCCGGAAACGCGCTCTTCAAAGAGGTGGGTGAGCAGAATGGTGCTTCCTTACCGTGCCCAGATTGCCGTCCAGGCACAGAAGGGGCAGACGGAGAAACCTGAGCGAAGCCATTATTCCAGGTCAAGTGTCCAGACCACAAAGTCCACTTGCGGCAGGTGCCACACAAGCGCCCTCCGCCCACTGCCCCCAGGCGCGGCCCCCCTGGTCCTGACACCTACAGAGTCCGGCCCAGGCTGCAGCTGCTGCCGCGCCTGCGCTCGGGCCGCGTCTCCGCCCCCGGTGCCCACTCGGCCGGCCGGGCACTGTCAACACGCGGCGCCCCAACCCTGACGCCCTTGGATTTTCGCGGCATGGACGCCGCCTGTCCGCCGCCGCGGGGACGGTGCCTTTGTCTGGCACCGGGACTGTGATGTATGTCCAAGCTCGCGGTGAGAGCTTTGCCTCAGTGACCCTGCGACCCGCGGGCGTCTCTTCGCGTCTGTGAGAGGCACCACTGCTGCCCACGGGCGGCGCGACATCGCGGGTGGCCCGCGCCGGCCTGGCCCGGCGAGTCGCGCGGGGGTTAGACCCCCAGGGCCAGCGCAGGGCCCCGGCGAGGAGCGCGCTGCCCCGGCGTCCAGGGCGCCCGCTCGGGGTTCGCCCGGCCAGGCCGGCACCGCGCCGACCCCGCCACCTCCGCCGAGCGGCTCCCGCACGTCCCCTGCGCCGACTGCTCCCGCGGGCGGGGAGCCCCTGGAGGGCTGCGGGATCTCAGCGCGCGGGGTCGGGGTCGAGTCCTCCCTTCCGAAGGTGTAAGGCAGGCCCGCGCCTGGGCCCGCAGGAGTCCCTTTCTTTCACTCAGCGATCATGGGTTGCAAGTCTGCGCCGCCAGGCACCGTGCCTTGTGCAGGGGAGGCAACGGTGGGCGATGCTTTTTGGTGAAGATCTCAAGGAATTAAGATTTTTCAAGGAAACTCCAATTCTTTCCACAATAGTGCGGAACTGACTGGAAGTTCGTTGATAAGAGCTTCTCCTGGCCTCTTGGCAACCCACCCCCCATTCCCCATGTCCCCCAAACCCAAACCTACCCCGAATCTGAACAGAGGATGAACTGCGCCACTGGCTGCATGCCATTCCTGTGTGGCTGACACAGTACTGGGGATCCCAGAACAGGGCCCCGAAGACCCAGAAGGGAGGCACTGTGCCTTGTCCTGCATCTCCAGGGCGCGGTAGGGTAATTCCCAGCGCCATGGAGACAAGAGTTGAGGAGTTAGAGGTTTTGTTCCCAGAAATGATGCCTCTGGGGTTACCCCTGGGACTTGAAAACTTGGGCAAAGATCACTCAAATTGAACTGATATCAAGGCTAACAAAGGATTATTTCTAGCCACTACTGAAATATACTGATTCCTTTTTTCTTTAAAAGCAATTGCCCCAGATATTTTTTTACTTGAGGCCCATCGTTGTAAAGTCTGTTGCTCTTTTCATTTTTTTTTTTTTCTCCTTTAAGAGACAGGGTCTTGCTCTGTTGCCCAGGCTGGAGTGCAGTGGCACAATCATAGCTCACTGGAACCTTGAACTCCTGGGCTCAAGTGATCCTCCCACCTCAGCCTCCCAAAGAGCTAGGACTACAGGCATGCACCCCCACCCCCTGGCTAATTAAAAAAAAATTTTTTAGAGACAGGGTCTTGTTTTGTTGCCCTGGCTGTTCTCAAACTCCTGGCCTCAAGCCATTCTTCCGCCCTAGCCTTCCGAAGTGCTGGGATTACAGACATGAGCCACCACACGCAGCCTTCTTTTCACTCTTTATGTGGTTTCATGACGAGGGTTGAAGGGTGCACTTTGGTTTAATGCAGACACTATATGAATTGGAGGGCAGTGGGTGAGTCTTATTTCCATGTTATAGGTTGATGAACCAAGCCTGCTAATAATGAGAAACATTAAAATGTAAATTATGAACATAAAAGGTAAGTGTTACAGAATGTAAAAATACTGGTATTTCTCCCCTTTGGAGAGTCACCATGTTGAAATCACTGCATTCGTAGAGTGCCACCAAAGAACTACTCAAAGACAGGGTGAGAGAGCATCAGAAAAGTGTCATCGTGTTTGTCAAGTAAGGAAACACCTGGAGAGTCGTCTCGGTGGATGTTCCATGTTCATCTAACCTTTTGAGGACACCATCTGTACTTTGAATGCATCCAAAGTGAAAAGTTAGCATTTGAGAGAAAGGTGTGAATCTCATTCTTTCAGACCATCTAGAATATTAGCTTTTCAGCTATTTGTTCAAAACATGTCCTTGCCTATGACTGGTGAATCTTGGTTGATAGGGGGTAATTTTAAAATTAAACACACCCAAATTTTACATCAGATGGAATGACTTCCCTTCAAATAGGTCTTTCTGGGAGGACAATCTCTTATTCCAACTAATATTTTGGGAACTTTTCTTCTGGAAACATTTTAAGTCTTTGGGGTATTTTCTCTAATGAGAAAATGTTCTCCATCATAATTATTTCCAGGTAGATCTGACAGGTGGAAAAGTGACAAGTTGCTCAGAGTCATCTCTGCAAGGGCAAGCCAGCAGAACGGGGGTGAGGTCCCAACACAATGGAGACCTGGACAGGGCACCAGGTTCACCTGGTTGAAACCCAGGTAGAGTAAGAACATGTGCCGGGCGAATTCTGCAGCAGCGTGGCGAGGACTGAATGAGAGAAATTTGCAAAAGTACGAAGTGTTATCATGAATAGAGTGGATGATCAGATCGTGTAATTTTGTTTCAGATCAAATGCCAGATGCGACAAGAGACTGATTTTCATCGTCCTGAAAATTACGCCAAAAGATGAGCTGCCAAAACATTTTGGGCCATGACGGCGTCATCGAAATCAAGTGCTGGGCGTCCCCAGGTGACTACTTTGAAAGGATACATTCTGGTATGCTCACTGACATCCAACGTCTGAATTTTCTAGCGACTCTAACCAGAAGGTTTCTAGGCCCTTGCTCCTCAAAGTGGGCTCCCAAGGCAGTAGCCTCGGCCTCACCCAGGAGCTTGTTAGGAATGCAAAATCTCCCACCCCGCCCCCCTGGATCCGAATGTGCATTTTAACAGGTGCTCTGGGGGCGCCCGGGCCCTTTGCAGTCTGAGAGCAGCATGCACCCCGGCTCCCACAGGCAGGGGCCCTGCGCTGCCAAGCTCCGGGGCGCTCCTCGGCCGCCTGTGGCGCGCGCCAGCCCGCGGGGTCCCGCCTTACCTTGGCGAAGGCGTCGGGCCACACGGTGGGGGAGCCGTGGTTGAGCAGCGCCTGCACGGTGCGCTGCGGCGCGTTCTCGGGCGCGCAGGCGGCCGTCTGCAGCACGCGGGCCAGCGGCGAGGCGCCCCCGTAGTCGAGCGCGCTCGCGTCGGCGCCGTGCCGCAGCAGGAGGCGCGCCAGGCCGTGCCGCGCGTGGCCGCAGGCCTTGTGCAGCGGGCTGCGCTCGTCCTCGTCGCGCGCGTCCGCCGCCGCGCCCCGCCGCAGCAGCAGCGCGCACAGGCGCAGGCAGCGCGCGTGCTCGTCGGGCCGCAGGGCCGCGCCGCACGCCGCGCTCAGGGCCGTCTCGCCGCGGCCGTTCCTCGCGTCCACGCGCGCTCCGTGGCCCAGGTAGAGGCGCGCGTGCTCGTCCAGGCCGCGCTGCGCCGCCACGTGCAGCGGCGTGTCCCGGCCCGCGCCGCCCGCGCGCTGCACCGAGGCGCCGTGCTCCAGCAGCGCCCGCGCGCACCTGCGGGGAGGCCGAGGGTCACCGGGCGCCCGGGGACAACCTGCACCCCGCATCCCGCACCCCCCACGGCTGACATGCTGCGCCGTGGCTGGCGTTTATCGGGCGAGTTGGCTCCCTACAAGGTCGAGGGTGACCCCGAGTGAAAGCACATGAGTTGGGGTCTCCCCGGGGTGTCAAGGCTACAGACTAGTTGGCATGTTCTCATGTGGGAGCTAAAAATGGGCATCTCGTGAAGATAGATTGGTGGTTACCAGAGGGCGGGGGATGGAAGGGAAGTTGATTAATAGGCACGAATACAGGGTTTGATAGAAGTTAAGACCTCGTGTTAGACAGGTCAGTAGGGTGACTATAGTTTACAGTAGCCTATTGTACATTCCAAAATAGCTAGAATCGTGCGAATGTTTAAAGTGATGGATATCCCAAGTGCACTGATTTTATGTTTACAAATTATATCAATGCATTAAATTATCACATGTACCCTGAAACTGTGTACATCTTAAAAAGAAAACCTCAATAAAGATTAGAAGAAGAAAAACACTGAGTTAAGAATGATTATGGCAAACACTGAGGCCGCGAGCTCCACCGGTTCCCAAATGGTGGAAATAGCCAGCAACCCGCCGTAAGAATCCACATGCAGAGTTATAACTTATGACAACATTGTGACTGCTCAGTGCTCCTCGGGAAGGTGATGTGGTCTAAATGGTAGTGCTCCAGGGACGGGTGACCTGGGCACCTCGTCACACCTAGAGATTAAGGCTCTGGCAGGCATGGTCCTAGGCAGAGGCCCTTAGAAGGTCAGGCTGTTTCCAGCCGCGTGTACCTCTCCTGGAAACCGCTCAGCTTTGGTGAGAGGGGGAGGCAAGCCTTGCCATGTTCCTCCCTGGTCACCTCTGCGTCACTGCCATCAGCTTTGGAGTCTGACTTCAGACCACAGCCTCCGACCCCTCGAGCTCGCCACACCTGTTGGTCATGGGTCATCTCTGCTCCGTGGAGACCTGAGTCCTTGGCCCCTCATCTCTCTCAGCCCCTCCTGGCTTCAGCCCCCCACCCCAGGCAGCAGTGTGGTCACTTTCTCATCCTAAGTCCCCTGGAGTGGAGGGGACGATGGCCAACCCCTACTCAAATGGCCAAGTCTTTCCCTGGAATCCAGCCGTCGCCCGCCCCTCTTCTCCACGTGGCCATGGAGCCCTGTTGGGGGCAGCACCATTCATGAGGCTGGCTGGGCCTCGAGGCCCTTCAGCTCAGACTGTCCGGCGTTGAAGGCCAGCTCCGCATCCCCGGCTGTTTAGTACCTGACGCTGAGCATGGTCCTCACGCTCCCTCCCGCGTCTACTCTCCTCCCTCCCAGCAGTCTACTGCTGGATAAAGCCCAGGTCCCTTTCCCCAGGACACAGGACACAGTGTGATCCAGCTCCCGTGGGCCCCACCAGTTCACCTCCTGAGGCCCCGCCCCCATGTTTCAATCCTACCTGACCAGGTGTGGTTCTTAGAACACACTTGCTATTTCATGCCACCATGCTTTGGGTGTGCCCCTTCCTGGGACACTCTGTCTCACCCGATAGCCTGGACGTTTCTATCCTTCCTTCCTCTTGGAAGCCTCCCCAGTGCCAGCAGGTGGAGGGGTCACACCTCTGTTGTCACATGCCTTGTTCATATGTGCCTGGGCGCGACGTTTGTCACGGCATATTTCTAATGTTTGTTGGCACCTTTGACTCCTCTTAGACTGTTGGCTCCTTGAACATAGAAATGGGAGTTTATTTCTGACTCTCAGTGCCTGACCCACTATTGGCATTACTTAAAAGTATGTTGAACAAACGCATTTCCTTAATTAACATCATTCTGCTTTCCTCCCTGTTGCTGTTGTTTTTCTGATTATTTACCTAACTGGGGCTCTGAACGAGATCATCCCCTGAGGGTTTCCGAGCTGACAGCAGCTGTCCTTAAATCCATTTATATTTTTACCTAGGGGCTGTCAGTATTTTTAATTCTTTCTTTTTATTTCTCTAGCCTATATATCAGCAGTATCTTGAGAAGTAGTCTGTCTTGGGTGAAAGATCTTTACAAACAAGTACAGTTTGATGTGAAATGTCCTTTGGGACAATAACCAGCTAAGAGAGAATGCAAATTTTACAATCAGAGTGCTTCACTTTGCTTCCCACTTGCCTCTCTGGGAGGAATTTTGAACAGCGCAGCAGGAGGTTAGAAATCAAGGGTTCCGTCTCATTTTGCCACTGAGCCTGTGTGCGCTTGCAAACAATCACAAAACATCTTCTTCTACTTTCTTTCTTTCTTTTTTTTTGTGTAAGCAGCTCAGCCTCTGTAAAGACGTCCACAGGGAAATACAGCCAGGGCCTCTTTTCCACGTGCACAGCCTAACTGGCTAATGGCCAGGTTGCTATTTGCGACACGGACACCTTTCAGAAGAATGAGGACGCTGGCCCACCCTCTGGAGGGCTACGGATGCCCTTTTCATTTTTAATGAAGAGCTTCTAATTGGCTAAACCTTGGCACTTTCTTAGAGTGGGCAATGGTTTGAGTCGCAGGACCACAGGCGTGAGAGAGAAACAACACAACAAGCCGACTGGGCCACGTCTTGCTGGCCCACACTGGCGGTCATTAAAAACCAAGTAGTGAGAGCCTATTTAATGGCACGGAAAGATATTTACAGTGGATCTGTGAAAACACCAGGTTGCAAAACAGCACTGTACAGCCCTAGTTTGAAAAGGCACAAATGTATCTATGTGCATAGAAGGAAAGCCTAGGAATCTATAGGGCAATGTGTGTTTATCTCTGGATGATGGGATGTTGGGGGCTTTCATTTCCTTTTTGCCTGCCTGTATTTGCAAATTTTCCAGAATGAGTTGAGTTATAGTTTGATATAAGAACAACAACAGATGTTATTAGTAACAAAACCATCCCCCACCAGCCCCAGCAACAGCTTGTGGATGCTAAGAATGTCCCTTTAGCTTTGGGGGTTCCCAGGATACTCTCGAGTTTCCCACTGATCGGTTCAGGCTAAAGCAGTGGTCCCAGAAAGTGGGTATGGCCAGGCCCACGAGAAGGTGAGCAGAGGAGAAGGCTGGGCTGGGTAGGAGGTGCCAGTGATAAGCAGGGAAATGGATAACAGTCTTGGGGACTCCCAGACCGGACCCTAGGACCCAGGCTCATCCTTAAAACACCGTTCATCATTTCAGTGATTTGTGTGAGCCAGTGTCCTCGGTCCAAGGAGAAATGGCCCAGTCTTTGCAGGCCTGTGCAGGGGAACCGAGCCTTGGCTGAGCCCTTTATCAACTCCTAGGTGAGACTGCGTGACCCGGTTTCCTGCCGTCCTGATCACAGGCAAAAGTCAGAAAGGCCCGGGGTCAGTGTAAAGCAGTCACTGTCGGGACCAAGGGTAGAATTCCCATCTGAAGATGTCAGAACGACTTTGTCTCTGTCTCACAGGGATTAAGGAGACACCGTGTTGTCTCAACAGTCTCTGACATGAAGCAACTTGGACAAACACAGCCCAGATCCCTCATCCCTGTCTTTGGTAATGACCGTGGTGACAGGCTGCTACAGGGGCCCAAGGTTGACAGCACAAAGAAGGCTAACTTGAGCCAAAAGGCAGGAGTTAATCGAGATGAGCCCATCAACGGCTGTTGAATCAATGTCATTTAAATTCATTTCTAAAGGGGGAAGTAGGACTCTCCCCCCACCTACACTGGTCCCATCCACCCTCTAGCATCTTCCAGAGCACTTCCGAGTCAGCGCCTGGGGTGGAGGTCTGAAGGCCTCAGCCCGGGCTTCCCTTTGCCCACCTGCTCCTACCTGTGCACCACCTGCCTGCCAACTTCTGTGCTCCCTGTGCGCCCCACCCAGATGCCCTGCTCCAGGGTTTCCCCATCCCGTCTTCCCTGCCTCCTGTTCACCCTGTTTATACCGAGCCCTCAAACTGATACTTGAACTTCATCATCTCCTGGGTCTGGGCTGGAAGGTCTTTTGGATTCCCCAGTACTTGTTTTTGTTTGTTTTTTTTTTAACAAATGTTATTATTATCTTTAGTCCTTGTAACAACTCCGCATTGTAGGTGGAGTTTGTAGTTGGGGAAACTGAGGCCTAAGAGAAGACCAACAACTGGCATAAGGCGATACAGCCAGGAAGTGGCAAAGCAGAGGCCTTGACTGTGCCGCGTGGCTTCCAAGCTCTCCGCCCCACCTGCTGCCCCTTCCACTGGTGTTGTCTGTCGAGCACCTGCTGTGAGCCAGGCATTGCTCTGGGCATTTTCCATAGGTCGCCGCAGAACCTTTTTCATTCATTCATCCATTCATTCAATAAGAAGAAAATATGCCCCATGCTCCTTTCAAGGCAGAGAGAAGTGTTTCCTCTCTTAGCATTCCACGGGAGCTCCTGGCAGGACTCGCTGACTCGGCACTGAAGGCAGGACCAGGCGAGGGGTCAGCCTGCCTGTGGCCCTCATGTGATGGGGCGGCGCCATAACCCCATTCTTGCCCAGTCCTCCCAGCTACCCTGCACGGTGGAGTCCATGCTCCCTGGTTTTTGGTGAGGACTTAGTCTTTGAGTTTAAGCAGTGGTCTAACGGGGAGGGACCGAGAAGATGATGGTGGCCTCACTGTCATCTGAACACCAGCCACCACTGGATAATACAATGACTCAACAACCACCAAAAAATGATACTGTACAAGCAATGTCACAACAACGACAAATAACTACCAAAAAGAAGGCTACATTCAAGATTCAAACATCGCTTGGTTTGTGTGTGTGTGTGGGAGGAAGGACGTTGCCTTACATACACTTTGTTGGAGATGTTCGGCATTTGTCTCCGAGCAGAGGTTGCTCTCACTGGACGTCGCCCGCGTCCTTGGACGATGCCGGCATGCCCTTTACCAATCTGCTCGCACGATCGCTGCTGCAATCCCTTCTGACAGACAGAAGGGGCTCAACGCTGAACAATGTGCTCAGGGAGGGTAATGGGTGCCATGAGCTCGTCTCGTTGAATCATTGTTACTGCGACTTTGCGTCTTTGGAGTTGACGCGGAGGCAGATGGGCTGGAGACACGTCCCAGGGGAAGGGTGGCTGCAGCCGCAAGGCTGGGTGCTGGGGAGGGGCAGAAGGGCTGTCGGGAGCTGAGCATGTGCCAGCCTGGGGGGTGGGCAGAGGCAGGGGGGAGACTTGGGGGAAAAATAGAGCCGCGTTTTCTAATGAAGCTGTATCAGGAAGGTTCCCTCCTGTGGACTGATTCCCCAGCTGGCTCCGAATGAAGGACGGGGCAGCCGCAGCCCCGAGACGGTGATGGAGGAGCAGTTCCACGTTATTTCCCTGGGCCTTCTGCTGCGGCTCTCCTCTGGGGACCTGCCGTCCACCCCCTCTCTGTTCTGTGCTTTCTTCTCCCTCCCTTTCTCCCAGGACGCTAAGCTATGAAACTGTCGTGCACAGACGTTTATAACTGAAATGGCTGATGTGAATGGACACACGCTTCGGGGTAGTGGGGAGACTGAGAGACTGGTTGGCCATTTCTGCCCTCACGACTTCCCCTGGAGCAGGGGCTGCCATTTTATGGTTTTCTGAAGTGTTGGATGATTGTGGTAGATGATGATAATTTGGGCAAATTCTCCCCTGATTGCGAATGGAACCCTGCACCTTGGCAAGCTGAGAAATGATTTAGTAACCAAGATGTGCAAAGCTAGTTCCACCATTTGCCCCACACGCCCAGTCAGCATCATCTGACTTTCTGGAAGCTTCACTGGTGTCTCTTCCTCTTTTTCTCTCCTCCCCTGTTCCCAGTACACTGGATGAACAGGAAGACCCAGAAGCAGCAGAGTGAGAGGGGAGAAAAAGGAGGGAAAGGGAAAGAAAAGACTCTACCCTCTTCTTGGGCAGGGGTAGGGGCGAGGTGGGGGGAGCTCTGAATAAGATGAGAGAAAAGTTGTATGTATGTTTGCTTTTTTTTTTTGAGACAGA
>VBSM01003186.1:4181326-4194133 GCA_008086735.1 Cheirogaleus medius
ATATTTTTAGTTGGCCAATTAATTTCTTTCCATTTATAGTAGAGACGGAGTCTCACTCTTGCTCAGGATGGTCTTGAACTCCTGACCTTGAGTGATCCACCCACCTCGGCTTCCCAGAGTGCTAGGATTACAGGCGTGAGCCACCTCGCCTGGCCTATGTATGTATTTTTAAGGTAAAATTTACATACAAAGAAATCTACAGGTCTTAAGAGTACAAATGAATGAATTTTGACAAAGGAACCAACGCCTCACTCAAGATATAGAATATTTCCATCTTGACAAGAAGTTCTCTTGTGTTTACTACCAGTCAGTCATCACTCAGGCAAACATTGTTCGGACTTCTCTCATCGTGGGTTAGTTTTGCCTTTTCTGAAGTTTTCTACTTTTTCATATCTGGCTTCTTTTGCTCAGAGAATGGCTTTTGGCATCCATCCATATTGCAGCTTGTACAAGGTAACTCATTCCTTCCTTATGGCTGAGCCCTAGTCAATTGTGTGGATATACCACATTTTAAATCCATATTCCCACTGATACTGATGGACAATTGGATGTACCCATTTTTTGACTATTATGGGTAAAGCTGCTATGAACATTTTTGCATCAGTCTTCTTGTGGACATATGTTCTCATCTTTCTTAGGTAAATACCTAGAAGTAGAATTGCTGATAGGTATATATTTAAGAAACTGCCAGTTTTCCAAAGAGATTATTTTACCCGACAACAATGTATGAGAGTTCTAGTTGCTCCACATTTTCCCCAACATTTGGTGTTGTCAGTTTTTGTTGTTTTGAGCCATTCTAATGAGTGAGAAACGGTGACTATTTCATTGCGGTCTAATTTGCCATTCCTTGACGGCTAATGATGTTGAGCACCTTTTCATTTGCTCTTTGGCTATCTGTGTATCTTTCATGAAGTGTCTGATCAAGGCTTTTGCCCAGAGGATAACATTTTGATCTGGCCTGGACTGGCATTTCAGTGTGAAAATGGGACTTGGCAAATCATCGGAAAGCTGAGGAATCTGCTGGGAGGCCACCAGGGGGCAGGGAAGGGGGCACACCTGTCATAGAACATGTTTAAAAGGAGGTGGTTAGAGATAAGTGGAACTACTTCTTGGTTATAGACAGATTTGGAGGGAAAATTAGGCTAACAAAGGAGAGGCAGTTTCTCACAACGCTTGGCTTTGGGTCCTGGCTTTGCCAATTTCCACTGGTGTCACTTTACTGGCAAAACATTGGTCTTCTGTGAGCCTCAGTTTTCTCATCTGTAGACTGAAAGTGACCAGGTCTTGCAGGCCTGGGAGGACTGTAGGAAACAGCCATCTGCAAATGTTCAGGAGTGTGGGGAGTTGTGCAAATATTACGTCATTGAGTGGGGGCCTCCCCTCTCCGACACCTTGTTCTTCAATACACCTCAAGATGCCTTGAACTCCTGTTGAACAAGACCAGGTTTTTTTTTTCTTTTTTTTCTCCTCTCTGCTTGAACGATGAATCAGTCACTCATCTGAGATGTGGAGGGAGCGGACTGTCTTCTGGGTTATGTATCAACGCCCGTGAGCCTGGCGTCGCCGGCAGGTGAGCCTCCTGTTATTGGGTGGAGACTGCGGGGTCCTCTCCCCCCAAGGATAATCATCTGCTCTCACAGATCCGACCCCAGCATATGAATGATTTCTTATTTAAATCAAATCAACACAACTGGGACAAAAAAGTAAACTTGCATGCTTTTTGTTAACATGCTTCATGAAAGAAACGAGTCACCCTCACTTTAGTTTAAATCAAGACAGCTACAGACAAGAAAAAGAATAGGGCCTCAACAAATGCTTTTTTCATTTTAATTATCTCAGAGTAAAAAGAAGGGCCAAGGAGAGGGATCTGGTAATAAATAGGGCGCGGCCGGCGTGCCGACCATAATGTGAACACAGTAACTTTACTGGAAATTTTCTTTTTGGGAAAATCTCTTCAAAAAGCTCCTAGATTAAAGCTCTGATAACCCTTTTTGTGTGTTGAATTCTGAATCCTGAAGCTTGCTGGTTGGAAGGAAGCACAGATAATTTTTTTTTTTAATCCCAGGAACTCAGAGACTCAAAGGTTTTCAAGTCCTGTGCCCACGGTGAATCGCCAGCTAAAAGGGGATGGAGCAGAACGGGGTCCCCAGGTGTGGAGACCATTGTCATCAGGAGTAGGAAAATGAAATGGCTCCGTATGTAGGTCAACGACCCCCTCTCTACTGGGAGGTAAAAAAATTAAGGATGACCTAAAATCTACTATGTATAAAAAGATTCTGGAGAAAGTAGCTCTTTCTAGTCAAAGTGATAAATGTTTATACTACCTGAAGCCAGACCTCCTCAGAGTCTAACTTTAGGGGGACTCTTTGGAGCTGAAAAGCCATGGCCGGAACCTCAAGCCCTTTCTGACATCTATTAACTTTTTATCTTTCAAGGGAGTTGGCTGTGTTATTGTAGAGGTGTTCAGTGGGACCCGCCGGCGTTTTCCGTTATAATCACTGACAGTGGAGGGGTTCTGAGTTGGCTGCCACACAGTCCCGCCTGAACTCCTGGTTTATTCATCAGTCGTCTTCAACTTTTCCCTGATCACTAGGATTTGAATAAGCCAAGACCGTCAAATTAAACAGCCAAGGAGAAAGAGTCCCGTAGAGAGACACAAAGAAGAGAAAATGAGACAAAAAAGAAGAAAGAGGAGGAGGAAGACAGAATAAAAGAGATTTTAAAAGAATCCCTACTTTAATACAAATATATTTTAAAAGTCCTTATTAAACAATGTCCTGGACCCCTATGATTTTTGAAAAATCAGCTGAAGCCAGGAAATCGGTTTCTACGTACATCGTATAAGCTGAGTAGCCTGATGGTCTGCACGTGGGCGCGGCGCCTCACCATGCCAAGTGGAAGCTTGGCGCATTTCTTAAGGGTTGGCATCAGGATTCGCCGTATTTTGTGTTTATTTTGTACTCTGAGCAGGTGCTGCATTCTCATTTCTTAGTAAAAAGCAATATATATATATATTTTAATATTGTAATGTCAGAGGTTGGGGCCCAAGGTATGAAGCAAACGTGAATTTTTAAAACCTTTTTATTTCGGCTGGGTGCTGCAGCTCACGCCTGTAATCCTAGCACTCTGGGAGGCCAAGGCGGGAGGATCGTTTGAGCTCAGTAATTCAAGACCAGCCTGAGCAAGAGTGAGACTCTGTCTCTACTAAAAAAATAGAAAGAAATTAGCTGGACAACTTAAAATATATAGAAAAAATTAGCTGGGCATGGTGGCGCATGCCTGTAGTCCCAGCTACTCGGGAGGCTGAGGCAGAAGGATCGCTTGAGCCCAGGAGTCGGAGGTTGCTGTGAGCGAGGCTGATGCCATGGCACTCTAGCTTGGGCAACAGAGTGAGACTCTGTCTCAAAAAAACCCAAAAAATCCCCCATGTTTTTATTTTTAAATTATTTTAGATTTTCAGAAAAGTTGCAAAGATAGTACAGAGAGTTCCTGAATACCCTTCACCCGGTTTCCTCTAAGGTTAACATATTATTACGATTCATTTGTCAAAGTTAAGAAATTAATATCACTACAAGTCTGTTAACTAAGCTGCAGACTTTTATCTCACTTTACCAGTTTTCCCACTCGTATTTATGTTCTTTTCTAGGATCCAGTCCAGAATACTATGTTGCATGCAGAAAACTTAACTTTAAACAACAGTAAATACAGGGATGCCTTTTAGGGGGTGGAGGACAAGGGTTTATACCTAGAAATGGAATATCATCAAGTGGGTTATATTTTCCATAGGAATGGGACTTATATTCTTGCCTAAGGACATTACAGCAAATAAATCATAGTTGATCAGCAAATACGGAGATAAAGAAAAGAAACAACAAACCCCCAAACTAACTCAAAATAGTGAAATATTGTTTCAAATTCCTATAAAACAAACATAGTGATTATACATGAGGTTCCCACAATTGCAGTCGGCACCTACATAATTCTCACTATCTGCCAAGTGCTTCCATAAGCATTTAACCTATAGGAATTCCTTTAATCCTCATAACTATCCTATGTAGCATGCTCAGTTGTTAGCCCTAATTTACAAATAAGAACACTGAGACACAGAAAAATTAAATAATTTGCCCAGTGTTACACAGCTAGTAAGTGTTGGAATTGAGATTCAACTCAGGCTTCAATGTGGTAAAATTTGCAGAGACATAAAATTGTATGGTATAAAAAAATGATAAAAACTGAATGCAATCAATGTACAATTGATTAATAATTTTGCCTGCTGTATTAGTATAGAGAAAGACTTTTGCAACTGATTGTTCGGCTTATGTCGTTTAATGAAGCTAATGTGTCTTTCTGTCCTAGAAATTTTTCAGTAGAAATCCACCAGCCCTCACTCTCACCCCATGCACGTAGTATATTCTATGTATTTCTGGTCCAATGTTGAACACTGCTGTACCTCCTGTCCCCTGAAACTGTTGAGCATGTTGAGGGCAGGGACCATGTCTAATGCAGCACAGCCTAAGCACCTCACAGGGTTCAATAACTGGCGATTTAATGCTTGCAGGAATGGAGTCATTATTGATTGATCTTGGAGCTGTGCATGTCAAAAGTAGATGGAATTTCTATAACCTTGTCACAAGACATCTTTGTATACCTCAGCAGATCATCTGCCAAATGAGTCAAGAACAAAAGTTGGAAGTGAATACAAGAAATTAACTCCATGTTTACTTAATATTAGAAAGAAACTTCCCAATGGAGAGTAAAAAATGCTTGCAGCTGAGGACAGAAACAATGTGAGACCCTGGGCCACAAAGTTTGAGCTCGCTCCCCACTATGATTGGCAAAATCGAATTTCTCAACCTCCCAAAGGATCTCTGGGCTCCCAGACTGGGGTGCTGTGAAGAGGACCCAGGCAGATCCTGGCGAACTCTCTGAGTGGAGAAGATGGAGCTGGACGTCTAGGGAGGTCAAGGCAGCTGGGTTTGTGGGGCAGGGTGGAGTGGCGAGAGCTCCGCACAGAAAGAACTTTGCAGATGGCCCCCTTGGGTATTCGGCTGAGTACTAAGTAGTACATACGTAGGAGGAAACTAGTTATGGCTGTAGGAAGAACCACCTGAAAGGATCAGGGAGAACAGGGCCCACGGTGTGCACAGGTCCGGGAATAGTGCCTATTCTCAGCAACTAAAGTGTAAAACTTCATAAAGAATGAGGCAAGGATTAGAGTACTAAGAAGGGTGTTGTCTCAGTAGTGGAGAAAAAAAATTAATCTTAGTCAAAAATACTGCTTGAGTTCTGACCAACAAAGCTCAAAAGCAGGACCCAAAAGGATCAAACTGTTTCCAAGTAACTTTACATCCCAGAGCAGAGATGAAAAATATTGATAGGAATAGAAAAAAAAAATATATCCAGCACATCATGAAATAAAGAGAAAAAACAATCAAACAAATCTGACCCAGAAATGACACACATGATAGAATTAGTAGATAGGGATGTTAAAAGAGTTGTTATAACCGTATTCCATATGTTTGAGAAGCTGCAGGAAAGACTGAGCATGTTAAGTAAAAATATGGAAACTATAAAAGAGACCTAAGATTGAATTTCTAAAGTTGAAAACTACAATGTCTGAGATGAAAAATACACTATATAGTGTTCATGGCAGATCGGGTATTTCAGAAAAAAAGACAAATAGATCACAGAAAAAAAAAATACTGAACAAATTGAGCAGCGAGAGCATCAGCAAACTGTGGAACAACTGCAAGTGGCATAATGTACATGCAGCTAGAGTCCCTGCAGGAGAGAAAGGGTTGTACAGAAAAAGATGTGAAGAAATAATTGCCAACATTTCCCCAAATTTGATTAACAGTATAAACCCACAGATCCAAGAAACTCAATAAATCCTGTGCACATGAAACACAAAGAAAACTACACTGAAGCACATCATTATCAAATTGCTTAAAAGCAGTGATAAAAAGGAAATCTTAAAGCCAGGAAAAGGCATACATTAGGTACAACAGAACAAAGAAAAAGAGGATAGTAGATTTCTCATTAAAAAATGCAAGTTGGAAGACAGTTGAGCCATGTGTCTGAGGAGGAGGTCGGGGGAGGACAGAAAACTGTCAACCCAAAATTCTTTACCCAGAAAAAATACCTTTCAAACACTCAGGTTTAATAAAGATTTTTTCAAACATACAAATACTGAAAGCATTCATCAGAAATATTATAGAAAATTCTTCAAGCAGGAAGAAAAATGCTACCAGATGAAGTCTTGGATCTACAGAAAGGAATGAAGAGAACTGGAAATAATAACTACATGAGTAAATATAAATTTTTTTCTTAGCATTTCAGTATATTTAAAAGATAATTAGCTGTTTAAACAAGAATAATAACAATATATTATGGGACATTTATTAATATGTATGTATATATGTAACATGTATGATATCAATAGCACAAAGGCTGGAGAAGAGAAATGGAAATATACCGTCATATATTTTTTATAATACACATGAAATAGTATAATATTACTTGAAGGTAGACTGTGATAAAGTAAAGATGAATACTATAAACCCTAAAGGTACCAATAGAATAACACAACAAAATGTTATATCTAGTAAATCCCCCTAAACGAGATAAAATGGGATTATGAAAAATATTCAGTATAGAAAAAAAAGAAAAAGAAGATAAAGAGAAAAAAGAACAGATGAGCCAACCATAAAAAGATAGCAAGATGTTTGCTGTGAACCTAACCATACAAAATCACCTTACATGTAAATTATCTAAATATCAAATTAAAAGGCAGAAACCATCAGATTAGATTAAAAAATCAAGACCCAATTATAATCTGTCCATGAGAAATTCACTTAAAAAAATAAAGACATAAATAAGTTAAAAGTGAATGGATAGTGAGGTAGGCAGCCTCTAGCATGGTCCCCCAATAATTCCCACCTTCTGGTATTCATGCTCTTATCCCTTCCCCTTGAGTGTGTGTGGGAACTTTGATTTGATTCTAACCAACAGGTAATGGTAAAGGTGAATAGATTACCAAAGATTGTAGCTTCCATTTTGCTAACAGACATTCTATATTGTCTTCCCAACTTGCACACTTTGGTGATGCAAACTGCCATATTAGAGGTCCACGTGGCAAGTGCTATGGTCTGAATGTTTGTGTTCCCCCAAAATTCATGTTGAAACATAATATCTAATGCAATAGTATTGAGAGGTGGGTCCTTTAAGAAGTGATTAGGCCTTTAGGAAGTGATTAGGCCATTAGGGTTCTACCATCATTGATAGTAGTGGTACCCTTAAACATTGGCTTAAGGGAACGAGTTTGTCTCTTCCATCTCTCCTGCCCCTTCTGCCATGTGAGGAAACAACAACAGGTGCAATTTTGGAAGCAGAGAGCAAGCTCTCACCAAACAATGTATTCTGTTGGCACCTTGATCTTGGACTTCTTAGCCTCCAGACTGCGAGAAATAAATTTTCATTATTTATAAATTTCCCAGTCTCAGGTATTTTGTTATAGTAGCAGGAATGGACTAAGACAACAAGGAATTGAGGATAGCCTTCCACCACCAGTTAGCAAGGAACTGAGACCCTCAGTCCAATAATCCTAGAGGAATTGAATTCTGACAATAACCATGTGAGTTTGGCAGCAGATTCTTCCTCAGATGACCCTTCAGATGAGACCCTAGGCGCTGTTGTGACCTAGATTGCAGTCTTGTGAAAGACCCAGATGCAGGAGACCTAGCTAAGCCAGGCCCAGACTTCTGACTCATAGAAACTGTGAGATAGTAAGTGTGTTGTTTTAAGTCTCTAAATTTGTGCTGATTTGTTACACAGCAATAGATAACTAGTGCAGACAGGAAAAGGTATACCATGCTAAGATTAATCAAAACAAAGCCATACTAGACTGGCTATTTTAATATCAAAGTAGAATTCAGACCAGATAATACTACCAGAGATAAAAAGAAGATCATTTCACAATGGCAAAGAGGTAAGCTCTTCAAGACTACATAACAATGCTAAACATTTATGTACCTTATAATAGAGCATCAAAATACTCAATCCCCAAACTGATAAAACTACAAGGAAAAATAGACAAATCCATAATTATAATCAGAGAGTGTAATACCTTTCTTTCAGTGATTTGTAAAACAAGTACAAAGAAAATCAGTAAGGATACAGAAGCCAAACAACACTATCAGGCAACTTGACTTAATTGATATTTATAGAACACTCTGCCCAACAACCACAGAATACACACTCTTTTTTAGTGCACATGGAACATTAACCAAGGTGGAACAAATTTTGCATCATAAAACAAGTATCACTAAATTTAAAAGGACTAAGTTCTCTAACCACAATGGAATTAAATTAGAAATCAATTATAGAAAGATATCTGGAAAATCCCCAAATATTTTAAAACTAAATAACATACCTCTGTATAACCCATGATTCAAATAAAAAAATCAAAAGGAAAATTAGGAAGTATTTTAAACTGATTTAAAGTAAAAATACAACATATTATTAATAAAATGTGGGATTCAGCTAAAATAGTATACAGGGGGACATGTGTAGTACTAACAGCCTATATTAGAAAATGAAATGATCAAATTGATGACATTAGCTTCTACCTTAAGAAACTAGGCAAGAACCAATGAAACCCCATGTAAGCAAAGAAAGGAGAATAATAGAGAGCATTGTGGAAATCAATGAAGTAGAAAGCAGAAAAACAATGAAACGAAAAGCAAGACTGATCAGGGGAACCTCCCCTCCCCCTAAATTCCAGTATCATGAATGAGAGAGGTGATATTACTACAGATTCTACAGCTTTTAAAAGGATAATAAGGAACAGCTTTATGACAATAAATTCAACAACTTAGCTGAAAGAGATCCATCTCTTAAAAGAGCCAAACTATTAAAGCTCACTCAAAAAGAAATGACCTGAGAAGCTCTACATCTAGCAAAGAAATTGAATTCATAATTAAGAACCTTCTCACAAAATTCCACACCCCAAATGACTTCACTGATGAATTCTACCAAACATTTTAAAAAGAAATATTAACAATTTTACAAAAGGTTTTCTATAAAACAGAAGAGGAGGGAACACTTCCCAACTCATTTTTGAGGACACCATTACTCTGATGCCAAAACTGGACAAAGACATTACCAGATAAGAAAACTACGCATCAATATCTTTCATGAACATAAATGCAGATACTAAATTTTTTTTTCAGCAAGTCAAACCCAAACAATATAGAAAAAAGGATAATATCTCACAACCGAATGTGGTTTATCCCAGGAATGCAAGGTTGGTTTAACATTTGAAAAATCAGTCAGTGTAAATCATTATATTAACAGACAAAAAAAAAAATCATACGATCATCTCCATATATTAGAAAAAGCATTTGAAAAATTCAATATCCATTCATACAAACTATCAGCAAGCTAAGAATAGAAAGGAGCTCTATATCTCTGGAAAAGGGAATCTACAAAAATTCTACATCTAATATCATACTTAATGGTGAAAGACTTAATGTTTTCTTCTAAGATCAGGAATAGGAAAAATTGTCTGCTTTCACCACTTTTATTCAACATTGCACTTGAGGTTCTAGCCAGTGCAATAAAACAAGAAAAAGTAACAAAAAGCATCCAGATTGCAAAAAAATAAATAAATAAAACTGTGTTTATTTGCAGATGACATGATTGTCTACGTAGACAGACTATGGAATTTACAAAAAGCTACTAGAACAATTAGCGAGTTTAGCGA
Source organism: Cheirogaleus medius (assembly GCA_008086735.1). Classification (NCBI taxonomy): domain Eukaryota; kingdom Metazoa; phylum Chordata; class Mammalia; order Primates; family Cheirogaleidae; genus Cheirogaleus; species Cheirogaleus medius. The sequence continues at coordinate 4,191,090 of VBSM01003186.1, forward strand.
GGTTGCAGGATACAAGATAAATATACAAAATAAATTATTACCAATTTTATACGGTAGCTATACACAATCAGAAACTAAAATTTAAAAATACTATTTATAACATCATCAAAAATATGAAATAATAAGGGATAAATCTTATAAAATATGTGCAAGCTCTGTCCACTGGAAACTATAAAACATAGCTGAGAGAAATTAAAGTAGACCTAAATGAATGGAGGGCTATACCATGTTCACAGGTTGGAAGCCTCAATATTTTTGTGATGTCAATTTTCTCTAAATTGATCTACAGATTCATGGCAACCCCGGTCAAAACCCTGCAGGCTATTTTTGTAGAAATTGACAAACTGAATCTAAAATTCATATGGAAATGGAAGGGAGCTAGAATAGCCAAAACAACTTTGAGAAAGAAGAACAATGTTTGAGAACTTATACTACATGACTTCAAAACGTATTATAATGTTACAGTATTCAAGACAGTGTGGTATAAGTGTTAAAACAGACAAATAGAGCAACGAGATAGAATAGAGACAGTGGGGGTGGCTCTGCCATGGCATGCCGCTGGCCTTGCACATAGGCCGCACAGGCAAAATTGGAACCCTTGCTGAACTGAAGTCTCGGCAGAACACCCTGTTATCCTCCTGGATTGGAAGCTTGTGAGGAGTTGCTACAAGGCCATTTCCCATTTGTCTTTCCATGTCCTCTGGGAGGCTGCCACGAGACAGTTTCTTATCACTCCTGCATTCTGCTAAGGTATGGGGCTTCCTGTCTCACCCCGCCCCCCGAGAATAGAGCTGCAGAGCATAAAACTGCTCAGCTCAAGTCTAGATCTGAGTGCTTATCAATGGGGTATCTTTCAACTCATGTTGATGTCATCCAGCCCCTTAAGTGTCGGTGTCATCCTTTTCAGAGTGTGGGATGATGACCATGAGGAGCTAGCACTGTTGGCTATTCTTCCTCTCACTACTTAACCTGGTTCCTTGTGTATTCACCAGTTGAACCGATCAGACCTTACCCTGCCTTGTGCATACTTGACGAGAGAGTCCAGAAATAAACCCACACATATGCAATCAACTGATTTTTGACAAAGGTATGAAGGTGATTCGGTGGAGAAAGAAAAGGCTTTTTGACAAACAGTGGTGGAGCAGCTGGATATCCATATATTTCCCAAAAAGCTTTAATCCATACCTCACACCATATTCAGAATTAAACTCAAAATGGATTAGACTTCAATGTAAAATGTAAAATTAAAAAATTTCTAGGAAAAAACATAAGAGAAAATATTTGTGATCTTGGGTTAGGCAAAAATGTTTTAGATGCAATAACCCATCACTATCTCTAAAAGAAAAAAAAATTGATAAATTGGATTCCATCAAAATTAAGAACTTCTGTTCTTCAAAAGACACTATTAAGAAAATATAAGGCAGAGACTAGAATATAATATTTATAAAACACATAGCTAACCAGGGACTTGTATCTAGCAATAGCATATATAAAGAATCTCAAAATTTAATAAGAACACAAACAACCCAATTTGAAAAATGAGTAAAGATTTGAACAAATGCTTCACCAAAGAAGATGCAGTCATGCCCCTTACAACAATGTTTCAGTCAACAAGGGACTGCATAGACAATGAAGTTCCACAAGATTATATTGTATTTTTACTGTATCTTTTCTGTGTTTAGATACACAAATACTTACCATTGTATTATAATTGCCTACAGCATTCAGTACAGTAACATGCTGTACAGGTTTGTAGCCTAGGAGCAATAGGCTATACCACACAGCCTAACTGTGTAGTAAGCTATTCCCTCTAGGTTTGTGTAAGCATACTCTGTGAGGGTCACACAATGACGAAACGATGCATTTCTGAGAATGTGTCTCCTTTGTTAAGGGACACACGACTGTGTATGTATGGCCAAAATATGTGAAAAGATGCTCCATATCACTAGTCACTAAGGATGTGCAATTCAAAACTATAACGAGATACTTCTATGCACCTATTAGAATGTGTACAAGTAAAGACTGACCATACCAAGTAGCGGCAACTGAACACCGAGACATTGCTGGTGGGAATGTAAAATGGTACAATTTTGGAAACCAGTTTGGTTTCCAAAGTTCTTTCCAAAGTTCTTAAAAGGTTATCTTCTCAATCTTACCATATGATGTAGCCATTCCAATTCTAGGTATTTGTCCAAAAGAAATAAAAGTATATGCCCATTCAAAGGCTGGTAAACAAGTGTTCATAGCAACTTTATTTGTAATAGACCCAGACTGAAAGCAATCACATTTGATCCAGCATATGACGGGATAAACACAGTGTGGCACATCCACACCGTGGGTCACTACTCAGCCATACAAAGGAATGAACTACGGGTACACACAACAACACAGATGAAGCTCAGAAGAATTATCTCGAAAGAAAGAAGTCAGACAAACGACAGTACACTCCATTTCTATAAAATTCTAGAAAGTTCAGACTCAGCCCCAGTGATGGAAAGCAGGTCGGTGCCAGGGAGGGAGAAGGAGGAAGGGTCTGTAGCAGAGATACCCACGGGGCACTGGATGCTCCTTCTGGGAGCCAGGCCGTGCTCACCCGTGGACCGGGGAAGGGTTCATGAGTGTATCTACACCCCAGCTCCTCAAACTGTACACTTTAAACACGCGCAGCTTGTCGTACGACAACTACACCTCGGCAAAGCTGCTTTCTAGAAAGTATTGCTAGAGCCTTGTTTCCGCCGGTTTCTCCCAACGCGGCAGCTGGAGCCGGAGCTCTCGGAGCGGCCCTCGGCCTGGGGTGGCCTTTCCCAGCCGGCGCCGGCCTTGGTCGCGGGAGCCCAGTGGCTGCCGCCCCGGCCACCCTGGAGCGGGGACAGCTTGGAGCAGCTGCGGGAAAAGCCGCCAGGACCCACCGTGTTCCAACCGCTCCACGCGGGCGGTTTTCTTCAACCCTCGCCACAGACGTAGACGGCCCGGCGATCACAACCCCGACGGCGGGGCCTGGAACCTTCTGACTACACGAAATGTCAGGATGCCACCACGCAAGC
>VBSM01003186.1:4222827-4256843 GCA_008086735.1 Cheirogaleus medius
AAAAAAAAAAAAAACTGCTAGGTGATAAAGGTGACAAGTGACCGTCTTCAATATCTTGGATGGGGAATGACGTTTTTAAGCGGAACACAATAATTGACTAATCGTATTCTATTTAAATTAATAACTTCTATTCATGAAAAGATACTATCAAAAGAGGAAAAGAGCAAGCCATCGAGGGGGGAAGATATTTGCAACATATCAAAGTGACAAGGCTCACATTCAGGTCATAGAAAGAATCCTACAAATGAACAAGAAAAAGAGAACTCGGTAAAGAAAAGGGCCAGAGACTTGAGTGCACACTCCACAAAAGAAGAAATGTAAATAACAATAACTGTACAAAAGGGGCTTAATCGCATCAGTCATCAGAGCAATACAAATTAATGCTCCACTAAAATGACACAGTATTCAAGGCGCCATCCTGCACACGGGGACTCGGCCCTCACCGGGCAACGCACCTGCCAGCAGTTGCTCTTGGACCCCCGGCCTCCAGAACTGTGAGACGTAAATTTCTGTCATTTTAAAACTACCCAGTCTCAGGTATTTTGTTATAGTAGCACAAATGACCGAGACAGTGACATTAAGGTCATCAGAAAAGGAAGAATTTTCAATAAAGTTAGCATAAGTGAAAAAACAAAAATCTGTCATACTATGCACCAAAAGAAATCCCGGATGTAAACAATGAAAATGAAATCATACTACCACAAAAGGAGACTATAGACACATATGTTTATCACCTTGCGGTGAAGAAGGGCTTCCTAAACTTTAAAACAAAGGCAGAATCTAGAAGATAGACTCGCCCATACAACCACTTTTCAACTTCCAGCTCTCGAAATCCCAGCCTAAAATCAGATTGGAGGAACAACGTCTGTGAGACGCGGGATGGAAGGTCAGACCTCCACGTGTCCGGGGCTTGCCAACACTCTCACTTGGGTCTCCAGTGGCAAAAGGGACAAAGGACAATTACAGCCAATTCACAAAAGAGAGTTAAAATGGCAACAAATCTCTTAGTGTTTAGTTTCACCGATATTCAAAGAAAATGCAAATTAAAAGAAGACGTCAAATTGACAAAGCTTTGACAATGTGTGTGTCTGTACGCGAGGTGACTACAGGGCCAGGGGCGCGTACACACATTTCTGGTGGGTAGAACATTTCTGGAGGGCAGAAGGCGTATCCTGATTTTACTTTGGTAGAGTATATATAAAATTCTGCTCGCAGGAAGATGGGAAGGGCAGGCTCCTCACGTTAACAGTGCTTACTCTAAAAGAGTATTTTCTACAATAAAATGGTATTATTTTTGTAATCACACTGAAAACCGTTTTTTTTTTTTTGTTTGTTTGTTTTTTTTAAGAATGCATTGGTGCGATTAGTTTAGAAAACTTTGGGGAATGAGGGAAGATGGGCTCTCTAGACGGCACAAAGCAGCAGTGATCGGAGCGTGGGGTGGTGTGAGAATTCACAGACCAATGGAGCAGAAGAGATGGTCTAGAAACAGTCCTGGGTGGATATTAGATCTTAAGGCTGTTGAAGCTGAACAACTGTCATTTGGAAGATTTCAAGCGGTTTCCATGGCAGCATTTTTCTTTGGGAGGGGCCCCCTGAACCCTGCAGATTGGAAACAATCCAAATATCCAACAATAGGGAATTGGCACTAAATAAACCCTGGTACATTGATTCGACGGAGTTCTGCATAGCCATAAAAATGCTGTGTTGGTAGAACATTTAATGGCATGGAAATTTGTTTACAGTTTATTGTTAAGTGGAAATCTGTTTTCAAAATTGGATGCCTGTTCTGATCAATATTTGTAAAAGACATGTATTTGTGTGGAGAACATACCTGAAGGATGTATTTTATTTTTTATTTTTTACAGAGTCTCACTTTGTTGCCCAGGCTAGAGGTCAGTGGCGTCGGCCTAGCTCACAGCAACCTCAAACTCCTGGGCTCAAGCGATCCTCCTGCCTCAGCCTCCCGAGTAGCTGGGACTACAGGCATACGCCACCATGCCCGGCTAATTTTTTTCTATATATTTTTAGTTGGCCAATTAATTTCTTTCTATTTTTAGTAGAGACGGGGTCTTGCTCTTGCTCAGGCTGGTTTCCAACATCGACCTTGAGCGATCCACCCACCTGGCCTCCCAGAGTGCTAGGATTACAGGCGTGAGCCACCACGCCCGGCCAGGATGTATTTTATTTTATTCTGTTGACTTATCTGTATTGTATTTTTTTATAGAATGAGCATCTATTTCTTTTGTAAGAGAACACATTATAGATGTAATTTACACACAGGTTATAGAAAAATGTAAAAAGGGAGAGAATGGTTTTCGGGTAGGTAAGACTTGGCTATAAAACGACTGAATGGATCAATACGCCCAAGAAAGTGTCAACCAGAAAGGGACTGGTCAGCAGATGGCGAGAGGGGTAGACACTATCGGGGCCTCCCAAGTCCTGTCTGTGGGAGGAGACCTCGAGCCTCTGCACCCCAGAGAGTGAAATCCGCAGGCAAAACTGTCTGTCTGGTGAGGTGGGAGCTTGAAGCCACCGTCACGGAGCCGTGAGACGCCAGCATGACCTCGCCGGCTCCCGGCGCGGACTCTGGGCACGTGCTGACCGCTGGCCGTGCTGCCTCCCTTGGCCGTGGACGGGGATTAACGGACTTCGTCTGGGACAGGCAGCCAGGTGAGTTGTACTTCTCCGGAGAGAGTTGAGCAACGAGGGCAGAAATAGAGATGATGCAGGTGGAAGGAGTCGAGAGCCACGGGGCCGCTTGGCTGGGGATGACAGGCAGGGGGGGACACCCACGAGAAGAGGGGACCTGCCCTGAGGGGCGATGGGCGAGCCCAGGTTTGAACAGGTAGAACTTCAGGACCTGCAGGGCACATGCATGTAGCTTCCTTGTGTGTGGCTGGATGTCCGTGTTTGGGGGGTTCTGGATGGGAAGGACAAACAGGGGCATCAGCAGGTGGGACTCCTGAAAGAGATCCCCCTGGAACATGAGCAGGGGAGGGGGATGAGGGAGGGCAGAGTAGGGGTGTGGGGAGCAGGGAGAAGGCACAGGAAAGTGGGGTGCCAGAGTATCACCTGCTGCATCGATCGGATGGTGCAGAGCAGGCCAGAAGGACCAAGGATGCAGGGAGACAACTCTGGCCAGACCCAGGGGCAGGGGACTGGCCGCACTTTGCGGAGGAGGGACGGGAACCTGTGCACTGTCACAAGAGGGCTGAATTTGAAGGGAAGAGGATGGACCCGCACTTGCATGAGATCGCAGAGATTTGAGCGTGTTGAAATCCCAAGAGGCAGATGTCTATTGAGAGGGACGTCATTATATCAAAGGTCCTGCAGACAGAGGACATTTGGAAATGGGGCCGAGAGGCGGGTGGTCAAGCGGGGCAGGGCCCTGGAGGAACACGCCGAGGGTGCCGAGGGGAGAGGGTGGACACCTGTGAGTTCGCCCCAGGAGCCCAGGTCGGTGAGAGGCGGTCTACTGGTGCCTTTTCTTTCGGTGAAATAAGGGTCCGGGTCATTTGCTGGGAGGGAGGCAGAGATGACCGGGTGCAGAGCTTGGAGACAGCAGCAATAATGAGAAGTAGCTGCTGTGGTGAGTGGGAGAAGTAGCTGGTGCGGAGCAAAGGGAAAATTGGGGGATGGCGTTGAAAGACCGTGAGTTTTAGTGGCATCAGCCGTAAGGGAAGCTTCCTGCACTGAGCCTGTCGCATGTCTTATTCTTCCTCGATCTGTTGAAAAAGGAGAGACACAGCCTATCTTTCAGTCACCCTGAATCCCAAAGAATCATTCTAAGCTACCCAGGCTTGTAGAGCAAGGTTCCTGGTCCGCAGAGACAGCCGGCCTGGGGGTGGAGAGAGAGACAAGAACATAGACCAAGGAACTTGATCGGCTCCGGCAGTAAGTGGTGGTGGTGGGACGGTGACTTCTTGCGGTAGTGACCAGAGAATTCATGGGCAGGTGGCTTTTGAATTGGGTCTTAAGGAACGGGCGGGATTCTGGAAGGTAGACAGGTTTCCGCCGAGCTGGAGGAGGAGAGTGAGCAGAGGCACCACCGGTCATGCAGGCCAGGCTGGCACGGGGGGTGGAGGTGGGTGGGATGGGGGGTGGAGTCGGGTGGCCAAGCCCTGGGAGGGGGATGGGGCAGCGGGTGAGTCCCGAATGCCAGGAACCGGCTTTTAGTGAGCGACTATTTAATTTTTTGGAGGAAGCAGGTGAAAGGACCAGAGCGTTGTCTTAGGAAGGTTAATCGGCATCATTTATAGGAAGGGGAGGGACAGGGAAGCTGGGACTGGGGAGAGGGCCACAGTGTCGCAGACACCTAGAGTGGCTAATGAGTGGCAAAACAATGGGATTAAACAATCCGTGTGATTATGCATTTAAACTTCTAATTTTAAATCCAGCACCCTAATTAAGCATAAATTATTTTGCCATTCAAATGTATTCTGGCTCAAAGCTTCCTCTCTGTTGGTGGCGAGAGGGAGGAGGGCAGAGGGGAAGTCAGCGCAAGTCAACAATCAGAGTTACCTGGAGTCTCTACTGAAGTCCCCAAGGCCACACAGCCCTGCAAACAGTGCTGTCGGCCTGCCAGTTGGGCCTGGCCGTGCCTGCCTTGAGAGGTGGCCTTCCTGGGGGCCGTGCTCTCAGGCTGTGATTGTCCTTAGGTTTGCTCCCTCAGTTCTCCCAAGCCTCTGGCCTGCAAAGGTCAGCTAGAGCACGGTGTGGGAGGGTCCAGTCACCTCCATAAATTAGAAACCCAGTTGTCACCAAGAGGAACTTCCAGACACCAAACAAGGCTGCGTAGGACACCAGACCTTCCCTCTGTGGCAGTCAGGGAGGTGGACGGCCAAGCCCAGCTGGGCAGGAGATGCACAGCACATTCGAACCTCCATGGGGCTCAGATATCCACAGGGGCCGTCTCCACTGCAGGCCCCTGGAAATGGCCCCAGTACACAATAGCATTCAATAATTATCCCTGGGCTGCCACCGGCAAGCAGTTGAGGCATTTTTCTCCAAGGAGCATTTGACTACGACAACAACCTCCTGCAGGGGAGGGGGTAGACGGTAAGATACACGAAGCACAAAAAGCCCAGGACTGGATGTAGGTCCTGGATCCGTCCCTTCCTGTCATGATGGGTGGTCTCAGTTTCCCCATGTGGCCCCTGATGGGCTTGGATTTCATTGTCTCTAGGGTCCGTTCTAGCTCCGAAGCCCTTGCTCTCTGAACAAAGTCAGTGCGTAGACCCTCCCAAGGCAGAATCCGCCAAGTATCTTCAGGACACGAATATTAACAAGTATCTCCTCTCCCAGCAAGTTCTGAATGTCTCTTAAACGCCTGCTCCAAGGCCGGTTTCTCCAGCGGCTCTGATGGGCAGAGGAGCGTTGCCAGCTGAGCCTCATCAGGCTGGACCCGGCTGCAGGCAGCAGGGGAACGTTCTCGCGCCGCACGGTAATGGGAATCAGCTGCCGGGTTGTTAAACTCTGCTCTTTCCGGAGGTTTGGGAACCAAAGCAAGGCTGCCTCTGCGCGGACCCGGCCGTGAGGGGGAGGCCAGATCCGAGTGTGTCACAGGTAAAGAGCCATCTTTTTTCTTTCTCAAATGGTGGGAAAATAAGCATTGCGTGAAATCTGCCGTTTCAGCCATTTTCACGTGTGTAGCTCAGGGGCTTTAAGTGCATTCACGTTACCGTGAAACCATCACCCACTCCGTCTCCGTAGCTTTTTCGTTTTCCCAAACGGAAACCCCACAGCCATTGACAACTCCCGGTTGTGCCTGCCCCCGCCCCTGTGGACACCGTTCTACTGTCTGTCCCCGTGATTCTGAGCGCTCTAAATACCGCATGTAAGTGGAACCAACAGTGTTGGTCCTTTTGTGACCCGTTGGTTTCACTGAGCATGATGTCGTCAAGGTTCATCCAGGCTGTGGCGTGTGCCAGGGTCTCCTTCCTCCCCAGGCTGAATAACGCTGCCCTGGCTGTGTGTAAACCCCCTGCTTGTCTGTCACCCGCCAGCGGCCACACGGGTGGCTTCTTCCACTTTTACCTGTTGTGGATAACGCTGCATGAACGTGGTGTCCAAGTGCAGGGAGCCCTTCCTGTGCCTCGTCTCATCGTGGGTCCCCGCCCCAGCTCAGAGGGGCTGCACACCCGCCTCTCCCCCGAGGTGGGACTTCTCCCCCACAGAGCAGCTCCAGCTTGTTCGTTTTCTCAAATGCCCGAGTGTCTTTCACGACGCTGTAGCGTGGAGCAGAGAAGAAATGACAGCAGCCTGGAACACTGGAGGCCAGGAGCTCCTTAATGTCCGTTTCTACCCAAATAGGATCTTAATGTGATGCTCATCACGCGGCGTGTTAGGATTAGGACCGCATCCTAATGCAGCCTCCAGGACCCATTAGCCACGCCGCGAACACGCCCACCCCCCTTCAAATAAGTGGGGACATTAGCCTGTTGAAGAGCACCGCGTGGACATTTTCTTCTGGCGCCTCCGGAGAATCTGGCAGAAACAACCGCGGCTTTGGCGCAGGTTGTCCGGTGCCTTCCTGACAACAGTTGTTCAGTTCCATCAGTGATTCTTCTGGTAGTTTCCGCAGGTCATGGTGTGTGTGATTGTTTGAGCGTACTCATCTTCCCATTTTTCCTGCCAGGGATTCGTGCTTCCTGTTCCTCCTAAAGTCGCACTGAATTTTTTAGTTAATTGAATTTAGTTAAAAGGAGGGGAAGAGGGCAGAAGATGCGAGCAGACGTTTCGCTACGGAGGGCACCCAGATGGCAAATAAGCGCACGGAAAGGTGTCCCACATCACGAGCCGTCAGGGAAAGGCGAATTGGAATGACAGTGACATGTCGCTGCACACGGATCGGACTAGCCGAAATAAGAAATCGTGGCACCATCATATGCTGGTGAGGATACAGGGAAGCCGGATCACTTGTCCCTTGCTGGCGAGTACGTAAGATCGCGCCGTTACTCTGGAAAAACGGTTTGGTGGTGTCTCGTAAAACTAGATGTGCACTTTCCATAGACCGAGTAATTTCACTCCTGGGCATTTATCCTAGGGAAACAAGACCGTATGTTCACACAAGAACCTGTACATGAATATTCATGACAGCTTTATATCTAATAACCCCAAACTGAAAATAACCCAGTGTCCTGTAATGGGCGAAATGAATGGTTGGACAAACTGTGGTACAAAGTCCCATGGGATGGTGCTACTCTGCCATAGAAAGGAACTGTCGATACGTACAATAACCTGCCTGGAGCTCAAGGCCATGAGGCTCAGCGAAAAAGTCAGTCCTCAATGGTAACAAACTGCACAATTCCAGTTATAGAACATCCTTGAAATAGCAAAATCATAGAGCTGGAGAGAAGAGAGTAGTCGCCAGGAGTTAGGGACGGAGGGGGCGGGTGGCAGGGGGTGTGCTCATAAAAGGGTAACAAGAGGGACCCTTTTGACAGAAATGTCCTGTGTCTTGGCCACAGTGGTGGATACGGGAACCTACATATGATAACCTTGCATAGAGCTAAGTACACACACACACACACACACACACAGACACACACACACACACGAATACACGTGGAACTGGGGTGACCTGAATAGGATCGGTGCACTGCATCTTTGTCGATATTTTTGCGAATTTCACTACAGTTTTGCAAGATGTTGCCACTGGGGGAGACAGGGTACAGGGTTCACAGGATCTCTCATCTGTCTTGGATTGTTTATTACAACTACATTAATTAAAACAAAAAAAGGGAAGGGGCGGAGCCGTTAGGTTCCTTCCACTCCATTTGAGATAGATGATTGCTCCGCCAGAGGGCAGCGCCCCGAACCCTGATTCTCCAGGCACCCGTAAAGTCACTAGGGATCGGGACGAACCCGGTCACTGTGAACATTTGACTCAGCAGACAAGGAGGCGCTCCCGGGCGGGTGGTGCCGGATGCGTAAGTCACACCGGAGCAGAGTCCTTTCTCTGTGGCGACCAGCAGCTCTGATCTACCTCTTCACTGACAGGAGAGGGGGCGGCTGGGGATCTGTAAAGGGCTGATGGAAATTCAGCAGGTGTGAAGAACTCATGTGTTTTCTCCTTGTGGAAAATTATGTATTAATGCCATTAATACTACCATTAATACCATTAATGGTACCAAGAATACCATTAATGGTACCAAGAATACCATTAATTCCGTACATTCAGGTTCACTTTTTACTTTGCTCCGGAGGCTCGAGGCCAAATCCGTGGCTCCACTCTGACAGCATGTGCGGCCCGAGGAGCTGCGGGTGGCGTCCTGAGTTTCCTCTTGTGGGTCTAACTTGCAAGTGTCCTAGTTACCACTATCTGCACTTCCCTGTATCAGCGTATGTATTCTTACAGGTTACCGCAAATCTTTCTTAAATGAGGTGACATAGAAGTGAGTTAACAAGTAAACAGAATAAATACATAACTGCAGTGCTGGGTGGACACCGATGGGCTCGGGCTTCTTCCTGTGGCGCGCTGGGATGTAAGAGCTTCGCGTTTGGGTTCCGAGTCCGGCTCTGCCGCTCGTTACCGTGCGCGCCGGGGCGAGTTGCTGCAGCTCTCCCGACCTCAGCCTCCTCCTCCGCAAACAGCACTATCACCTCCTGCATAGGCCGCCGTGAGGGGTAAGTGATGTGACACTTGGGAAGTGTGGCATCAGAGCATGACACTTTTTGGCCATAACCGTCCACCACCCGTCCCTTCCAGGTCTCCATTTATAAGTGACATGGGCCAAGTTAGATGGAGCACTGATTTTTTTTTTTTTTTTACCAAGAGCTGCCGTTTAAAAATCGCCAGGGTCACGCTCCCTTAGTAAGTGGAGACAGTGAAGCAATTTGGAGCGGAGATTTCTGGTCTTGGGCAGCCCCTCTTAGTTGTGCTGGGCAACACAGCCGGGGACACGCATGGCACAGCTGGTCACGGAGGAAGAAGACAGAGCTCCGTATCTGGAGCAGAGAGCCTGGGTACACAGGTGGGTTCTACCAGACCTGTTCTGATGGGTTGAGGTGGGCCTGGCACCTGCGGGTGGGAAATGATCAGAGCCCCCTGTAAGTGAGCTGAATGGTGGCCCCCTGACACAGGCTCACCTGGAACCGTGAACGTTACCTTGTTTGGAACGATGGTCTTTGTGGATGTGATTAAGGTGAGGATCTGGAGATGAGACCGGCCTGGATCGTCTGGGTGGGCCCAAGTCCAGTGACGAGTGGCCTCAGAAGAGAAGAGAAGGGGAGAGACCTGGAGAAGGCCACTTGGCCACAGGGGCAGAGGTTGGGGTGAACCAGGGAACAAGCCAAGGAACACCAAGGACTGCTGGAACCTGCCAGAAGCGGGAGAGAAGCAAGGAGCAGATTCTCCATCAGAGCCTTCGGAAGGCATCAGCCCTGCCAGTGCTTGATTTCAGACTTCTGGACTCGAGAAGTGAGTGTGTGACCATCACCACGATCTAATTTTAGAACATTTTCTACTCTCCTGAAAGAAACCCCATTAGCAGTCAATCTTCACTGCCCTCTCCCTGACCCTCAGGCCCTGGCAACCACTAATCCACTTCTGTCTCTATAAATTTTCCTGTCCTGGTCATTTCATATAAATGAAATCGTAGGTGGCGTTTTTTGCCTGACTCCTTTAAGTTTGCATGATGTGGTCAAGATTCATCCATACTGTAGCATGTGTTAGTGCTTCATTCATTTTATGGTCAAACAATTTCCACTGAATAGACATACCACATTTTATCCATCCATTCATCAGTTGATGGACATTTGTGTTGTTTTGCTTTGAATAATATAATAACATAATATTATAAGTATATGATATAAAATGTAATAATTCTGCTGTGAGCATATGTGTACAAGGGTCTGGGTGGACACATGTGTTCATTTCTCCTGGGTATGTACAGGAGTGGGGTTGCTGGTTACACGATAACTGCATGTTTAAGTTTTTGGGGACGTGCCGGATGGTTTCTCAAAGTGGCTGCACCGTTTCCCACTCCCCGCAGCCGTGTGTGAGGGTCCCAGTTTCTCCGCACCCTTGCCGGGACTGTCACTGCCTGCCTGTCTGTCTGTTACGGCCCCCTAGTGGGTGCGAAGTGGTGTCTCTCTGTGGTTTGATTTGCATTTCCCTGATGACTAATGACTTGGAGCATCATTTCATGTGCTTATTGGCTATTTCTATATCTTCTTTGGAGAAGTGTCCGTTTAAATTCTTTGCCCATTTTTAAATTGGGTTATTTGTCTTTTCATTTTTGAGTTTTAAGTATTCTTCATACAGTCTTTTATATATTATAAATGTGAGTCCCTTAGCAGATGTATGATCTACAAATATTTTCTTCTGTTCTGTGGGTCATCTTTTCCCTTTCCTTTTCAAAGAAATGATATTCTAAGTGTGTTTGTTTATGATGACTTTGAATACACCCGAAAAGCACCAAAATAAAAATTGATAACGTCATAAATTTTGAGAATTCAGATTCTCAGACCTGGGATGAGTTTCGGACTAGCTGGATGCCCGGTTTCAGAGACCAAGAGGTGGAGGATCGGGCAGCTTGGCTTTGCCCCGGCCGCACGAGCCTGCTGGTGGCAGGGTTGGGATCCCTGTTCTGTCTTCCTCCCCCTCACTCTCCTTCTCGTTCCTTCTCTTTGTTGCTTTGGATAAAACATACGTCCCTTTCATTTCTTACTAGTTTAGGCGATTTCTTTTTGCTGGTAATCTTTAGGGCTTTGCTTAAACTGACAAGTAGAAAAGTTAAGAAACGTTTTCTGGGTCTTCATCTGCGTTGCATCCCAACCTGACTGCTTCCTGCGAGACATAAACCAAAGCTTCCAAGCTGTTTTAAGTTTTTTTTTTTTTTCAGTGTATTTTTTGAGTCTTCACATAAACGCAGATGAATTTGACTTGTTAGAATGAATTCCCGGAACTTCGTGTCACCTTGTTCTGGGACATCTATATTTTAACAAAAGACCTCTGGTTTCTTGCCTTTTTGCCTTCATGTGCCCCTGTTTTTTATTTATTATCCGCTTGCATGGCCAGGAGGAACGGCAGAGACTTGTCTGAGGTCCATTTCTGACTCCGACTGCAGTTACTTCTGAGGAAGGGCATGTCGGGTTACAGGGTCGCTAATCATGAGAGAGCACGGCCGATTCTTTGGGCTCGGACTGTACACCTGGCCTCATGGATCACCCTGTCAGCGACCGACGTCTGGTGCCTGAGCTCCGTCCGTAGCGGTGAGCGGTGGGTGGGCAGCCTCTCTCTGTCAGCGCACACATTGCCGTCTCTGTACTTACCAAGTGACCCAAGCACGGCCAGTCTCTTTACCCTAGATATGCGGATCAACAAGATGGTGCAGCCTGGATAAATACAGGTTTGTGTCGAAGGAAACAGAACTATAAAGTTGGGATCGAGAGGAGAGTGAGGTTACCGCTGTTCGACAAGGTGGACCTGACGTCTGTAAACGGGGACAGTGAGCATGTGTGGAATCATGGTCTGTTGGGACCGAAGCTGTGATGATCCCAAAGGGCCACAAACAATTGTTCCGGAGCCTCATGGCGCCAGTCGCCACTTGGGCCGGCGTCCTCACTCAATTCTACAAACATAAACTGTACCCACGAGCTCAGGCAGTTGATCCGCCTGTACCTCTGCTGAGACATGAGGACAGACCAGTGAACACCTGATCCCCGTCTTGGGGACAGTCTTGGCATTGGCCGGTGAGACTTGTGCACCTAGGCAAGCCCAGGTGTGTTTGGACATGCGATCAAAGACACACACATATGTGCATGTGCATACACACACACACACACAAGCTATTAGAACTTGGAAACATTAAACTTTAAACACAAATACAAATTTAAACATATTATATATTCATGGTAGAGAATCAGAAAATATATAGAAATAGAAAATTATAAAACCACCACTAATGATCTTACAATCCCATAAGTTCACATTAATGTTTTTTCCTTTATCTTCCCCCCCCCCCGAGACAAGGTCTCACCCTATTGCATTCAGTGGCATGATCTCTCAGAATCCTGGGCTCAAGCTACACTCCTGTCAGCTTTCTGAGTAGCTGGGACTACAGGTGTGAACCACCACGCATGGCTAATTTTTAAAATTTGGGGTAGAGGCAGGATTTTGCTATGGTCTTGACCTCCTGGCTTCAAGTGATCCAGGTGCCTTGGCCTCCCAAAGCACTGATCTATCATATATATATATTATAGGCAGGAGACGTTGTTCCTGGCCCTTTTATGATCTTTTCAAAGATGGCATCATACTCAACATGTTTCATAACACTCCTTTTCATTGAATAATGTATCGTGGAATTTAAAACCAGTGGGAGAAAGAATAGGTAATTTGGTAAACAGTATTTGGATGAATAACTATTCATTGGGAAGAAATGAATTAGTTAGATTCTTAACTAACAGCACCCACAGAAATACATTCCAGACATATTAACTGAATTTTAAAGAAAACTATAAAAGTAATAAAGTAAAATGAAGGAGATTTTTTTTAACCTTAGAGTGGGGAAGACTTTCAAAGCCCATTTTGGAAAATGAACAAATTGGACTGGGAAAAAAACAATGACAGATAATCGTAGCATGAAGCAAACCATCTGTGGCATCAGAGGACAAGAGACTCCAAGAGAGTGTTTGCATCACGAGCAACAGCCAGGAGGGTGACGTGTTGAATATGTGAAGAGAGGCTAAAACCAACAAGAAAAAGAAAAAATAGAAAAACAGGAAGGATATTCAGATAATATTCCCAGAGCACAGGAAAAATGCCCAACCTCAATGAAAGTAAACAAGAGTGAATTAAAACAAATTAAATTTTTGCTGCATCAAATTCTCTTCGAGTGTGGAATCTGCTGGGGAAGCAGCAAGGAAGGAGCAAGTCTTTGCAGAGACAAAGGTCGCACAGGCTTGCACTTGAAGGACTGTTGCTTTATCATGCTGCGTTTTAAAAAAGTCAGTTTTGAAAACGTACTTGAACCGTAAGCACAGACGTTGGCACGTACGTGGCACAGGTGTGGGAAGGGCCCGCACACTGGCTGTGGGAGGACCTGACCGTTGTCTCTGGGGGACAGTTGTCCCGAGCAGAGCACCAGTTTCCCCCAGTGCTGCTGACCCGGAAATGGGTTTTAAATGGCAAGTGACACTAAGCTTTGCAGAATCCGCTTCCTCCTGACCACGGCAGCTGGTCCATCTGCGTTGGCTCCAGGTTCTGCGCCCACTCCGGCAGACGTCTGGGCACCTGTGACTCAGCACTTGCCATGAGCAGAGTAAGGGACCGCGTGGAATTTCAGCTGTCAGCGCAAATCCATCGCACTGTAGATGCCACCAGACGGATGGCTGGTGTCTTAGTCTGTTTTGTGCTGCAATGTCGGAATGCCCGAGACCGGGTGACTTATAAAGGATAAACGTTTGTTTCCCACAGTTCTGGAGGCTGGCAGTCCACATCGAGGTGCCGGCATCTGGCGCCTGGTGAGGACCTTCTTGCAGTGTCCTCCTGTGGTGGGAGGTGGAAAGGGAAGCGAGACAAACACCCTTTGTCAAGCCCTTTTTATAAGGGCCCTAACCCTATGCATGAGGGAGGAACCCTCAGGGCCTAGTCATCTCGTACAGGCCCACCTCTTAACACGGTCACATTGGCAACACCCACATTCTAGAGGGGATGAATTCAGACCACAGCAGCCATCAAGCCATGGGCAGGCAATCGAGCCAGCAGGGCACGTGGGTGTGTACTGCATCCTGGCCACATCTAGAGGTGGTCCATTGACATGGGTCCTCTGGCCCTTTGGTGGCAGTGGTGCCCACAATTTTATTGAATTTGCCAGTGCATGATGCTGGGTGTCTAGGACAGAACTTGTGACATTTTAGTGTGCGCTTGAGTCACCTGCAGATGTCATAAACTGCAGATACATACAGTAGTTCTGGGGTGGAACTTGTGATCCTGTATTTATTTCTAACAGTGTCTACAGGGAGCAGCAGAGTCAGTATCACCCAAGGACTTGTTAGAGATGCAGACTCTTGGCTCCACCCCAGCCCACTGATAGAGTCTGCAAGACCCAGGAGACTCGAGAGCACACCCGGCACGAAGGGGGGGTGCAGCGGTGCTGTCCCCGCAAGAGCCTGGAGCAGATGACCATCTCACGGGTTCTGCCAGGCGCTCTCACATGCCCTGTGGCCCCAGGCAGGGTCTTCAAGCCCAGTCTAGGTCTTCCAGGCGACATGGATGATCCACTGCTCCCTCCTCGTGGTCTGTTTCCCGACGGCATCTACGCTGGTCCCCTGCACACTCTTTCTAGTCCCTAGGTGTCTGTTTGGTGTAGTGGGCCTTCCTCTCCCCACTTACTCACTGTGTCCTCTCTGCAATCCTAGGGACCCTGGACAAAGATGTAGTCTGGTGGGCAGGGTCTGAGGACATTTTATTGACCTCCAGCTGCACGAAGGCTTTCTGGGAGGGGACAGTGGGAGGCAGCATCATCATGTTGCAGCTGCCGCCCTCCTCCCACAGCAGCCAGGCCCTGGGCTCCTGGGGTGATGTGCAGGGAGAGAGACTCTTAGGAGGTTTATTGACCTAATAATGCCAGCAGGACAGCCCGGGAGAAAGCAGTGTGATGTCCCCACCTTGTCTCCAAGAAACCAAAGTTCAAGAAGATTTTATTGGCCCCATATACTCATCTCTTGCCCCCTGTCCCGGCCTGGCCTCCCGTATCACCCAGACAATCTCCATTCCAGGGGGCTCACCCCAGCAACGGGAGGGGCTTCGGAAACCCCATCCCATCTCAGGGGCCTGGGATCTTCTTTCCACAGTCAATGGGAGTCATTAGGATTTCACAAATTATATTTGTCAAAAACCCCACATCCCTAACAAAAGCTAAATGATAGACATCACCTGCCGTGTGTGTGCACCCCTGGTTATGGCAGGGGTGGGGGTTCCGTAAGGTGAACACAGCCGTGCTATTCCGATACAATTGGCCAAGACAGAAAGACAGTCACGGACAAGCGCAGATGTATTTGGCTGCAGGGAAAGCAGGTCAGAGCCTCGTTCTGACGAGGGAGAAGGAGAAGGGGCTGATGCCAATTTCCAATCATTTTGCTTTTCTCCCAAGTCCATTTGAAATGAAGCGTGCCTGGTTAGCATGACACCTCTCGACACATGGGCTCTCTGCAGCCTTGCTGCTGTCATCGCGCGTGTGCGTTACCATAGAGGCCACAGCAGGGCACGTCCCCCTCCCTACGGGTAACCCCCCCACTCTGCACCCCTTTCTTACCACGATGCCGACCCCTGCCCCAGAAGTAGAGTGGGGCTTCCTCGGGAGGGGGCTCGCCTGTCAGCGGCATTTGTCTCCTGGAGTCAGGGCCTGTCCTCAGCTGAGTCCTCCCACCTGTGCACGTGTCGCCGCCCACACTGGGCAGCCGGGTGTTAGGGTGTCCAGGGCTCGAGGAGGAGACATTGGGCGGATCTGTGTGTTCCTAGATTCTCAGTGCGGAGGACTTGCCTCTTCCACATGGAGAAGAGCCCCGTGGAGCACCCAGCTCACACGTCCCTGCCCACCCACAGGGCATGGGGGAAGGTGGAGCCGGGAGAAGCACTGGCCAGCGAGTGGGGGGCCGGAGGGGGCACAGGCCGGGGCCAGGTGCTGCGGACCCCCGCCCCTCCGCCAATTCTCCCCGAGAGACTCCCTTTAAAGTGCTATTTTCAGAGCTTACTTTTAAGCCTCACAGTGAATTGTCAAGACGGTGACCTCCTGGCTCCTTTAGCGTTAGAAGGCCTCTCCCCATCGCTCTTTTTCATTTAAATTCCGGTGTTTTCCTGCAGCCCAGCTCAGCATCCTAGCAGAGGCACGCAGGTGGCAGGGGTAGCCTCCAAGACTACACAGTGTGCACAGATACCCCCTTTCGGCAATCTTCTGCGGAGCTGCCTTCCAGAAATGCTCATCTCATCCGTCGGGGCTCCTCCAAGGGCATTTGCACACACTGCTGATTCGGGGAATGTCCCCAGCCAGGTCTTGCTTCCCCCAGCCTGGCACACACCTGCCTGTGGACAGTTTCTCTGATGGCAGAAATGACTGACAGGCATCCCCTGCTGGGGGTCCCTCAGCCAGGAGACCCCATGCCTGGAGGGCTGGCAGGAGGCTGTGTCCCCTAGTCTGTGACACCACCTCGTGTGTGTGAACCTCCAGCCCAGCTGTGCCCGCTGTGGTCAGCTGACACTCAGGCTGCTGGGTGACAATGAACCCACGTGGCTGGTGTGGGGGCTCCGCCTGGCTCTTCCTTCCAGAAGAAACACGCGGTATTTGTCCTTCTGTGCTTGGCTTATTTCACTTAACACAGTGTCCTCTAGGCTTGTTCATGTTTTCACAAATGCTAGGCCTCCATTCTTCTCTATGCTGAGCAGTAATCCGTGTTGCGTACACACCACATTTTAAAAATCCATTTATCTGTTGACAGACACTCAGGTTGATGCCACACCTGGGCTATTTGTGAATGGCTCTGCCATGAACACAGGAGAGCAGACATCGAACCGCCACACTGCACCCCATAAACATGTACAGTTGTTATGTGTCAGATTAGAACAAAACTTAAAAAAAAGAAACAAACAAAGAAAGGAGGAACGTGTGACTCTGCTGCCCGGGGGGCAGCGGATGGTGGCCTCGGGGTGTTGGTACCTTCAGGGTCCTCCAGGGCAGCACCTGGCCAGTGACAATGACCCAGTAGGAAAAGTCAGTGGCTGATGGCATGGCTGATGGCCGCGGGCAGACACTGGAACATGTTGTTACTTGCACTGTGCGTTTCCTGCGGGACAGGCCGGGCTGGGTGGGGACAGCGGCGGCAGCTCACACGCAGCGGCAGACACTCCCTCCACGCAGCTCCCTGCTCCCGGCGCACCGGCCCGCCAGCCCACGCTGGGCCCATGCCAGCCCACGCTCAGCCCATGCCAGCCCATGCTCGGCCCACGCCAGCCCACGCCAGCCCACGCTCAGCTCACACTCAGCCCACGCTCAGCCCATGCCAGCCCATGCTTGGCCCACGCTCAGCCCACGCTGCCTCACGGGGCCGACGGCCACCTGGCCTTGCGCAGAACAGGTCCACTGAGCGTGTGATTTAAAACGCTCACCCGCCCCTCCCTTGTCTGCCTTGCCTTGTCCCTCCCCTGGTGTCCCAGCGCCTCGGGAAGAGGCACCCGTCTCTCGCAGCAGTGGCCGTTGCCTGCCAGTACGTGCGGACGGGGAAGAGGGCAGGGGCGGGAGGCGCGGAGGACCCCCGTTTAAAGACTGACACTCTTTAAATATTTTTCCAACATTTACTCAGTGGAGATGGGAAATACCTTATTTTCTATTAACAAGTAAATATACTTATCCATAAAACCACATGCTGCCGTCTTTCTGTTCAGAGCCAGAGATTTCCGACATGCTCTGGCCACCGTGGAGCACCTTCCTAACCTGAAACCAACCGATGGCCAGCAGTGCTTGCAAATCTCCACTTGAGGGCACTGCGACCCAGTGTGTGCCCGGGTCCCTTTCCACTGGACCCCTGGGCAGGTGCCCGACGGTCCACCTCTTCCTCAAGCTCTCCCTGCGCTCCTGGAAGAACCAGGGGCGTTTCCATCCTCACCAAGGACAGAGGCCTTGAGCCGAGGGACTGGCCCTTCTCTGCTTGCTCTGTGCAGAGCGAGCGTCCGGTGTCCTTGGCCAACGGAGGAACAATGCAGCGAGAAGAGCTGGTGCCCGTCGCGGCAGGGCGGCAAGCTCTCTGGCGCCGTGTGCACACGTGCCGACCCCCAGTTCAATCCGTTATCGGTGGGAGAGAGGCTGGTCCACCTTCCCCACAGATCCCACGGTCTGGGACAACCTGACCAGCAGCGAGGTCACCCCCGGGCCTGGAGAGCCAGCCCACAAGGCAGCGGGCGAGATCTTCTGCCGTCTGGTTGCCATGTTGGCACTGTTCGACCTCCGACGGATCTATCATCCCCACTTTCCTGGGCCCGGCAGAAAAGGCAGTAGCTGGCTTCACCAAGGTCAAAAGTAGCCCCTAAACAGACATTGAGCTTTTGGAGGATGGCACAGGCCAGTCTCTGCAGGAGCAAACCGAGCCCGGCAGTCCGAAAGTTCGTCCCCAACTGGACGCGGCACCACCGCACTCCGGGGACGAACGTGAAACCGCAATGGTTCTGTTTTTCATCAGCTCGTTATGAGAAGCATTATTTAATCCTGGTAGTGCAATAATCCCTTTCCCTGTGTACGTGTGAGTGTGCATTATGCAAGATTCAAAGTCACTTGATGTCATGAGGAAAATAAAAAGATTCTCCACATAGAGCAAAAATAATTTGCACGGCCAACTTGGGCTAGAACGTTCTCAAATGAACTCCGGTGGGCCCCGGGCTTTCAGAGGGCCAGGCAGGCACCACTGCCGAAGGGCCGCGTAACAAAAGGCCCTGGCTGGGTGCATTATAATTTGCTCCAACCAGTTCCAAAGTACTCATGTTTCCAGCGATGTGAAGAGCAATACTAATATCACAGGATGTGGGCATTGTGCTTAATATAAATACACACACAAAAGCTAAGCGAGGGTATTGCGGATGTCTTGTTGGGGAGGACGTAATTAAATTTACCTTAGAGAACGCTTTGAAGTCTGCGGCTCACTGTTTTATATAAAAGTAATATTCCCCATCAGCTCGTCTGTCAGTTGTAGGATTCTAGCAAATTGAGAAAGTTGCTGAGGCAGAATCCATTAGTTTCCATGTGGAGCAAAATCCATCTTTCAAGAGGGAGGGTGTCGTGCCTGCTCTGTCGTTTGAGTGCAGCCCCCCGTCTCACTTCTGGGGTGGCACCCACCCAGGACCCAGTGCGGGTTTCTGCATGGCCCGGCGTGCATCAGCTTCTGCCCAGGCCTGCCCCCGCCGCCCTGCCCCTCCGAGCCCGCAGGGGAAAGCGCCACATCTCACGGGCAGACGACGTCAGAGGTGGTTGTTGCTCCCCAGTGTTGAAAGTGGCTGCAACTCTGCAAACCCTCTGTGAGTCTTGGTGTCTGCCGGGCAACTTGCGTCTCCCTGTTTCTCCCGAGCCCAGGGAGGAGCCTCAGAGGGGCCTGCTCCCGCTGACCCCCTTGCTGGCCTTCTCGTCAAGCGTGAGCCCGCCTGTGTCCTTCCTGTGTCACTGTCTAGACGCCACCTGAATGGCTCTGCCCGGCATGCACATTCCCACCTGTGTTGTGGCGGGAGAGGGTGGTCGCGGGGATGCGGATGTGAGGGTGCTGGGCTCAGGGTCTGGCAGCACGGAGGGCAGAAGGGACAGGCCGGACTGTGGATTCGGCCGGCTGGTCGGGCAGGTCTGTGTGGGGTCGCTGGGGCTCACACGGGGCTCACTGGGTCTCCTCTTGGAGACAAGCTTGAGCCTGGACAGCCAACCACAGGCCTTGGCGTGTGACGGGGTGCTAAGCCGGGCCCGGAGAGGGCGGTGGCTGCTGAAGGGGGAGCAGGGGCCGTTCCCAGGGGATTGGACTGTGAGGCCGCCTTTCTCCCATCTCTCTCCTCGGTGTTTGTACTTTACAGATGTGTTAAGGTGACCGTGTCCCTTCACTTCCCAGGCCATTGCGTAGCTAAGTGAATACGTGTTTTTTTCCTATAATTTTTTTGGTCATTAGTTGATTCCTTAAAACTCATATTTTCCACTGTTCGACAGGTTATCTACTTTTTAAAAAGTTATCATAGGATTCCAGATGTGCTCCCTAAGGACATACAGAGATAAAGTTTTAGTACAAAAATTCAAATTCAAATGAGACACAACGGAATCTGCTTTCCTACGTCTATTAAATTCATGCAATTTTTAAAGCCACCTTTTCCCTCCGCCCCATGCTGTCACGCATGGCCTTGCAGTGGGTCAAGCCTCCATTTAAAATTGTGAACTGATTTCTTTTAATTTACACTTGCACATCATAGTTCTTTATACATATATAGGTATATATATTTCTAATTGCGAAATTAGAGTAGTGTATTAAGTTGGAAAAGCTGGGCAAAAATTAGAAAGTGACAAAGAATATAAGCATTAACCTCATTATCTGGAGATCACTGCCAATTTTGATGTATGCTCTTCTCATTCTATATGCATATATAGATATATATATATATCCGAATGCATCATATTGATTATATTTCACATTTGGAGCTAATGTTTTAGACTTGGTAACTATCAAGAGATAGATTTTCAGAAAAAATTGATAGTTCTAAATGTATATAATGAAAATAAGAAAGGCTACAAATTAATAAGCTAACTATCCTCAAGAAGTCAGAAAAAGAATAGCAAATTAAATGGCAAGAAGTATAGGAAAGAAATGCTAAAGAGCAGAAATTAATAAAGTAAAAAATTACAATATAAACGGCCATCAAATCCAGACACTGGGCGTTTGAAAATGTTATTGAAGAAAAGATAAAGCCCTGACGAAATTGATCAAGAAAAAAGAGAAAGGCATAAATAACTAACATCAAGAATTAAAAATAATACACCATTTCAGGTCTTACAGATATTAAATATAAATAAGAGGATATTGGGAACAACTTTATGCTAATAAATTTGAAAGTCTGGATGAAATCGCCAAATTCCTTAAAAAATACAACTTACCAAAACTGACACTAGAAGAAATAGAAAATCTGAATAGTCTTTATAATGTGTTAAGTTAAATAGGAAAATAAAATCCTTTCCACAGAGAAAACCCCAGATGGATTCACCTGGGAATGCTACCAAACGTTTAAAAAAGTATAATGCTAACCTTACATACACAAATTCTTGCTAAGGATAGAAAAATAAAAAATATTTTGCTATTGATTTTATGAAATCTTTTTTTTTTTTTATTTATTTTTTTATATATATATTTTTTTATTCCATCTTGTAATGGGGGTACAAATATTGTTTGGGTTACATACATTGCCCCTCCCCCCCTCCCCCCCACATGCCTGTGCTTCAAGCAATGATTTTATGAAATCTTGACATGAAAACCTAACAAGAATGTTATGAGAGAAGAAATTTATAGAACAGTCTTATTTAAGAACATAGATGCAAATATTCTAAGCCAGATATTAGCAAAGAAAATAAAATGATATATAAAGAAGATAATACATCACAAATATAACCCTGTACTTGAAAATGCAGCACTGGTTTAACCCTTATAAATTAATCAATTGTTATACACAGCATAAGAGGGTAAATTAAAAAAACAGTGACAACACAAATGCTAAAGAGAGTGTGGGGAACCTGGATCCCTCGTACACTGCAGTTGGGAACGTAAAACGGTACCGCCATTCTGGAAGTTTGATATTCTTGACAATTTCTTACAAAGCTAACACCCATAGATCCAGCAATTGCACTCTGGGGTGCTTATCCCAGGTTTTCACTGGAAAACTTATGGTTACATAAAAAGCCGTATTCATATCCTTACAGCAGCTTTATTTGTAATAGCTAAAAGCTAGATTCAGCCCCGATGTCCTTCCACAGGTGGATGGTTAGTGAACCGTGGTGCATCCATACCATGGAAAACTATTAAGCAATAACAAGCAATGAACCTTCGATCCATGCATCAACCTGGCAATTATTCCCATGGAATTATGCAGAGTGAGAAGGTACGCAGTCTCAGGAGTCATCGGTGAAAAGGAAACTGTGTGTGATATCACCACACCCACTCCAGGGTGGGGGCAGGTAGCACGGCCGACACACCAAGCTGGGAGGCTGTGGAGTAGCGTGAGTTCGAGTGTATTGCCGGCGTGGGTGAAAGGCGGACAGCCATTGCAGCAAACCACGTGGCACTGCTGACCACGCGTGATGGCCTCTGGGTCGCAGGTGTTCTCCCAGGCGTGTCCCTAGCAGCACTGTGTGCACAGGTGCGCAGAGAGACACGCACAGGTGTGCACGGCAGCATCGTTCATGTGAGCCCACACTGAAGAAAAAAGACAGATGTTTGTTGACAGTAAAATAAAAAAAACCTAACTGTGGGTTCTACAAGGGAATGCTATGCAGTGATGGAACTGAACGAACCGCGCTACCTGCAAGGAAGGAGAAGAGACTCACGAGCAAAGTGCTGATCAGAAGAAGCCAGACATGAAAGAACACTCTCTTCCCTTCCATTTATAGAAAGGTCAAGACCAGGTGAAATTCACCTGGGATGCTGGAAGGCAGGGGGGTTGTTCCCTTTGGGAAAGGGGAGAGGCCTGAGAAGGGCTCGCCGGGGCTGGTGGCGTCTCCACTTCACGCCCTGGCTGGCCAGCCCTCTGTGTGCTGGTGTGATGATTCAAGAAAAGCATAAATGCTTACACCCCTGTCATGGATATTTGCGTTTTGACAAAAGACTATCGGAAAGTTTTATTTCAAAACCACGAGTCTGTAACGGCATTTTCAGGTTTGAATATTTGTTCCCTCCAAAACCCATGTCCCAGCGTAATCCCCAACATGGCAGTATCGAGAGGTGGGGCCTTTAAGAGGCAGAGACCTCATGAATGTATTGATCCATTCACTGATTGAGGGATTAATGGGTCACCATTGATGGGAGTGGGACTGGTGTCTTTATAAGAGGAGGAAGAGAGACCTGCAGGCTCAGCCCCCTTTCCGAGTGATTCCTGCACCTTCTGGACTCTGCAGAGGGTCCCCACCAGCAAGAAGGCCAAGGAAACAGAAAGCAAGGTCGAGGAGACAGCTGCTGCTGCTGGGGACAGGTGTGACTGTGGAGGCAGAGCCGGTAAGATGTCGGCTTGGAAGCAGAGAGCTCGCAGCCTGCCGGGGGACGCAGAGGCCACCGTCCCCCCGGGGCTGGGACTTGCTCCCGGGTGGCACCGCGGCGGCCTGATTCAGATGGCTGCGCAGGCAGCTGGCCTAGATCAAAGGCAAAGAGTGTCCCTGCTCTCTGAGACGGGGTGACATCTGACCAGAGAGGGCTCTGGCTCGAACTCTGTAACTCCTGGGCTTAAAACAGGCCAGGGTGCTCGGGGAGTCACATGCCCCGTGGGAGCACCAGGCTCTGACCTCCAGCTGTTTGCGTTTTATAAGCTCCGGGTCTCTCGTCTCTCAGGATGAGAACCTCAGCACGACAGTGGCTTTCACGGTGTCTGTGTGGAATGTTCCGTGGTGTGTAAGGACTTTGCCATGTGATGTTTTGGGCGCCGCCTCAAAGATGTGCCGGAAGCCTGGTTGTTTGAAGGCCTGGTGAGCCGGGCCACCACTCCTATCACAAATGGCTCCAAGGACTGTCACCAGCTAAGGGTTTACTGGTCCCTTGTATCTGGACTGCTCCGTCTGAAGAACGAGAGGAGCTTATAGCCAGAAGGCTCTTCGCGGAGTTCACTCCAGGTCTTCCGTGGATGAGGAAGGAAATATGGCTTCTCGGGTCCCCAGGACGGGCCCTGTCCCCCCGTGTCTGGCCTCCCTCCTGCTGTTCTCAGGCAGACGCAGGTCTCGTGGGTGGGGCAGCCGCACTGTGACCTGGGAAGTCCATTAGTCAATCGGAGACGCACTCCAGCGTGGTGACCGTCCACGCTCCCCCTGCCCCCCCCCCCCCGTGCAGCCGTGGCCCTTCCTGCCCTTCTTGTGCTCACGGCACAGCTGGGCGCCCTGGGGGTCTGCGTCAGCCTTTCCTGCCGCAGCTGGGGTCTCCTCTGACTCCCACGGGGAGCAGGAAGCCGATGTTTTCCTGGTGTGCTCCGTGTAAACAGTAAACACACCCGCAGCACCTGCTCGGGCACCCCCTTAGCGGCTCCTGTCCCTGCTGCAGCCACAGGGAGAGGCCTGAGGCTCAGGGATGTGCCGGCCACGGGCACCTGCCACCAGCCCTGCTGAGGAAATAATGGCGGCTGTGGGACTGCGCGTGAATGCACATGTGCGTGTGTGCATGTGTGTGCATGCGTGCACATGTGTGCATGTGTGTGGGTGTTTATGCATTTGCATGTGTGGGATGTATGTATGCATGTGTATCTGTGTAGTGTGTTTTTGTGCCTGTGTATGTGTGTATAGGGAGTGGCATGTTCGTGTGTCATGTGTTTGTGTGTATATGTACACATGTGTATGTGTGTAGTGTGTGATGTGTGGCTTGGGCATGTGCATGTGTTTATGTATGTGTACGTGTGTAGTGTGTGGTGTATATGTGCATGCATTTGCATATGCTGTTTTTGTGTATGTGTGTGTGACCCAAGGTCACTCAGAGGTTGGTGAAATTGGACCCAGTGCAGCCAGCGAGCTTTCCATGATGCCACGGCCCTTCCTTCCCCTGCAGGTTGGGGCAAGGCTGGCCGAGGGCTCCGGAGACAGCCAGGGGTATCCGAGAGGGGTGCAGAGAGGCGTGCCACAGCCCAAAGGGGCTCCAACAGGGCAAGCAGAGCAGAGTGAAAGGGCTTGAGGTGGGGGGACTGCAGAGGGTCCCAGATTATGCAGGGTCCCAGCAGGGCTCCCCCCAGGTCCCTTTGTCCTGGCCCTGAGGAGGCGGGGAGCTGCCCCTCCTCCCATCACAGGGCTGCTCTTCCATTTCAGGAAGGGAGAGGCCGCTGCTGTGGCACCTGCTGCGCTGGGCAGGGCCCACTTTGGGCACTCCAGGTGACGGAGTAGCAGCGGTGCTCCCTGCGAACTTACCTGCGCAGGCATCATCCCAGGAGCGCTGCTTGTCACAGCTCAGTTTCCTCCTCGCAGTGGCCCAGCGAGGAAAAGACCAAGTGCATGTCCGCGGAAAATGCTAGAGCTGGCTGAGATTCTGAGTTTGGGTCAGAGCCCTTGCTCTAAACCACTGGGATGGACTGCAGAGACTTTACTTCTGAGATGCTCAATCTCTCGGCCAAAAGAAGAGTGAGGAACCGGCTTAGCTGCCTGGGAAGCGAGTCAGGGTCAGGCGTCTGCAAACAGAACTAGTCTGCAGTGGAGCAGCAAGAAGTTCCCCGGTCACCTGCCCAAAGCTCCACAGGAGAAGCGCTCTTCTGCCGAATATCTGTAAGGCCATAAGTGCCTATCAACTGCATCCCCTGTGCAGGGACCCTAAATACACTGTCTTGGGTGATTACGTAGGCGCTCAGTGCGGCTGTTAGGAAGAGCTAAAGAATCAGGCAGACTTGGCACTTCGTCACAAAGTCTCATATTTTCCACCAGGGAAGGGTTCTTGCAGGAATGAAGCCAGCCTGTTGAGCCTGATCCGTCGGACTAGGTTGGGCTCCCTGTTACACATGCCCCTGGCACCTACCTGGCCTTGCACAGTCATTGGCACGAGCACGTTATCAATGTCGCCTCCCCCATTAGACACAGGCCGTGGCACGCCGCGGGTGCTTGATGAAGGACTTGGGGAGTGAGCAGAAAAGCGCTGCCGTCCTGCAGCTGTGCGTTTCAGTGGGATGGAATTGTCCAGGATACCGCGGGTTAGCCTGGAGACTTCAGGTGCTTCGAGACACACATTTTGGGCCAAGATCCTTTTGGTTTTCCAAATCTCATGGTTTAGGTGGCTGCCAGCTTGGTTTTGAGCCACATCGACTCTTATTGCTTCATTGGCTTCTGTTAGCATCATCCATGACTCTCTTACACCAAATCCGAGGACATTAGAAGCGACTTATGTCAGTGGTTTGGGTCCCCTAGTGTCATGCGTGGCTAAAAATAGCGGCACTCTTGTGAAACAGCCCTGTGGCCCCCTACCACAATCACTGCCTTTGTATGCAATGTGGGCATAAGGCTGGAAGCGTCTCAAAAGTAGCTTTTTTAGCGTTAGGGTTTTGCACTTGCTACTTGTGAACACAGGTGTTCAAGCCCTGCCATTCTCAGGAGCATCTTTTAAGCAATGTTGTGACAGAAGTTTCGGACCCAGGACTCGAGTACTCCTAAGTGCACGCGGAGTGCGGAGCTCAAATTCCACTTTAATCAGACTCCATTCCGCAGAATGCTCCCTTAATGAGGGCTAATGACATTAATTACTGTCCCTCCTCTTAGGAGCATGCTCAAGAGGAGCTAATTGTCACATAATGGCCCAGGAATGGCTGACGCCCTAGCAGAGCTCGAGGGGTCTGCGTCCCCTCCTTCCACCGACCCCCCCCCCCGCCTGCCCACCCGTGATCGCCTCCTTCCCGTGTCCTCCCACGGGGCTGTCGTGTTTCATGTCTGTGTGTCAGTTAGAAGGGGGAGTCACAGTACATGGCTGCCTAACCTTCCAGGGGGACTGTGGGGTTTCAGATCGCCACCAGGCTCAGGAAGTTTGGGACCTGCTCTGTGGGTGAGCACTGGGCCCTCTCCTACATGTGCGGGTGGTGTGCTCTTGAGAGGAGAGTCTGGCAAGAGCTCCCAAATGCAGAATGCATAGGTAACCTGGCCCAGGAATTTATCCTACAGAATTTTTTTGGTACGTGCCCACAAAGAATATATAAGGTCATCTACTGCAGCATGGATGGAATAGCCAAAAGGTGGAAATAATCTAAATGCTGAAGAGTGGACCGATGAAATAAATTACGGTATATCCATAAAGTGGGATAGCTATGTAGGGAATGCAAAATGAGGCCAGTCTAGATGTACTGACGTGGAACAATATCCCAGATATATCCCAGATACATTATTAAGTGAAAAGAGCAAGGGGGTGGGACAGTATACACAGTATGTTACCACGTGTGTTAACAGAAGCGGAATGTGTGTGTGGGTGTATGCGCACACGCGTATTCGCCTCCCCTCCACACGCACCCACACGCAAAGCAGGAGGTGGGGCCGTAAGTACCGGCATGTCCTCGGCTGGGGTGTGTTGGGCTCTTGCGGGGTTTGCAGGGACGTGCCAGGGGTTTGGTCTGCGGGCACTGTGCAAGACACGGTGCATCTGCAGCCGGGAGCAGGGCTGGCGGAGGCAGCCACGGTGCAGACAGGGCTCAGGCACCCCGCGGAAAAAGTGCCCAAACCTGGACTGGGAAGGGCAGGAAGTCATCGTCTGGGAGAAAACAGAGTGGCCAGTGGAAGTTACGTCTCCGTGTCTGTGTGCTAGGAGAAGAGGAGTGAGCACGTTGAAAGGAGAGGTAGGCCATCTTTACTGAGTAATTGTAAGACTCGGGTTACTCTACAGCTGCACGGTCCGATGCGTCAGTCACAGTAGCCACGCGTGGCTATTTAAGATGAAATTAACATCGAGTAACATTAAAACTAAGTTCTTCAGTTGCACTAGCCACATTTCAAGTGCTTGGTAGGCACGGGTGACTATTGGCTACTCCCATTAGGAGAGCACAGATCTAGAACTTTCTATCATTGGATAGTGGTCTAAAGCTGTGGTCCCCAATCCCCAGGCTGTGGACTGGTCCGGTCCGTGGCCTGTGAGGAACACTGGACAGGAACACTGCCAGAGCTCTGCCTCCGCCTCCACCCTAGGAACCCGCCACACGGCGGAGGTGAGCCGCAGAGAGTGGCGGGCGAGCTCCCCACCGCCTGTATCACCGCCCGAGCGCCGCCCCACCCCCCATCCGTGGAAAATTGTCTTCCACGAAATTAGTCCCAGGTGCCAAAAACGTTGGGGACTGCTCTCTAAAGCGTATGTATCAAGTTTCCTTCATTTAATTATTATTTTTAAACTTTATCAACATATAAAATGTGTATGAGTTCTGAAGAAGTGTGCTTGTCATTAAACTAAGACCGAGTTAAATGGTATTTTAAAAATTTGTTTACTTTTACCCTCGCAACTGTCATTTCCTTACAGTGCAGATCCCGTTACTTTGCAATGCACATCAAATCTCAGAGCCTTGGAGTTGTCTTCTTGGGCCGTAAGCAAGGGTCTGCTTCCCGGACATGCGAAGGGATCTTGGCGGAACCGTCGTGGAGACATGACTGTCTCCGGAGGTCAGGGTGGGGCAGTCTGCCATCTCTCAGGCCACACTGGGCTTTGGCCAGACGTTGCCTGAAGTGGGTAAGTGGAGGCCAGGCCCAGCGTCTGTGGACACTGTGTTCCTCTGGGATGAGAAGGCAAGTCTCTGCACGGACACTGAGAAGGCAGCAGCGTGTGTTCTAGAGGACAGACCTGGGGACTCCCTGATGGGGCGCACGGAACCGCTCAGGCCCATCAGCCTGTGACCTTCTGTCTGTCCTAATCTGTGCCAGTCTACTGTGTACAAACCCCAGGGTAGGGGGACACACAGGTGGCCAGAAGACACCTAGAAACCACCAGTCTTCTTGGGCATCAGTGATCCAAGCTACTGGGAATTCTAGGGAAACCTGGAGACGGAACCCGGACTATGATATGAGAGATCTTGTGAATTTCTGTGGCGTAACTCCAAGTATTCTTAAAATTCTGTCCCGTGCGTCTGCTTCCTTTGATTGTGTTCTCACCCAGTTCGGATGTGGGTTCCTTGCTGTCTGCCACCAATTACCTTTCATGTTCTTACAAAATTCAAATTTCTCTTTGGAACGTTTCTACTCTTTAATCTTTTCATTGGTTACCATTTCTTACTCTTCACTTAGGCTCCCTCTTCCAGGCGCACTCACCCCAATGTTACATCGTGGTTTCAGCCAGCCACGGGCCGGCCGGGGTTTCAGTGCTTGCAGGGAACGCTGGACGGGGCCCGCGAGCTCAGGGCCAGCGCCCCACGTGTGGGCAGTGTGACCCTTGGACTTCAGTTACTTCCCCTTCAAAATTAGGATGTTGGCATAGTTCATTTTTAAGATTTTTGTTTCAGTTCCAGCAACCAAGTTACTAAGTCAGTTCAAGGACCAGAGCTTTATCCTATTATATAGAATATATTACTACAGCAAATAATTAATTTATTAAAATATATGCAAGATACTATACAGTGTCTATGGGTTAATAAGAAGCTAGTGTACCGATAATACAGTCATCACTTAATAGTTGTCAAATTAGAATATACTCGCTCACATTTTAAATCTGACAACGAATACCGGTGAGATGAAGCATCCAACTTGGAAAGGTTGTGGGTTTCAGTTATGTAGAAACTTGACGTGGATTAAGCGACAGAAACGATTGTTACGACACGGGCATGGTGCCAGGCTCGCCGGCGTGACCGGGCACACGCAGTGGGGGGGAGTCTGTGTCGCCGCTGCACGTTTCTGTCTCTCCTGCCCGGGCTCCGTCAGGCAGCGCTGAGTCCGCTTTCTGGAGAGCTACGGCCGTCTGCCCCCAGGGAGACTTAACCATGGTCCTCAGAAAGCCACTACTTCCTCTTCTCCTTCGTCCCCTTCTTTTCTTTCTTTTTCCCTTTATCTTTAGCCTTTTCTGTGCTGTCTCCCATGAAGGCCAAGGCTCGCCTTTTACCCAGCGGGGTTTTGGCATACCAGTTCTGAAATAAAACAGTTTGGGAAAGGATCAGAATGGCATGAGTTCCCTGGAACACTTAAAAATAAAGAAGAGGCTGAAGGAAGGGGCCGGCAGCTGCTGTCCTTTGGGCGTTTAATGTATATTTAACACAAACTCTTGCTCACTGGGGTTCCCACCTGTGTTTCTGCATGATTCGAAACTCCTCCCTCAGGGATTAGCCGTTGCAGGGAATCGCAGGCTAAATCTCACCTACGATCCTCCCCAACTAAGCCATGTGTTTCCCCGGGCGGCTTGTGTCCTAAGGGAGGGTCTTCTTGGTAATGTGCGTGGTCCCCATGGCTCACACATGGTCACCAGGAGCTGGACTGGTGGCTACGTGTGAACAATGGGTGGCCGTTCAAATAGTAGGACAGAGATGCTGTTGAAAATGTGGCAGAAATACCAACCCAGTACTCAGTGATTGTAACCGACTGTGTCGTCAAACTGGTGGTAACTTTGTTTCTAGCACTTAGGGATTTTTCTCTTCCTTCTTTTAGCCTTGGCTCTGTTTTTAATGTAAGGTGAGGTGGCCAGATACTTACGGTGATGAACTCCTAATTTATCGAGGCACAGTATAGAACACAGCCAATAAAATTGGCTTCCGAGTAAGGTATGAATTTCAGCTCTGCTACTTTTTAGCCGTGTGACCTGCAACAAGTTACTTTGCCTCTTGTATTGTTTATTTTATTGCTGCTGTGGCAAATGACCACAAACGTAGTAGCTTAAAATAGCACGTTTATTATCTTCTAGTTCTGCAGGTGAGACGTCTGAAACAGATTTCACTGGGCTAAAATCCAGGTGTGTGCAGTGTGTTCCTCTCTGGAAGCTCTAGTGAGAATCTGTCCCCTTGTCTTTTCCAGCTTCCAGAGACCACCTGCTTTCCTGGCTGTGGTCCCTGGTGCATCTTCAGGTGGCAACCCTGGGCTACCTTGGGTAGGAATGAGTCCTTCTCATGCTCTCTCTCCGGTCCTCTCTTCCTGAGTCCCTCTTCCACTTTTCATGATGACACTAAACTGACCAGGATACTTGAGGGCACTACTTGTTCAGGTCAGCTGATTAGCAACCTCACTCCATCTCCTTACTTCCTCTTTGCCATGTAACCTGCCCTAATCCAGAGATTAGGATGCAGATGTCTTTGAGGGGCCATTATCCTGCCTGCCACACCTCCCTGTATCTCTGTTTCCTCACTTACAAAATAGGGGGATTGTCAAGTCTGGACAGTTAATAGTGGCAGGCACATAGTAAGCAGTCAGTAAGTGTTAGCTAGCACTTTAACCATTTTTATCATTACTATAGTTGAATATTTTCTCCATCATGTCCGTGGAGGAGTGTAGAATGTGTTTGAAGAATCTGCGAGATCTTAGTCTGATACGTTGTCGAAAACACAATTGGGTAAGATTTCTCAGGGTTTGACCATTACAAGCAACGACAGCAACAGTATCCCACTATTCAAGACTGAGATGGTGTCACTCCATGTATCCATCTGCTCAATAAATGTGTCCCTAAAGAAAGTGACCATCTACTTGGGGCCAGCGCTGGGGCTGTGACGGAAGCAGACGTGGCCTGCGGGGAAAGGGTAACGGTGGGAGCATGATTCAGTTGCCTTAAAAAATGAATAAAGGGTCAGACACACCAAGAAGGGCTGTGAAAAGCACATGCATTCTCACCCCAGGCCACACAATGGTGGCGTTTCCTTCTCCTGAACAGTACGCGCAGACCTCAAGCACCTACGATAGAGAAACTTCCAGAGATCACTTTGGAAAGTTAAAAACCCAGCTAAGAGAACGCATAGGTTTTAACATCCTAAGTCTAAATTCTCAAAATAAGGACGAAAATTAAGATGTTAGCAAGGAGAAAAAAGTTGGGAATTTCAGGAAAAATGCGATACATCACTTGAAGAGAAAAAATATTTGCAATGATGATGAACAAGATTTAAATAGCTAACAAGATTACTAATCCAGACGCTCAGCAACAATTCAGCTGGAGTTAATATTCTTTTCAGTTTTGCCAGAGCAGGGGCCAGCAAAATATGGCTGATGGGCCAAACTGGGCCTGCTGCCTGTTTTTTCAAATAAAGTTTTATTGGAACCCAGCCATACTCATTCATTTATATATTGTATATAGATGTTTTTGTGTCACGATGCAGAGTTGAATAGTTGTGAGAGAGACTGCAGGGCTCTCAAAACCTGAAATATTTACTATTTGGACTTTTATGGTAAAAGTTTGCCAACCCCGGTGCTAGACCATTATTGCTGGAATCATCATTATGACTAGTTTCTACCTTCCACTGAAGCGTGAGGGGCAAACCGGGACAGAGCCACAGCTTTTAGACTTGGTAGAAAAACAATATGCTGTATAGGGAAATTTTCCTAATTCTAAGCATCCCCCAGAGAGAAGAGGCTTGAATGAGAATTTCAGTCTTCCTTCTGGTGATGGCGCAGACAATGCTACGGTGGCCTTCAACTGCGTAGATGTCATTTTCCTCCCTTGCCTTTGGAGTTGGCCAAGGAAACTACCTTCAGAAAGAGGACACCGCTGCATTCATTTTGACTTAGAGAAGAGCAGGGAGAGTTTGAAGAGGGCCCACTGCCCTGGGCATCGAGGCCAAGGGCTCCACCCTCGACTGTGCCCGGGGCCAGCTCTGTGAATGGATGAAGCGCGTCACTGTCAGCAACTCTGTGCCCTCCCATAAGAGAGAGAGTTGGAAGAGATGATTCTCAAAGTTTCCTCCAGATCTAAACATTTCTGTGAATATTGCAAATGTATTCAAAAATTGGAAAACTAAATTTTGGTGAATTCTCTCTGTGGTTTCCTATTGCAAGTGGAACTGAAACCTGAAAAATGAAGTGTATCATGGCAAATATGGAACCGAAATAGCATTGGCTTGAAATATACTATTTAGGGAATGGTTTTATCTATGCAAAACTTGTTCTATAGTATGAAATATGAACTAAAATCCATGACAAGATCCTGTGTGGGCGTGTGTGTGTTTGGATCCAATGGTTTTGAAGCTGCTACTCAATTCTGCAGTTTGGCTGTTAATTTATAAGGTCACGAATCATGATTTTCCTAAAATGTGAAAGACGCATATGCTTTATGGCTACAGCTCAAAAGATTTTGTGATTCAAAAATAGCGAGCTTCCAAATCTCATCATATATGGCAGAGTTCAAATTCATGACACCTGGGAGACCAGAGGGAGGAGGTGATGTGACAAGGGTTTGCTGCTAAGGTTTGGCCATCAGGCATTCCTTACCTTGAAGCTCTCTTCTTCCTCTTTGTACACTGGATTCATGCTGGTTATCGCCTCAGTGAACTCGGCTGCGGTGAGTGGTTTGTGAGTTTGCTGCCGGACTCTCCGATCTGTAAGCACATCTTTAACCACTTCGACGATATGTCCTTGGGTGAAGCCATCGGTGACCTTTGCCAGGCAGCTGACATTCAAGGTCTTAGAAAGGACTCCTCCATGGCGTTGAATGATTTGTTTCCACAAAACTGTTGCATCCAAAGTGGCAGAAAAGACACAGAGAACAAGGGTTACCACAGAGAAAGCAGAGTCAGTCTAACTCTTGGTATAGAGCCCTATCTCATCAAGAAAGGATGCACAGGAAGTTTACTCCAATTTATTTGTCATTCAAACAAGCAGAAAGCCAGATAATGAAATGCTTTCCTCTGGGGGATTTTCAACCATAAGACACATGTATCGATGACTCTGAGATCCGTAGATCTACAAGTCCCCGCAAATTAACAAGGAAAAAAATTAAACCATAGTCAGGATAGCTTTAATGTGTTGCCTGTAAAGATGTTTAAAATCTTTTAACATCAGAAATCACACAGGGAGTATATGGCATCTCTGCTCATCAGAATATTGTGTTTTCCAAGAAAGAATTTTGATAAGCAGTTTAACTTATTATTCTATTTTAGTTATGAAGCTCATTTTTAATATAATTTTTACATCTAGAACTAGAATGCACATTCCAGTTTCCATTAGCTACGGCCAAGTTCGGTGCTTCTGGGTGTAAGACACTGCACTATACATTGTATTAACTGGGCACTCTGACCCCATCCTGTCCCTCAACAACTGTAAACACGCAGTGGTGGACTAAAATCCATCAGAGGGGTGCCTGGCGGTTCTCTGTGTTTGTGGGACCTGGGTAAATGAGAGATTTCAATTACAAAACAGAGATGTTGTGAAAATGAATTATGAAACAATTCTTGATGCTTTAGAGATGGAATGAACTCTTGTGCAATATTTGAAATAACACTACATCTGAAGAACTATGTCCATTCTCTACAGAGAGTGTCTGTCAAGAGAGCTTCAAGGGCAATACTGAGATCTGCTGTAGTTTATTTGATGGTATCCAGACAGCGAGGAGGGGGAAGGGTACTCCCAGGACCACCCGTCTCAGCCCCAGAGGTCGTCAGTCCCAGCACTGGGGTGATCTGGTCAAACATCTCTCGAGCATTTTGACCTTATTTGATGAATATTTGAAACGGTTTTTAAAAAATGGCCATTAATATTTGATCTGAGCATTGACAGGTCTGGCAAAGGGTTAATTCTGGGTCTGTTAAATGACTACATCATTCACATACATTGATCCAAAAATGGTAGATAAAAGGAAAAGTTCTACTTACTGTAAAGAAATAAAATAAAACTATGGCGCACATCGGAGAGTCTAGCTTTTGGGCCACGAGCTATTCTTTTTTTTTTCCTTTTATTTCATCATATAATGAGGGTACAAATATTGTTAGG
>VBSM01003186.1:4256943-4297997 GCA_008086735.1 Cheirogaleus medius
GTAATATTCCATTGTGAGCATATACCACATTTTAATTATCCACTCATGAATCGACGGGCACTTGGGTTGTTTCCATGACCGTGCGATAGTGAATTGTGTGGGCCACGAGCTATTCTACCAGTTCACCTCCACCGTCCTCTTTGGTAGGGGTCCTTGTCCCCGGGTGGGAGAGGTTAGGTTGTACCATGGGGGCCTGCGGATCCTCTGAGCTGCGGAAGATCAGGCACCAAGGGTTCGGAGATCTGCAGGGAGACCAACAAGGGCCATGGGGACCCCAAACTGGCCTACAGCATCGTCTAACCCCCTGGATCTACTCTGCTACTTCCTTGGCAAGTTTATTTAAGCTTGAGCCCAAGTGCGTCTTAGTTGTAAAACAGGAGGAGGATTTACGCCTCGGCGCTGCTGTGAGTGTGTACAACAGTGTATTCTGGAAGAGCGCCATCCCAGCATGCGATGGGCGCTTTCTTTTCTGTAGCTGAATTGCTGTTGTCATTCCAATTATTACTACGATTATTCTTCATTCCATCTTGCACTGAGGTTTCCTAGCCCTCTGTAAAACATCAGTTATAAAAGATAACAAAAAATACCCTACGGAATATTTCCGAGCACGTTCGTGTAAAGACAGATTGTAACAGGTGGGGATTATCCTTATCTAAAAATGCA
The DNA here is from genome assembly GCA_008086735.1 of Cheirogaleus medius. Taxonomy (NCBI): domain Eukaryota; kingdom Metazoa; phylum Chordata; class Mammalia; order Primates; family Cheirogaleidae; genus Cheirogaleus; species Cheirogaleus medius. The sequence continues at coordinate 4,257,607 of VBSM01003186.1, forward strand.
ACTGCTGGAGAGCCAGAAATCCGAAAATACAGCCACGGTGAAAATGACAAACAGCAGCAACTAGACAACACCATCACTTGAGACCTGGTACGTCTTCTGTCCTAATTTACAACGTCTAAAAAACATACCAGCAGGCTCGAGTGCTGAGTCTGGAAGCTGAGAAGGGAACATGCTTTACGGGAGGGTCACAGGTGAGGCCCCTGAAGCTGAGGCAGACACCCCAGGCTGGAAGCTCAGGACAGCTCCGTCCTGGGCAGGCCTGGGCAAAATTCCTAGCTGTGGAACGGCCAGTGGGCAAGCGGTGAAGACCGAGCATCCCCCAGCAACGGACAGGAGCGCTCTCCCCGCCTCCCTGCTACGCTACAACAATCATAGTCTCGGAAGTTTCCTTCCTAAATCACCCAACCTTCTAACGGGAGTAGACTCTCTGAAGTCAAGATTCACTGGTGATCGGGTACAGTTACTCTGGTATAGTGTGTACGTGTAAACACACTGTTGACCATTTAAAATGCATGATACTTGGTGTTCATGTAGAATTTTGGTTGAGATTCCTCAAAATACACAAATCATTGATTACTTTCCAAAGGTCACCATTTTTTAACAGAGGCGCAGTAAGAGAGCTCTGTGAGGCAGGCCCAGCCACGGCGGGACGGTCGTCCTGAGATGCAGAATACGGGAGCGAGAACTAGCCCGACTCCTTCTCGTGGCCATGGGCTCCAGCTACGCGCCTTTCAAATAACAGCTGAAGCGGTTTTCACGAAGCGGTTCTCGACGGTTCTCGACATTCGGAGAGCTGCTCAGGGCCTGAGGGGGAGTCGGGTGCAGAGAGAAGCTCAGTGTGCCGGGCTCGGTTGAGACGCTGGACCCCAGCAGGTGGCCACGTCTGTTGGGTGGGAAGGGGTGGCAGGTGGGCAGAGCACACGCAGCTGTCTTGGGGTCTGGCCATGGCCGTGGTGCTGAGGACTCCGCCGGGGACCTGGGAGTGCCGAAGGCAGAGAGGCGTCTCAGGGCCGAGTGCCGTATTTTACTTTCCTCTCTTGGATGCAAAAGGCTCCTCATTTTTTCAGACTAATTTACATTCTCTTTCCCTTCTTTAGACAAAAAAGAATGTGGTCTTTGGCTTCCCTTCATCTGCTTTTGACATTCCCTATTGGTTCCGTCCTGGCTCGTGCTCAAGATGATGTAGTATCTCAAAATTCATTTTTATTTGAGGTGTTACAAAAGCCCGAGAGGTGAGTAATGTGATTTGGGTGAGCTTCTGACCCCCGAAGCCTAAAATTCCAGGTTAAATCTGCAGATATAACCTGGCCCCATCTGACCAGACACCAGGTCCGCCCAGACACGGGGGCGGTGGGGAGGTTGTGGGATAAACAGGGTTGTTAGTGGAACAGACCCCAGGGGGAAGCATTAGGAACGCAGAGAAAAGGAAACCCTAAGGGACTCCGGGGACCAGACAGGCATTGGTCAGCCTGGGGGTGGATTTCCTTTGCAGAGACAGCTTGATGTGGGGTGAGGAAGGGGACACTGAACTGTATTTGGTGAACCCTAAGGACTGATCCTCAGCTGGTCCCTCTTGGCGTCTCAGTACCGTTACTTCCTCACCCGCCTGGGGGAATTTGAGAAGTGGGACCGTGCGTGTCGCACACCTTGGGCGCTTGCTGGTGGTAGACAGACGGCCAAGCAACGGGCCACGTTATGGATTCGCAGCCCATGCTTTATGGGCTGGAAGAGACTACTTTCGATCACTGCAACGACAGGAACAGTCTTTCTTTAAGACGGATGCCCCGGCCACTGTGGCTGTGAAAACTTCAAGGTCACGGGAGGGAACGTTGGGCGGCATTTACGATGTCGGCGGGAATGGCGGCCAGAGCAAATCGCTCATCGAGGGAGAAATATGAGAGGCGTGAGGTTTAGTGGACACAGCCCTGCGCCCCGCAGAAGTGCTTTATGCGGGTCTGTCATCTGCCCGTAGGCGAGGGGACGCCTCCTGTCCTGCTTCTCCCAAGAGGATGCTGCAAGGAGACTCGGGTAGGAGCCTGAATGTGATCTGAATCCTGAGGGATGCCTGGTATTTTATCAAAAGAGCAAAACTGCCAGTGCTATACATCAATAGCTTCATTTTTAAAGGGCCTATAGTTTTGTCAAACGATAGAAACCGTTCAATCCAAAGGCAAGAATAATGCTCTAGCCCCTTCAAATTAATAATACCCTACTTTATCCTATTAAGGTGGCTTAAAAATATATATAATACAAAAAAAAAAAAAAAAAAAAAAAAGAGGAAAAGAAAAAAGTAGCGAGCACGAGAGGCGAGAGGAATAGTTCTGGGAGAGCCGGGAGCGTGGACTGCCGGGCACGGATGGCAGGGACTGGGGCTGAGACTGCCGTGCGCCCGTCTCTGCTCCCCTGTCTCTATGTCGTCTCCCTTCCTGGCTGGACGTCCCTGCCCCCTGACCCTCAGTGGGGCCATGGGACTCATTCTGGCCACTGTGGTACAGGCAGAAGAAATGGTGGCCTCGTGTGGGTCTAGTCCTTAAAATCCCCCGTGACGTCCTCCGCCCTGTCCTCCTCTCTTCTGCTGATGTTGGCTGGATGCAAAGGATCTGGTGGGGTTTTGAGGCCCTAAAGGATGGAGAAGCCACTAGATGGGTGGAGAAATGGCTGGGCCCAAAGTCTTCCTGTACTTTGTGTACAACATTGACTTATGAAGCCAGGATCACATTTATCAAGACGGAAATAAGCACACATTGCACACAGAGCAGCTAATAAGCTAGTGGTCTATCATATGGGGAGTAGAGGGTTGTTCTTTTAGCAAATAAAATTGATCAGGAACTTCAGGACAACCAGATAGACCATATATCCCCTCTGTTTTGGTGGGGCTCATGTGACTGGAGAAGGATTAACGGAGACCGAGTCTGACCTAATCACTGCGCGGTTACCGTTAGTGCTGATCACCTGCCACCGGCACCTCCTGCCACTGTGCCCACCAGCATCTCCGTTACTGCCACGCAACCACTGCCCACCACAGCACCAGCCCCCCCGGCACTGCCACGCACACCGCCAATGTTGGTGACACAGCCGCCACCTCCCTAGGGTCACCCCACACTGCCGCCACTGCCACCGTCACCTCCACCAGACTGCATGTCCACGGTCGTCTCCACTAGCACACGCCGTGCCCCTCCGCCTCCGCCGTCCCTAACACTGACAGCGCCGTCGCTGTGTCAACGCCGAATCTGCCACCACTGCCCACCACCGCCGTGCTAAGGATGCCCTTCTACAAGCCACACCCACGTCGCCCGCTGCTCTCGGATGTGGCCTGGCCCTGTGGCTTCCGCCCGGGGGGTAGAGTGTGGTGACAATGGCTCTGTGTGACTTGTGAGGCTGGGTCAGCTACTGCCCCAACCTCTTGAAGCACGGACCTGCCACGTGTGGCCCCTCGTGGGACCTGTGCCGTGTGTGGAAAGCCACGTGGAACGGCCCGGCTGAGTCCCCACTGACGGCCAGCAGCTCTGGTCACACGGGTGGGCCGTCTTGGGTGTGCACCCTGTCCAGACCGCTCAGCCCCGACAGACATGTGACTCTGACGCCACGAGACACCTCAGGGAGAACACCCCAGCTGACTCGACACCACGAGACACCTCGGGGAGAACACCCCAGCTGAGCCCAGTCAGCCTCGGGACCACCCGACGGAGTGACTTGTTGTTCTGAGCCACTGGGGAGGCTTTCACACGGTAACAGAGGACAGAAACAGCCACCAGTGCCACCACCAGCTGCCTTTGCCATTCACCCCGTCCCACTTCCCCTCCCCCTCTCCCTCCTCCTGCCGGTGCCGCCCACACCCTCATGGTGCCAGCGTGGGGCCGGGTGCTCTGCTGACCACCGTGGAGTAGGGCCACAGCAGCCCTGTGACGAAGACAGCTCTCCTACTTCGCAGGTGAGAACACGGAGGCTCAGGTCGACTGACTTGTCAGGGTCACCAGCGGTTAAGGGGCAGAGCTGGGACTCTGAGCCAGGTCTCCCGAGACCCCCAGTCTTGCGGCTTTTCTGATTTCATTGCACTGCCTCAGAAGCACTTTTTTGTATTGTTCCCATTTAAAAATATGCTTCAAAAGAAGTGGATTTTGAATCCGTCTATTCAAGAAGAAAGAGTTGAGAAAGTAAGCGTTCGTATTTAATATTTATTTTAAGTAAGTCAATATGCAGCTGGACTTCAAGACTGGGGGGAAGAAACCAACCCCGTAAAAAGAAGCGGTGCTCTATGGGAAAGACACCGTCACCACGGGCACGAGATGAGTGATCCTAACCTACCTTCCCAAAGGGAACTTAGCACCACAACTTTGTCACCATCAGGGCCAAAAATAATAATCTCCATCCACTTTCCTTTTGTTATGGGCAAAGAGAAATACGTTAACAGCAGAACAAAGACACGTGGCTTCCCTCCTGTGGCCAGGGGGTCATGTTTCTGGCACGTGCTCCCTGTTGGGTCTAGGTGCGTGTGCCTCGGCAGGGCACAGGCTCCACTCGACTCATCTGACACTCCCTGGGTCACGACGGCCACCCCAGCCCCACCCGCCGGCAAGCAAACAACAGACGACCCAGGCTCAGCTACCACGCGTGGGAAGGGCCGGAGTACTTGCCGTATCTGGAAGCATAGTCCGGTCTGGGAACCAAAATAATTTTTTGGTACACTTTGCAGAAAGATTGGATATCGGCATCAAAAGGACGCTGTGTTGTCCCCACAATCAGAATCCTGTCATCTGGTTTCAGGAGTTTGAGGATTTTTGGAAGCTGTTTTTTCAGGCGTTTAGGTTCATTCTGGGAGAAAGAGAGAGGAGAAAAAAATTGGCCCATATATATAAAAAGGAATGACAAAATAAAGAAAATCTACTCTTAGAAATAGAATGCGCTTCGGCATGCGTTTGTTAAAGTGAGTTCAAAGCTCTAGAAAATACAATTTCTTCAAGTCTGTCCTGGGACGAGTCTTGGAATGTGCTTCCGACTTTGACCGGGTCATTTTTAATTGTCGACATTTCCTTTCCTCAACCTCTGGCACCCAGATTTGGAGAGTGGGAAGGAAGGAAGCACCTGACTGGACATCCGAGCACCTTGACCCTGAGAATGGGAAATAGTGGCTGAGTCCCAAGCGGAAGGAAGCTCACTGGGACTTGTAATTAGTTTGCGGTGCTCCGTTTTCCTGAGTGGCTTGGAAGGTGAACCAAGGTTTCCTTTGATGACGGCTGTGACAGTGAGGAACCGCGGCCTGGACCTCATGTCTGACACATACTTGGTTACACAAGGTTGTGAAACTCCTCTCCCTGGAGCAGTCTGGAAATGGTTTGAACCTGTATGGTTTCAGTATAATCTCAGCACTAATGAGGGAGAAGAGAAAGCTGGGACAGGCTCTCCGTTTGGTACCCCAGGGAGGATGACTTCCAGCCGTGGGAGTCAGAGCTGGCCACACTGCCATGGGCAACAGCCTGGTTTTAAATTAACCTAGGCTGGCACAGATAAGAGAAGAGGAAGTGTGGGAAGAGGGGGGAGGCCAGGGGTGCTGGTGGGACCCTCCATGGAGATGTCCCCAGCACAATCTTGGCCATTTTTGCTACCATTTGGCTAATGGCTAATGAGGTTCTGCATCTTTTCATGTGCTTATTGGTCATTTGTGTATGTCGTCTTTAGAAAAATGTGTATTCAGATTGTTGGCCCATTTTACAAGTTGGGTTGTTTGTCTCTTTATTATTGAGTTGTAAGAGTTCTTTATACTTTCTAGATACAAATCCCTTATCAGTATATGGCTTGTAAATATTTTCTCCCATTCTGGTGGGTTTTTTCACTTCCTTGATGGTGTCCTTTGTAGCCAAAAAGTTTCTAATTTTGATGAGGTGCAATTTTTCTTTTGTTGCTTGGGCTTTTGGTGTCATATCTAAGAAGCCATTGCATGATCCAAAGTTACAACGATTTATGCCGATATTTTTCTTTTAAGAGTTTTATCATTTTAGCTCTTAATTTTAGGTCTTTGATACATTATGGGTTGATTTTTGTGTATGGTGTGAGGTAGGGGTCCAACTTCATTCTTTTGCAGGTGTCCATCCTATTTTCCCAGCACTAGTTGTTGAAAAGACTATTCTTTCTGCATTGAATTGTCATGGCACCTTTGTCAAAATTGACTGCAAATGTAAGGGTTTATTTCTGGACTCTCAAATCTATTCCACTTATCTACATTTCTCTACTTATGCCACTACCACACTATCTTGATTGCTGTAGCTTTGTAGTAAGTTGGGAAGTGAAATTGGGAAATGCGAGTCTTCCAATTTTGTTTTATCATTTGAGGATTGTCTTGGCTGGATCCCTTGAATTTCCACATAAACTTTAGGGTCAGCTTATTAATTTCTACAAATAAGCCTGCTGGAATTTTGATGGAGATTGCATTGAATCTATAAATCAATATTTTGATTTATCTTAACAATATTAAATCTTTCAACCCACGAATATGAAATGACTTTCCATTTATTTAGGTATTCTTTACATTTTTTCAACAATGTTTTTTAGTTTTCAGAGAAGTCTTATACTTCTTTTGTGTCAAAGAAGAACCTTGTGAGAACAATTTCTATTGAGTGGTGAGGGTGGCAATCTGATGGTGGTGTCGAGGAGTGACTGGTGATGGTGATAGTGAGGAGGAAGCTTGATGGAGAACAAAGCAGGTGGTGGGGGTGACTGGGATGTGTGTGGGGGCACATGAGAGCTGCCCATAGACAGGTGGAAGAAGAACTGATCTGAGGGTTCCGGTGAGGACAGAGACAGAGACTGCATGGGGTAGAGACATGCTTACACGGTCTGAGCCCATCTCTAGCAATCTAGTTGCAAAGGCGATGGCAATGTGGTCCCTGCCCTAAGGCAGGAGATGATACTGCTACCTGCATGTCCTGAAATGGCAGGGACATTTGAAATTAATTAGTCTATTGGATAACAAATGTTGATCCTGGGCTGCATCCAGAGCAACATCCTTGCTGATGGTGAGGTACCGTCCCACTAGTAGGGGATGGGAACAAGAGACGTGTTCATTCAGTCAGTAGCTCCTCTGACCTCGGGCCACCCGTTCCAGTTCAGAGCTGCCCATTATGCATGGGGCCTGTACACTCATTGATCATGCCAGCAAACATCCCCCCACCACCTGGCAGCCTCCACAACTGCCGCCCTTACCGCTGGGCCTGCCAGCCCCTCACAACTGTATTACTGTGGGCAATTTCCAATTAGTGGCTAGCAGGCACACAGCAATTTCAATTTGCTTTTCTGCAGTTGGTGCCACAAAACAACCGCCGCAGCCAGCCCCGCCAGAGCATGCCGTTCCCTTGTGGCGGGAACTGTGGTGTCCGGGAAGGCGCTTGCTAGATGAAGTCACAAAGGGTAATGGTGCAGAAAATGCAGGAGCAGACTGTTTCGCCTCATTCTCTGCTGCCTTCGCCTCACGCACAAACAACTGACCGACCGCCTTCTAGCCGCGGGTGGAGAAGACGATCGCTCCCCGCCGGGGAGGAGGAGAAGGGGAGCGGCGCTGTCCAGGCGTCTTCCAGGGGCAGGGCTGTGTTTGTGAGAGTGGCCTGGGTTTGGACGTTGCTGCCATTCTGGAGGGATAAGGGCTCCTCAGGGGTTGCTGAGGACGATGAGGGGGATGGGGGCGTGGACAGCAGCACGGAGGATTCCGGAGTGGCACACATACTGTTCTAAGACAAGACGGCCCAGAGGCGGCTTTCAGGATGAGGCTCAGGGTGGCCCTGGGGTTGAGGGGGGCTGGCGCGTGGCGAGGTGTAGTTTCAGCATGCCAGGAGGGCTGACCTTCCAGGGAAGCTGGCGGTTTGCCCTCAGTGCCTTCCGGCCTTGGCAGGGCACCCAGGCGGGGAGAAGGGCCCGGCCGCTGCAGCCACAGACGGGTCTCGGGATCCCGGCACGAGCCCCGACCCGCCGCGTGCACTCCTGCAGCCTTTGACCTCTCCGCGAGACACAGGAAACGGCGCCATCTCCCAGGTTGCTGAGAGTTTCCCTGACATATGTATTGTGCCTGGGGAAAGGGTGTTCGATCAGTCCCTCCCCACCCCTGCCACCAGGGTCCTCGGGGTCAGGGCCTCGTGTTCCTGCACCCAGGAAGCTCAGCTCCTGATCTAGGCTCTGTGCTCAGGAGCTGTCATGGCCACCCTGGCCTTCTCCGTTGCCTCGTCGCTTTTGACTGGGTGAGCTTCATGCTTTTCACCAAGGGAGGGCCCTTAACCCAAAGGCAGAGACACTGGAGGGTGGAATTGGTCACTGTGGATTTCCAAGGGGCCTTCCCGGAGGCCCGCAAATCCAGCAGGCAGCCGCCCCGGGGCAGGAGCAGCCTTGCTGTTTGTACCGTGGCTGGAGCTGGTGGAACACCCTGGCCTCATGGTGTCTTTGCATGTGGACATTCTTCTCTGTGCCTCAGTGACTTTGGGACCGGGAAGCCTTTGGGACAGAGGATGGGGCAGGTGTGAGAAAGGATGCTGAGCGCCCCAGGTGGCTGAGTGATGCAATGAGGGCTGGTTGCGATGCCTCCGGCTTCCTCTCACCTGCTGATGCAGCTGCTGCTGTCGGCTTTTGGTCATCACCTTCAGAACGTGGATGTCCACTGCTCGTCACTACCCAGGGCCCTGTGGCTGAGGAAAGTGGGTGAGACTCAGAAGCCTTGGAGGCAGGGAGGCTGGGCAGGAACACAGAGCTGGCCCATGCACACCAGGGGACACAGGTTTCTGCTGTAGCCCCTGCGCTCCGGAGTGCAGGGCCAGTGATGGATCAGTGCACGGTGCGGGACTGGCTGGAGACCGGGGTTTCTGTGCGGAGCCTGGCCATGCACATGTTGGGGGGCTGGAGACGGGGGCCGGGACGCTGGGTGGGATGTTTGTGCCTCTTGCTGCTCTGTCTGGGCCTGGATGACTCAGGTCCTTGGCCAGTCCTATGGATGTTTAGGGACCCAGGGAGCCTTCTGCTGGATTCCCTGGGGACTGATCCCAGCGCCTGATTCATGGTCTTCAAGGCAGCTCACCCCAGAGACAGACGCCGGACTCTCCCGGTGCAGAAGAGAACAGAGGAAAGGTCCGACCCGTGCAGGCCACCAAGGCCTTCTCTTCCTACAGGAACAAGCCTAGTCGTGGACGGTATTTGTGGGCATCAGGGATGGCTGAGAGGATGCCTCTGTGCCAGAAAGAAAAGGGCTGATTTGGGGGGTTCTGGTGACGCCGCCCACTGTCCTGCTCTCTTCTCCCTCCTCTGCTGGTCTCCTGCCCCTCCTTCACTGCAGCAGATTTAAAAGCCCTGAGCCCACGTTTCATTCCCGCCACCAGCTCGCTCTGGCCCCCCGACCCCCAGTTCTTCCCAGTGCTCCTCTGGCTCTTGCAAGAGAACGCTCGCATCCCTCCTGTGCTCCAGGGACGCAGGGGTGCAGGTGAGCGGATGGCTGTCGGTGCTGATGCTGAACCGACAGGTTGAGGGCGTTATGAACTTGAGGGAGGCTTCGTGACGCAGAGGCTGTTCTGGCTGGGACTTTTTAGTTTGACAGTTAAGGAAGTGGAGGCCCAGAGAGGTTCGATCATTACTCAAAGTCACACAGCCAACTACGGTGAGTCCCCAGGCCAGGGTCTCCCCACCATCCCGGCTGATGTCTGGTGGGAGAGGGAGTAGCTCCTGCCCATCAAGGAGCTAAACTTCGATGACTTGAGGTGTGGGACACCGTGGATTAACCATCACCTGCATTTCCCTTTGGGCCTATGAGCTGGGTCAGGGTCCTGTCATTCCTGACATCCATCCGTTGTGCACGTATGCGCCGACGTCTTTGCTTCTGTGTCAATGAGGCAACATCGCCAGCAGAGGGCGCTAACCGCCAGAGTCCCAGATTAAATAATAAATGAGTTCTCTTTAAGAGTTTCTGAAATGACAGGGCAATCAAGGCTCATTTGGGGAAGAAAAGATTGAGCTTTCATTCTCTATCCAAATCATCTCTACCTGCTAAAAATGATGTATAATACATAAGGATCAAAAGTGATTAAAATCCTTATGAATTTAATCAGAAATTCACAGTTAACCACTATTTGCTTTGGTGCAAATTGATGTGGAATAACAATCATGTGTATCTGCAATTTTTTTTTAACTTGTGGGAAATTTGCTGGTGATTTGTGGGGGGAAGTGCGGGGGAGCGGGGGCCATTGACAGGAGAGAAAAGGAGGAAGGAAGCGCTGCGGCTGGGGTCCCCGGGGCTACGACTGCCACATACTTAGCAGTTCTGTTGACGGTCTTTGTTCATAAATTTCAGGCCTTTTGCTATTTATTGCTATGAACAATAGAAACTCCTAATAATAACTCTAGTGTGTGCTGTTTGCTTTAACTGAGCAGAGTTCTTCAAACTGTTTCTCACCCTTGAATCCTATGTTTGGGTGGAAAATCCCCCTTCTTCCGCACTTTCTTTCATTTTCTTCTAAATTATGCCTCAAAAAATCAGACCACTGGATCCTTTCAAATACAGACAAGGGCTCAGGGCAGAGAGAGACCACTGCAGGAGGTTTCAAAGCCCCGATGTTTCCTCCCTCCCTGTTAAGGGACCCCCTTGAAGGACAGAAAAGGCCAAAGTCAGGAACGATGGAGAAGCCCTCACCATCTTTTCCGCATTGGGAACTTTCTTGTAAAAGGTTTTTTCTGTGTCTTCGATCCACACCACGGAGGGCTGGAGCTCTCGAGCCACCTGCGGAGAAGAGAGCACTGGCTGTGAATGCATTTCTCCCCTGGGTGTGCATCTGGTGCAGGCCGAGGCTCCCGCGAGGGGTCCCGTGGGTGGCAGTGCCCTGCTGCACGTGGGCACAAATGCATTCTGCAGCTCAGAACCTGCCCTGACCGGGTCCCGTCCATGGCAGGATGGGCCTAGCCTTGGCCCCCGTCTGCTCCGAGGCCTGTCCTGATGGGCAGGACACAACTTGAGGACAAACCTGGGCCTCCACTCGGTTTGGCTTGAGAGAAGCCCGTAGCTTTCTGCTGAATGGGGAACTGAGCCACGAGTGTTAACTGCAGCCTCTCGCCGTCCCCAGGTCGATACAAGTTTGCTTACTACGAGGAAAACCGTTTCAGCACAAGGGCCGCGCGACGCTATTTGTTCATCTGGGTTTGGCTGTGCCTTTGTGGCTGCGGCTCCCCTTGGAAGGCGGCTCCGAGCCCCTCCCGGCGAGCAGGGCCTCGCGGCAGAGCTGGGCTGGGACTTACCGTGGGCCCTCGAATAATTGCCACACACCTAACAATCTCTTCAAAGCACCCCCATGATAGCAAAGTTCAGGTATTTCTGCAACAATTTGTGCTTTGTGTGAAATTGTGACAGATGAAAGCCACAGCGATGCAGTGTTATGTACTCTTATTTTTACATTTCTTGAAACATCATTAAGGCAGCAGGCATGATTTTAAACCAAGACAGGCATTCGGCGAGCGGTGGACACGTCAGTGGGAACACTGCGGCCGCGCCGTCCCCCGTGTTCTGTGTGAAGAGGCGGGTTGGACTGTAAAGCAGACTACACACCTTCAAAGACCAAAGCGGACGCTGATTGAACTTGATCCTTCTGCTGGCCCAACACCTGGCTGGCTGCATTCACAGTCCCCACACACAAGGACGTTCAGAGAGCAAACAGTAGTAGCCACGCCCTGCTTGGTAGGTGTTATGTTTTAGATCCAGAGCCACAGAATTTAACCACTTGGGCACGGCGCTCATCGGCCGCGAAGCCTCGCCCACAGCCGGCACCCACAGTCCGCACGGTAGTTTGTGCTGTGCATTGACGACGAATCCGTTCTGCTCTTGTGTGATGAGGAAAGCTTTAAAGCACTGAAAGCTTGTTTTACTTTACAGGCAGCTTTAGGAAAATAACGATAACAACTCCTACTAAGGACTTGTTAAAAGGTCACAGATCTGTAGTAACTTATTAGCTGAACGTGCACATTGCAACTGCAGAGATAAAAGCTGTAAAAGCAAAAGCTTTTGGCTGTCGGCTAAAGTCGACGCTCGGCCGTGCGCCTTCATATCACGGCTGTCGGCTAAAGTCACTGTGCGTGGTCACCTGTGGCTGTCGACTATAGTCGACGCTCGTACCGAAGTGGTTAAGAATCGAGAATCCCAAATTTTAACCCCAGGCATGGGGAGTGATCGCGGCAGTTAGCGGTGGGCAGGCATGTGCCAGGCATTGGCACCTGCGCCGCACCCGGTGTTACACGGGGTCGGGGCCAGCACGCACCCAGCACCACCTGCTCCCCGAGGGCTTCTCGTGAGAGTGACAACCTGCGCATCCTCCTCTCAGCCCCATGGAGTGGGCACCATTATCATCATCCCCGTTCACAGATGGGGAGGCCAAGGACGTTAAGCGAGGGCCTGGGTCACACAGCTACACAGCGGCAGGAGCAGGGCTCGGGGCCAGGCGGATGGCTACGCGCCTGTGCTGGAAGTGGAGGCCACACCCATGGCTTCTCTGTCTGCTCTTCCCCACAGTGTGAGGGCCAGCCCCGTGCCTCTGCTCCAGAGGTGACAGGACCAAGGCCCCGAGAGAAGACTAAGTGGTTAAGACCCAAACCCTTACCTTTGGATCCCACAGGCCTTGCCCTCTTCGTCCGTGGGACATCCCTGCTCCTACGTCAGACCTGAGCACCAGACCTTCCACCCCTAGTCCCAGCGAATTTGTGGGTGGCTTGAATTTGTGGGTACCTTATTTTGAGCTTGCCATTGGGAGTTTATTTTTTGGCACCAGAATCTGAATAGATATTGACTCTTTCCTGGTTTTAGATCATTGGAGAAAAAGTCTATAAATTCAATCGGACTTGGCAGTAACGGATTCAAACCATTTTTGTCGTACCTGCCCCTGCCCTGCACACAATGGTCTCGTTTCTCCAGCCCCCAAGCACGCGTCCTGGAATTTGGAGAAACGACACTGCCTGGTTCTGTTGCCCCTGGCTGGGGTGCGTCTCCCACGGCTTCCCGGATGCGGCCGTCACTGCTCAGGCAGGTGGGCCCTGCCCCTCTCGTGTCCCCTCGGCCTAGAAGAGGGCTCCAAATCTCAAATCAACACGTAGATTATTAACTATGACACCTGGTCGTGGAACCGAGAAGCTGTTACATTTAAAAACCTAGCTGAGACGACTGCTGGGACACCAGGCGTGGCCACTGGCCCCCGAGCTTCCATCAATGGGATGGATGAGACGCCGCGGATGAAGGAGCTCTCCCTCCCCGCTGCTCTCTCCCTCATCTCTGATTTTTTATTTAATAAAGTCAGCTCTCTGGTAGATCAAAGCAATGTACTGGGTGGTTCTCCAGCTGAATACACTTTCCTGCAGAGAAAGCTTGGGTGCACAAGGCAGACTGAAAGGGGTCTCGAGTCCTGGTCTCTGTCCAGGAGGAAGTCCAGGCTGGAGAAACCCAAGAGGAATGCAGGGCCTGCTCCAGGTTGCTCCTTGGGATGGAGCTCGCTTCGTTCACGGAGCCGATCCATGCTGACCGCGGCTGGCGCCAACCTCCTGCGGAAGTGGCGAGGGCAGAAAGAGGGACGGATGGGCCTGTCGCTGCAGGGTCACCTGCAACCGGGAAACCAGGCGAAACGCAGCCCAGCCAGAGGGCAGTGGTACCAGGTAGTGTTGGCGACAACACGTGCGTGGAATTTGGAGACAAGGGACTGCCGTGTGTGGGCCGGCAGCAGGTGAGGAGGGGCGTTGGACCGCCCAGATGAGGAAGCAGCCTCTTTCCTTCCCCAACAATTCAGTGGCTCTCATTAGGGCCTCAGGGGGCTTTGACAACTACGATGTCGGGGTCCCAGCCCTGGAGATTCTGTTGAAGGACCGAGATGGAGGCACGTGGTCCAAGGAACCACGGCAAGCGGTCGAGGCATCAGCAGTGTTTGAAGCTCCGGGTGATGCTGGAGTACAGCCTAGGTCAGAGGCCTGCCCGGAAGCACAGGTTCCTGCGGTGGCCCGCTTGGACACCCACACCTGCAGCTTGGCCTTGACGGGGATTCCCCAGGACCCGGCCCTGGTTTCTCCGCGCCCTCTGAATGCAGCCTTCAGGCTGAGCTCCTCCACTCTGTGGCTTCAGGTGGCTTCCACGTGCTGGGGACGCCCAAAGTCCCGTCTGGAGCTCCAGGCCGCATCCTCCCCAGAGTTTCACGTCCTTACGTGGTGCCTGTCCTGGGTGCCTGAGAGCCCAGCAGGGCCAAGGCTGAGCTCCCCTCCCCTCCATCCGCCTCCTGCAGATTCCGGATATGACCCCCTCCCACCCAAGCTGGAGGCTTGGAGCCACCCCCGTCTCACCCCCACTCCCACCGAGCCCAGAGTCCATTCTCTGCACCCCCTAATCCCTCTCAACCCCAACAAGGCCCCCATTCTCTTGGCTCCTAGTGTCAGCCCCCGACTTCCTTCCTGCAGGACCCGGCGCTGCAGTCGGGATTGAGCGCAGGGGCCGGGGGGCGGCCCGGGGACCACTGTTCACTAAAAGCTATTTTGAGTTTAAGTCGAAAGCTTCCCTATTTCCAGCCTCCAAAGCAAATAGGAACATGAGATGCTGTATGTAAAATGTTTTGAGCTTAGAGAAACGATCATTTGTAATAACAAAGGCAAAATCTTATTATTTTCAGTGTCTCTTAAAAACTTAGCTTTAGAATTGAAACCGATGGAAAATCAGCTTTCACATACAGGGTCGTCTGTGGTCTTGGCTCGGGCGCGCGTCTGCCACTGCGGCGGATCAGGCCTCTCCTGCGTCCACTTGGCAGCCATGGCTTTTCCACAGCGTCCACTGGGCCCTCTATTTTCTCAGCCCAGCGTCTCCTAACAGGAATCGCAGATGCGGGGGCCAAGTATGTCAGTGTTCCTTTCCTTGCCTGCTTTTAACCAAGTAAGCTACGCAGATGGGCTCAAAACGTAGGATTCCTTTCAACTTGGAATAATTTTGAGACGACAGTCGTATGTCTAGCACCTGATCTAGGTTGTTTTGCAGCGTTGGCCGCAGCATCCTGCTGAATGTGAAAGTCGATGACTGTCCTTTCCTTCACAACTCCTGGGGGAATGCCACACTCGCTGTGACGGAATGCCTTTCCCAGGACGGTCACCTGCTCTGGGGCCACACAGGGCTGTAGGAGGACTCTGGGGTGATGTGGCTTGGAAGGGCTCGATCACTATCAAACACAACAGAAGACGTTTCCCAAGAGTGTTCTTCGATGACGACAACGAACAACCAGCGTTGGTTTGCAAACTGCTTTGACTTCCATGACACCACGCCCACCCTCACTGGCCACACGCCAGTGAGCTGTGACAAGCACACTCCATGGAGTCTCCTCTTGTACAGATGGGGCCCCTGAGAGAGCGCCATCCTGAAGTCAGGAGGGGACGGAGGGGCAGGAAGAGAGTGGCCAGCGGTGGCCAGTCCTGGCCAGAGGTTTGGTAATGGGGAGGTCACTGGGTGCCTTGGCAGGGAGTGGAGGGGACAGAGCCAGGTGACAGGGAGCGTTCTTTCAGAAAGACGGGCAGACGGTGATCTCTGGGCAGCAGGTGTGCTCCAGGGCGGGGTCAGGGCAAGGAGGAGACTGGAGAAGGCCGGGATGGGAGGACGACCTTGGAGGGAGAAGGGCTTCCTCGCACCAGTCGGAGGGTGCACAGGTGAGACGAGAGATGTCTGCAGATGGGTCGGGCAGACATGTCCACTGGAATAAGGTCTTTTCTCACAGTTATCAGAAAAGCAAGATTCTTAGTAAAAATTCAGAATATACAGAGAGCATCAACAACAGCTTTTCTCCCTCCATCTAGAATCAGTGGTCAAACATTTCGTATCTTTACAGACCCTTTGAGCATCCACAGATACGAACGTGGGATTGCTCCGCAGGCTCTGCTTTATGGACGGCTTTGCTCGCTTAATATGAAATTCCCTTTCCAACGTCATTGTAACATGAAGCACCACGATTTAAGGTTCTGCCTCCCAGTTTTGAACATTTAGATGGTTTCCGCCTTTATTGCACCAAATAGTAGTTAGATGGGCACTTTGGGCACGTGGCTGAGAATTTCCTTAGAGCAACCCGGCCAGAGAGAAGCTTCCGGGTCAAAGGGCCTGGACTCTCTCCATGTTCTGACACGTGTGGCCACACCGCGGCCCTGAAGTGCTGTCTGTTTACGCTCCCTCCGGCGACGAATGAGGGGTCTGGTTTTCCACACTTTTCTCCTCGACAATGATTAACAATAAATAACCCTTTGTCAATTTGCTTATGAAAAATGGTATCCTTTGCTCTTTTAATTTTCATTTAGCTATGAAAAGGCTTCATTTAAATTACCCACAGACAGTCTGAGGTCATGGGCAATTAAGTGTAATTAATGCATAATTGAACTTTCCAGAAGTCCTACAGGATGGTTTACCGCAGTTGCCAGCAGAGGGCTCTTCAGTCCCATCGAATATCACTGTGGGTTTTTTGTTTTGTGCAATTACAGAACAAAGACAAATTTCCATCGATTTGTGCTT
This sequence comes from Cheirogaleus medius, assembly GCA_008086735.1. Lineage (NCBI taxonomy): Eukaryota > Metazoa > Chordata > Mammalia > Primates > Cheirogaleidae > Cheirogaleus > Cheirogaleus medius. The sequence goes on from VBSM01003186.1 coordinate 4,274,117, forward strand.
TCTCCAATTCTGGGACGTTCTAGCAAATGACTGAAGACTTCTCCACTGTGTGCATTTGCAGATTTGATCTTTGTATTCTCCAGAGAAACACTGTCAAACATTCTCTGTCAGAACGAGGTTCTCGGGATATGATGGTTCAACAGCTGAAACCTGTTTGTATCCTGGTTTGCTTGGGTTACTACTACCATCTGCCCAAATGGCCCTTGGAAGCTTTGGAAGTTCTCTCTGAAAGGGGTCTGTTTTCCTGCAGGGAGAACTGCAAGAAAAAACCAGCTGCTGTTGTTTTCAGCTGTTGTGTCTCAGTTTACCAACCTGAAAAGGACCACGCATTCATTCATTCACACACATGTACAGAGCATCTGAGAGCTGCATGGCAGGAGGCAGGGGACACCAGAGCTGGGAGGCAAGGTCCCTGCCTGTGGTGGGTGCAGCTTCCGGTGTCTGCATCTCGGTGGCGAGGTGCTGCTGAGCTCGGGAGGTTTGCAGGGGTGCGGGTGATTGGGGAAGGGCCTCACTTTCCCTTCCTGTGGTCACTTGGATTCTGTTTGAACACTTAATATGTGAAGACATTTTGGTCTGCATTTCCACTGTTTTAAAATTATATTTTACATTTCTACTTTCTCGTGTTATCTTTTATGTACTTGTAGAAGTGACTTCAAGCCCTCACTGGACGTACGCTGGGTATGGATGGTGAGTGATGGCCAAGAGCAGAGCACACGTGTGCCAGAATCAGGAGCTGGCTGGACTGACCTGGGCAGAGTGGAAGGTAAACTGAGGCAGAGGTGAGGGCCAGAAGTGAGCTGGCGATGCAGGAATCCGTGGGAAAGACAGCATGTGACTCTGACGGCAAATGTGTGTGTGTGTGTGTGTGGGGGGGACAGGCCAGCGCTAGGAACGGGAACATGTTGATGCAATTATTGACTGTCCAGACTGCATTCGAGGGGAAGGCGTCTGGATGGTGACAGCCATCAGGCTTACAAACCATCTGAACTTTCCTCCTGAAGCCCCTTCTCTTCCCAGTCCAGTCCCAATGACACCGGGGTTAATGAATTCACGCCACGTTGCAGTGACTCTGGGCCAACGCGGAGAAGTGCAGAGTGCTGCCTGTGCACACAGCTTCCCAAGGCACATCTTAGCCACATTTAGGGCACACCCCCACCATGCCCTCCAAGTGTTTCCAGGTTGGCTAAAGATTCTTTAACCACTTCGGTACCAGCATCGACTATAGCCGTCAGCCACAGATGAATGCGCACAGCCCAGCGTCGACTATAGTCGGCAGCCACAGATGAATGCGCACAGCCCAGCGTCGACCATAGTCGGCAGCCACAGCTGAACGCGCACAGCCCAGCGTCGACTATAGTCGGCAGCCACAGATGAACGCGCACAGCCCAGCGTCGACTATAGTCGGCAGCCACAGATGAACGCGAGCGTCGACTTTAGCCGGTAGCCGTGATATTAAGAAGGCGCACAGCCCAGCGTCGACTTTAGTCGACAGCCAAAAGCTTTTACTTTTATCTCTGCAGTTGCAGTGTGTACGTTCACCTAATAAGTTACTATGAATCTGTGACCTTTTAGCAAGTCCTTAGTAGGAGTTGTTATAGTTATTTTCCTAAAGCTGCCTGTAAAGTCAAACAAGCTTTCAGTGCTTTAAAGCTTTCCTCATCACACAAGAGCAGAACGGATCCGTCGTCAATGAACAGCACACACTACCGTGCGGACTGTGAGTGCTGGCTGTGGGCAAGGTTTCGCGGCTGGTGAGCGCCGTGACGAAGTGGTTATTGCAGTAAACCCTGGTCCCAGGCTGTCCCCACCACCGCATTGCAGAACACCTGCAGATGCTGCTCTGTTTATGGTGATTGACAGCCCGCAGAATGTTTTCACTTACCCTACTGCCGGATGCCACCCGGGGCATCCCAGTCGGACGCCCTCCCTCCCTGGTGCTCTCTGGTTAAACCTCGTCTTTCCAGGACTGAGGCTGGCGTTCCAGACAGTGGAAGCAAAGGCAGAGGCCTCGTTAGCCACGCGAGGCCCACACCCCCACCCCCTACACACTTTGATGGACTGTGGCCTTGGGGATAACGACATGTCAATATGCATCCATCAATCCGTCAACTGCAGCACAGCCCCAGCCCGGCTCCCCTGTGCCCTCACCCTGGTCCTGCCCTCCATGGCCAGGTCACCATGCAGGGGGAAGAAGAGGAGAACCAAGGACCTCCAGGGGAAGGGAGGACAGGCTCCCAGTGCACAGGTGAAGCGCTCGCTCTCTGCTCCAGCCTCCTTTCCTGCCCTTGGTCCTGGCCTCCTCCTACCTTTCCAACGAGGGGTCTGGAGGGTCAGGGCCATTCTTCCCGGGAAGAGGGGCGCTCAGAAGGGTGTTCAGGAGGACGCACACCAAGAAGACTGAATAACTTCCAAATGCTTCACATGCTCACACTGGGAGTTCCCAAGTGCCCAAGCTGAGACTTTGGCTGGGGAATGGCCTTGCCCTCGAGCCGCTGTGAAGGCACAACCTCCTACAGGGTGGGGTGCAAGGAGCCTACGCCCCCCAAGAGGCCAGCGGCGGGGCAGGGTGGGTGGGGGGAATGTGATGGCTTAAATCTAGACTTCAGCCCTCTAGTTCTTTTGTATTTTCGGTCAAATTCACACTCTGAGTCTCAGTTTTCCTATCTGTAAAATGGAAACATTAATTCCTACATCATCAGGGCTTTGGCATAGTTAAAAGGGAAAGTATGTGTAAAATTCTTAGTATGCGCCTAACTTCTCATTAAGCTTCACCTTTACGAGGAGCCAACAAAAGCCCTTCCTGCTTCTCTGTCTCCTGACTTATTGTTATAAAAACTTGATGAAGCTGGTACCTAGAGCAAGTTGTGGGGTAATAGTTCTGCCTTAAATCTTCTTTTGCCCATGAAATGCTTATTAAATATTCATCATTTGTCAAATATTTCTTACTTGGTTAGACAAATGTATTTCTAGTATTTCCAAGAGATGTATATTATTTCCTACATAGAGCTTTAGTGGCATAGAGAATTTGAACTAACAGCTGTTTACTTGAACAATAACCACAGTTCTTAAAGGGAACACTTCCCTCCTCCCTCAGTTGTTATTCTATTAGAGTTGCTAGGTGTAAAATAAAGAAATCCTCCAAAAATAATGGTCACAAAATGGATCTGAATTTATGGTTGTGAAACAAACCAGAGACTCATTTTCCTGGTGTGTTTTCAGGGCACTACGGGGGAAGCAAATGCCACCAGCCAGACGTGAAATTATGAGCAGTTTCGAACAGTCGCCCCGTTTCCTCGCTGGAGATTAATTCAGTAACAGGAATTCTTTATGAGAAGGCTCGACGAGCAATCAGGACCTTCTGTTATTTCATCTTCTCCAGCAAATGCCACGGCCCGCATTCGCTGCACTCAGGCCGCGGCCTGTGTCCTGTGTCTCACTTAACTCAGCAACACACCCCCGATTCCCGCCGCTGACTTACCGGCGCAAGCGTGATATCCCACTTGCCTTCGGTTAATTAAAAGCAAATGTCTCTTTGCAATGCAGATAGCTGCGCTGTCAGTCACGCCGGGACACAGTGGCCGCACTGCACACGATTTTTTAATTGAATGACTCCCACTCCCGAGACCTCTGGGTTTTTCATTAATCAGTTATACATACAATAAAGGTGAAGCTTAATGAGGTGTGTGTCAGGCACTCTGACACGAAGCGGCTTCGGTGGATAAATGTGCTGTTCCACATTTTAATAATTTGACACCCAGCATTTTGTGGGCCACATAATGTCAGTTTATGATAATTCTAATAAATGCAAAGATTGCTTATCTGATATCAAGACAAAACCTCTCAGCAGCAGAAACAAATAATTTCCTAGAGTGAGAACATAATGATCATGTCATTGCTCTGCCCTGAATTCACATCAGAAGCTGCTAAGCCATTTGGTGAGGAGGAAACGAGGTTCTTAATCCAGCCCTGCTTCACTCAGGGGCTGCAGAACGCAGTTATGAAAGTGGAGGCTTTGGAGCCAGACCATATCGCAGTATTACAACAAAGGAAAATTACTTAAATGCTTTGTGCCTCAGTTTCCTTATCAGTAAAGTGGATATAATGCTAGTACCTACCTCATAGGGTTGTTGTGAAGATTGGATGAGTTAATACATAGTGATGTATAGAAAGGTCCGGGATATCGAATTGCTTACAAACTACTAATATTTTTATATTTATGTGTTTCTGTTATTTGACAATATCAAGTGTTGACAAAATTTGATGCTTAGAATAAACAAATTTAGGTGTTCTTTTGGGCAAGGGCATGGGCTTATTTTACTTTTCCTCTCAAGAACTTAGTGCTTAGAGCTTGGTGATTAAGCATGTGGAGGCCACAGTCAGGCTGCTTGGATTCCAATTCCAGCTCACCTTCCAATCATTGGCTAACCTCAGGAGTGTGCACCTATGGGGGAAGCTCAGTGAAAGCAATAGCTGGAAAATTAAGAGAATGGAGCATATACCTCAGCTACTGCCAAGTTAGAAGAGTTTGGTAAATAGATTTTCCACTGAAACCCTGAAGTAAAGACCATGTCCCAGGACTAAGGGATTTGCCTTGGACTAAGGACAAAATCAAAACAAAACAGAAGACAAAGCCTCTGTAAATTTAAGCTTATCAGTCAGCAATTTAATTGTCTGTTGGAACAAAGCCCAGCCTGCTCCAGAGTCTCTATAACATAGCACCCACAAAGTCTAACATGTAATAAAAAATTATTAATCATGTGAAAGAACAAAAAAAAGGTGACACATGGTCAAGGAAAAAGCAGTCAAATAGAAATAGGCCCCATAATGACTAAGTATTGGAGTTAGAACTTAAGAACATAAGGCAATTATTGAGTTTGAAGATTTAAAGGAAAAGATGGCCATATTAAATGAACAGATGGAGATCTATAACAGAGAAATGAAAACCAATATTAGTAAGTGAATGTAAATTCTAGAACTGAAAAGCAAAATATCAGAAATGAAATTCACAAGATGGGTTTAATAGCAAATTGGAAACGGCAGAAGACTTGGGTGAACAATATCACGCAGTCAAACATGCATGTAACTGAAGCCTCAGAAGGAGAGGAGAGAGAGAATAAAGTATAAAAAAATTTGAGAAAATAATCACAAAAACTTCCCAAATTCATTTTAAAACATATTTTTACAGATTCAGTGGGCACAGTGAACCACAAATAGTATAAATAGACAAATGAGAATGCTTATGCACGTCATAGTCAAACAGAAAAACTGAAATCAAGAGAAAATCTTATAACGTTTCAGAGAATAATGATACATGACACACGAAATAATTCAAAATTTGATAACTTGTCATCAGAAATAACGATAATCATAAGTCGATGGAATAATATCTTTAAAGTGCTGAAAAAATAAGTGAATTCATAATTCTATAGTCAGCAATAATATCCTTCGAAAATGGAGGCAATGTAAAGACACCTTAAAGATAAATGAAATGAAGGCTGAGAACGTAGCTTTCCAGCAGACCTGCACTAAAAGAAATGCTAAAGGAAGTTCTTCAGCGGAAAGAAATGACAGCAGGTGGACCCATGAATTGACAGAGACAGCAGTCCTGAAAACAGTACATGTATGGGTGTGTGTGAAAGGCAGTCTTTCTCTTTCAATTTTTTAAAAAGACAAATGACTGTTAAATGCAAAAATAACATTCTACTGTGGTGTTTATAATATTTCTAGATGTAAAATGTGTGATAATAAAAACATGAAGGATAGAGGATAATGAATGGATGATATTGTCGCAAGCTTCTCTTATGTAAAATGGTATGTTACTCTTACATAGACTGTGATAAATTAAGAATGACTATTGTAATCCATAGACTGACCACTAAAAATAAAAAAAGAGGTATTGCTAAAACCAAAAGAAGGCAGGAAAAGAGAAACAGAATTTTAAAAAAGAAATGGGACAGAGAACAAATTGCAAAATGAGTAGGTAGACCTAACTCAACCATGTAAATAATTGAATTTAATATAAATGGAGCAAACACTCCAATAAACACCATATATTGTCAGATGGAATAAAAAAGTAAAACCCAACCATTCACCATCCATAAGAAAGGCACTTTAACTAGAAAGACACAGATACATTGAAAATAAAAGATATTTCATAATGATAAAATAATCGATCAGGAAGACATAATAATCCTAAATGTGGATGCATCTCAAAACAATGCTTCAGCATACATGAAACAAGCAACAGAACTTAAAGGAAGAAATACAGAAATCCACATAGTTGGAGGTGTTAACACCACCTTTCAGTAATTGATGGAGCAAGTAAACAAGAAAAAAATCAGTAAGAAGATGAAAAGGCAAGTTACAGAATGAGAGAAAACGTTTGCAATGCATGTGTCTGACAAACACTAGTATCCAGGATCCACTGATGTAAAAAGCGCTCTTACAAATCGCAAGACCAACAATCCAATGAAAAGTAGGCAAATGACCAGAGCAGACATTTCAAACAAGAAGTTACGCAAGGACCAAAGAGTACATGAAAATGGTGGATACATAGTTGTATATGGTTTTCAAAGCTCATGAAAACGTACACTTTAAGATCTGTGTATCTCATTGTTTGGCTTAATAAAAAAGATTACAGGAGAAAAAAGAAGGGAAGGGCGTAGGTTCGAATCCCAGCTCAGCCACTGGATCTCAGGGGCCTCGGGCCTGTTACTTAACCTCGCAGAGGCCCCAGTTTTTCTATCTGTAAGACAGAGGCAGGGAGGAACTCTTCACTGGGCTGCTGTGAAGATTAAACACAACAACGGAAGATGCGAAACACCTAAGGCACTCTGTAAAGCGCAGTGGCCTTTCTTTGTTCCCTACCTTCCTCCTCTTCTGCCTCTCAGCTCTTCAAAATTCTAAGAAATTTTGAAATACTAAAAAATACTGAATGAACCTAAACAATGAAGTGAACCAATGAAAACAACAATCCAGTCAAAAGTACAGTTGACCCATGAAGAAGGGTTGGAACTGCACAGGGGCAGTACGTGGCTTTTCTTCCACTCTGACACCCCTGAGACAACAAGATCAAACCCTCTTCTTCCTCCTCCGCCCACTCAATGTGAAGATGAGGAGGCAGACCTTCATGATGATCCACTTCCACTTAATGAATAGTAAATGTATTTTCTCTTCCTTGTGATTCTCTTAATAACATATTCTTTTCTCTAGTTTACTTTATTGTAAGGATACAGCATACAACACATATGACATACACCAATGTGTGTTAATTGACTGTTTATGTCATTGGTGAGGCTGTCGGTCAACAGTAGGCTGTGAGTAGTTAAGTTTTTGGGGGAGTCAAAACTTATACTTGGATTTTCGACTGTGTAGAGGGTTAGTGCCCCAACCCCTGCATCTTTCCAGGGTTAATTGTAGGTAAATGACTTGAATGGACATTTCAAAAAAGAAGTTATACAATGACCAAAACGCATGAAAACAGTAGTTACGCACTTGCATACTCCACGGACTCCTCTGCGTATTCCTCCAGCACAGGCAGGGGAGAGGAGGAGAGTGGGGATGGGAGTGTCCTAAGACGTGATGGGGAGGGGGGACCATGTGGCTAAGGGAAGAAATCCCACTGCTGTCACTTCCTCGTTTTTGGCATATTAGCATGATACTGCAAAGGGACCATTCCCATCAGCTTATTCCTATAAACCATTTCGTTTGTAACCACCTCCGATGCTTTAGAGCCCCTTAGAAAGCAGACAGAGCCAATGTCTAGCTGCAAGTGTAGGACAGTGTTTGTAGCCATATAGGTTTTGATATAGCAAAAGCCAGCATCTGAGCAATTAAAGGGAATTGACTGTCATAAGGATAACCTTGAGGTCTTCAACCAGATAAAAAATAAATTCTGCAAAGTCTTAATATTAAATATAAAATACCCTCTATCAAAGTTCTTTAAAACTCATTCATTTTGGTGATGGTAAAATGGAAACCCAGGGAAGTTCAGAGTTTCACTAAAGTCACAGAGCTGGGTAGCAGGTTCAGCTTTTAGGACACCTGTCTCTGACCCTGTGACCGTGTGTATTTACATTCCTGCAGGCTCCTCCGTCACACCCGGGCCGGGAGTACACAGAGCGCAGGGCCGTAGCTGGGCAATGCACACATGTGAGAAAGAATACCAAAAATGCAAATAGCTCTACCTGATGCCAATTATTAAAGCAAGGTGGGCTGAAAAAATGAATTGCGGACTTAATTTTCAACAAGACGTGCAAGCATTTCAGGAAGGATTTTTGTGGGGGAAGGAGGGTGGTCTGGAAGGCACGGCAGGGTGTGTATGCAAAGAAAGAAGCTGTTTCTAATTGCTGCATGTTCAGCCAGATGTGATAATGAAGTAATTTACAGGGGAGGATACAATGGGGAAGCTTAAGAGAAACGTGCTTGTCTGCCTACGGAAATTTTCTGCAGGATTTGAAAATGTAATTTGCAAGAGGGAGGAGAATTGGAAACCAAGAAATGTATTAAGTACCTTGAAGACCACATGCAGCATCATTTGGAGGCCACTTTTGCCGGGGTATTTCCCCGCGATGTTACGTGAGGACAAGTTGAAGAGGTTGGCTCCCGTTTCGGTACAGATGGCGTGGACCAGCATTTTCTTCCCTACCCCGGACGGCCCGACCAACAGCAGCGATTTCACCAAGGGGGCTTTTTCGTGCACTGCTGCAGAACCTAAGGAAGGCAGAGGCAAAGGCTCTAATATCCTGCCGAGGGAATCAGTGGTTCTCAGACTAGGGTGGGTATCTCAAAGCCATTCCTGCATTGTGCAACCCCAGTTTCTGCAACAGTGATGAATGAGTGGAAAGCATTTCAAACCAGAGGCACGCCTCCACCGCAGCTGGCTTGTGACACCTTTAATTTGCACGTCAGGGCTTTTGGTGGAGCCACAGGGTCTCAATATCCTCTTCCCCGCCCCACACCAATATTTCCCCCAACCTCATAGTTTTAAAGTGCATTCCTGCAATAGAAGCTCTAGACTTTTTTTTTTTTTTTTTTTTGGAGGGCTTTCCTCTGCCTGTCAGCAATAGCATTAAATTCTTTGTAAGCTTGGGAAGGGGAACATGGAGACATAGTAATGTTTGCTGAGAAGTGTTCATTTCCCTGAAACCCTCTTTTTAGCATTTAGCCATTGCTATGAGATGGAGGTGAAGACCACGCTCTGGGGGGCAGAAACCGGAGTGTTCTCCTGTCCTGGTTTCTAGCCCGCCAGGAGCAGCAGAGTTAATCTGACACTTGACAATAAAGCGACTTGAATTATTACAGTCATTTAGAGGTTCATGCCTCCTGTTCTCAGCCACACTGTCAATTTCCCTAGCGCCCAGGAGGGGCCTCAGGCCTGGGTGTTCTCCATCACAGGAACACAGGCAGAGCAGAATTGTAGGCACTGAGTGATTATGAAGAGAATGGAATTAAATCCTGGAAAGGCTGAGACTGAAACATCTATCACCACTACCATGCTGGTGTGCTTTTTGTCACCTACTGGGCTCTTTTCGATCAGCTCTAAATAAGTCAATATAATTACAATCATGTTTTTCTTTTGTAATTGAAAAGATTTTGGAAACTGAAGTGATTGTTAGAAACATAATTTTTATGGTTACCTACCATTCTCCACACAAACTGGGAAAATAGTTTCGAGCAAGTTCTCTTTAAAACGTAATTACCTGAGCACGTGTTTTTTGGTTAGGGAGGGAAACAGTCACGTAATCTGATAAAGGAGGTACTGTTCTCCACAGTGGGAGAAAGATGCCATTTGCTCCTCATCCATTTAGCACCTGGGTATCGGAGGCTGCTCTGTGCGTGGCCCTGGCTGGGGGACAGTTCAAATATGGAAAAGACGCAGGATTTGCTGTCAAGAGTTTATGGCCAGGAGTGGAGCTAAGACCTGCATTGACATAGCTAGAATGGGAGGCAAGCAGGGCCAAGATCCCTGAGAGCCGCAGAGTGTCTAGAGAAGAGAGTCGTTGCAGGCGGACGGGGCTCTGCGCTGGCCGCTGAGCAGGCGGCAGGACAGGAGCAGCGGCCGAGGGGGAGTGAGCAGGCTGCAGGTGAGGGGCACAGGGATGGGCCCACGATGGGAGATCATGGTGCTATGGGGGGGCGGCAAGGTGGCAGGAGACAGCAAGGGGTGGGGAGGGAGGTCGGGGGATCGCAAGGTGTCCCAGGTGCTGGCTGAAATGGGGCTGGGAGAGGTTCCCAGGAGAGGGCAGGAGAGCGACGCTGAGAATCCCAGGGAGAGGCAGGCAGCAGGAGGGAAGAGGAGCAAGGCGGGCGAGCAGGGACCCAGGAGAAAGCCAGGCAGGCACACAGGGAAGTGGCCTCCCAGAGGACGGGTGTGGTTGCCAAGGTCGCTCAGAGAGGTGCAGAGGGTGGTCCGGGAGGGTAAAGGTGGGAAAAAGGCCGGGAGCCAGCAGGACACACGGGCCCCAGCATCCACAGCGCAGCCCACGCCTGTCCTAGAGTCACCAAGAGACACAGCATCGTTCCAGCTCTCGTGCCTAAGCCTGTTCAACTTTCAGAGGATTAAAGAGTAACAAGGAGGCCAGCGTTCTGTGCCCTGAACCAGTGTTGCCCCTTCCTGAGCCCGTGACTTTGAGGAAGGTCCTCAGCATCCCACGACAACATCCACCTAGACGGGGTCTGGTGGGACATAAATGGTGCCTGTGAAACCTCCAAGGATGTGGTTTCTGCTCAGAGAGTGCCCCTCCTTTCCCTTCCTCCCTGATCTTCAGGGGCAGCAACATTTCCGGGAGAGTGGGTGAGCGCTGACCAGACGCTTCCTGGGCTTTCTCTTACCTGCCAAGGGGGCTTTGGAGACTAAGCTCTAGACCTGGGAGCCCAGGATGCACTGGCATCTCCTGGCCAGGTGTGGAAAGTGGCCGTGCAAAGATGTTCTCAAGGTGCTCTGCTGAGTGGCTGGGTTTGTTAGTCTGGGCAGTGGCCACCACTGCAGTGACCTGAACAGCCTGGGCCAAAAACATTCCTCTGTGCAACGGGATGCTATTTTAATGCATGAAATTTAAATTAAGCACCCCAAAGCTTACCTGTGCTCATACTTCATCTGGCCAACTTGTTTATGCATTCCAAACACATGACCCAAAATCTCTGTCATGAGAACAAACGCCCTAGCTAGCTCTACTCTGGAGGACTCCTCAGTGACAAAGCGAGGGTCCAGGTGGGGTTCTTCCTGGGGGCCCTTTGGTGATGTTTTCAAAGCCAGCTTGGACAGCTCATACACCAACTTGTATCCATGAGCCCAGGTAGCCTAATACCTCATTTGTTAGGAAGTCCCTTAAAAACTTGTTGACTCTTGGAGCTTTCTGTTACTCTGCCTTCCATGATACTGTGATGGGGTTTGAGGTTTAATCTGTTTATTTTATTTACATTGACTTCACAAATATTACATATTTATTTTGTTGACCCCGAATTATGTTGCTTCTGAAATATGATATATTTCTCTGTACTATATAATATAAATTATATTATTATATATTACATATTATTATATAAAATATGTGTATTATTATATGTATAATATATATAAAATTTATGTTGATCTCAAATTCCATTTACTACTTCTGATATTAAGTTAGAAGAAGAATTAACTATTTCTTGCCAATGGGCCTAAGCTTAAGTTGTTATTTAAGTTAAAGTGGAACAAGTGCTTGAACTACTCCCATCTCCTTTTATTTTATTTTATTTTATCTATTTATTTTTTGAGGTAGGGTCTCACTCTGTTGCCCAGGCTGGAGTGCAGTGGCACCATCATATTAATAGCAACCTCCAACTTCCAGGCTCAAATGATCCTTCTAGCTCAGCCTCTTGAGTAGCTAGGATGACAGGTGTGCACCACCATACCTGGCTAATTAAAAAAAATTTTTTTAAAAAACATTTCAGAATATTACCGGGGTACAAATGTTTTGGTTACATACATGAATTGATTTTGCACAGTTTGAGTCAAAGTTATAAGTGTTCTCATCATCCAGATAGTGTGCATTGTACCTGTTAGGTGTGAATTTACCCATCCTCCCTCCCCCTCTCCTGCTTGGTTTCCATTGAGTTTTACTTCCATATGTGCACATAAGTGTTGAATGATTAGTTCTGATTTAATAGTGGGTACATGTGGTGTTTGTTTTTCCATTTTTGCAATACTTCACTTAGAAGAATGGTCTCCAGTACCATCCAGGTTGTTACAAAAGGTATTAGTTCATGATTTTTTTCATGGCTGAGTAGTACTCCATGGTATACATATACCACATTTTATTAATCCACTTGTGTATTGATGGGCACTTGGGTTGATTCCACATCTTTGTGATTGTGAATTATGCTGTAACAAACATTTGAGTCCAAGTGTTTTTTTGATAAAATGACCTTTTTTCCTTTGGGTAAATTCCCAGCAGTGGGATTGCTCGATCAAATGGTAGGTCTACTTTTAGTTCTTTGGGGTATCATCATAAAGTCAGCAAAATCTCAGGTTACAAAATCAATGTACACAAATCAGTAGCATGCATATATGCCAACAACAGTCAAGCTGAGAATTAAATCAAAGACTTGATACCTTTCACATTAGCAACAAAGAAAATAAAATACCTAGGAATATATTTAACCAAGGGGGTGAAAGACCGCTATAGGGAGAACTACAAAACACTGAGGAAGGAAATAGCAGATAACGTAAACAGATGGAAAAACATATCATGCTCATGGATCAGCAGAATCAACATTGTTAAAATGTCTATACTACCCAAAGTGATTTACGGATTCAATGCAATCCCCATCAAAATACCAATGTCATTTTTCACAGATCTAGAAAAAATAGTTCTATGCTTTGTATGGAAGCAGAAAAGACCCCAAATATCCAAGCAACTTTAAGCAAAAAGAGCAAATCAGGAGGCATCATTTACCAGACTTCAAGCTACACTACAAGGCTATAGTAACCAAAACAGCATGGTACTGGCACAAAAACAGAGACATAGACCTATGGATGAGAACAGAGAACCCAGATATAAAACTATCTTCATATAGCCATCTGATATTTGACAAAGCAGACAAAAACATACACTGAAGAAAAGAATCTCTATTCAATAAATGGTTCTGGGAACATTGGATAGCCACATGTAGAAGACTGAAACAGGATCTGCACCTCTCACCTCTCACAAAAATCAACTCATGATGGATAACCGACTTAGGCCTAAGGCATGAAACTATAAGAATTCTAGAATAAAATGTTGGAAAAACTCTCATAGACATCAGCCTAGGCAAAGAATTTATGAAAAAGACCCCAAACGCAATCATGGCAACGACAAAAATTAATAAATGGGACCTTATTAAATTAAAAAGCTTCTGCACAGCCAAGGAAACAATCAATAGAGCAAATAGACAACCTACAGAATGGGAGAAAATATTTGCATGCTATACATCCAACAAAGGGGTGATAACCAGAATCTACAAAGAACTCAAGCAAATCAGCAAGAAAAAAAATCAAATAACCCCATAAAAATTTGAGCAAAAGACATGAAGCTTTTCAAAAGAAGATAGACTAATGGCCAATAAACATATGAAAAAATGCTGAATGTCTCCAATCATTGGGGAAATGCAAATCGAAACCACAATGAGATATCACCTAACTCCAGTGAGAATGGCTTTTATCAAAAAGTTCTAAAACAACAGATGCTGGCATGGATATGGAGAGAAAGAGACACTTACACACTGCAGGTGGGATTGCAAACTAGTAAAAAAGTTTTTGTAGAGGCAGGGTGGTCTCGAACTCCTGGCCTCAAGCAATCCTCCTGTCTAGGCCTCCCAGAGTCCTGGGATTATTATAGACAGGAGCCACTGCACAGGCCCCATCTCATTTTAAAGCAAATTAAACAAACAAAATGTGATTTCTATTTCAGCATTGTGAGGGCACAGGCCAGTTGCAGCTGCTGTCCTTGCCCCAGGTGATTCAGCTTTTAATTCACAGGTCAAAGCCATAAAAAAACAAAGTGAAGGAGAGAAGCCCACCTTTCCTGCATCACTCGGCACACCGCAGAGCTCCGCCGCGTCTGTGTGTAAAATCACAAGTGAACCTTATCTAGCAGTGAGGGTGGATTTCAGTGAAAACTGACAGAGCCTTAAAGGTGATCCTTTAGATCCACGAAATATACTTTTGCTGACTCCTGAAAGGCCACCTGTTTAGGACCTAGTACTAGAAGCCTGTGTGTAAAAGGCAAGTGGAACCCTAGCCCTTTCTCTAATTTGATGAATTTTAATTGCAGGTACTTGCTGTGCCTATTATCTCTCCAGCTCATTACCTGTACGTCCTTCAGCCCAGGACTGTTAAACAGGCACCCAGAGATGGAGCAGAAGTGTGCTCCCCAGTAGTGCCTTTGTGTGCCTGTGGATGACTATCGAAGTGACACTGCTCACTCAGAATTCTTCATAGGAAAAGTTAAGCTGTCATGCACCTTTGGTGACAAACAGGAACACACCATCAAAGCCAGCAAGCGGTGCATGCCTGCCTGCAGAAAAGCCACCCAGTGCGTGTGGAGTCTTTACCTAACGGCAAGATTCCGTACAATGTGATGAGCTGTCTGACATCCAGCAGGGAAGGCATGGGCTCTATGGATACCTGGCGAAGAGTCGTCCCCAGGTAGCTGTACTCACCTGGAGAGAAAAGAAACAGCGGGTGAGTGAGTGGGGAACGATGCTGGTCTGAGCTGCATCATTTTGGCCCTTGCAAAATTAGCACAGAATACACATTTAACATTTCAGAGTAAATCTAGTCTTAGTAGGGAGAGTGATAAAGAACACATCTTTTCTCAGATAAAGGTTAGAAGAAAAACCATCAAGGCAAGAAACCGTTGCTATCGTAGCTGTAGGAAACTGGGGATTACGTTGACTATTACATTAACCTCCTAACATTTTTAAAAACAACATTAGAATATTGAGTTATGTGAAATGGGACGAAGTTCTAAAATGGGGGACATACAAAGAACGCTAAAATATAATGGGTTTTGCTTTATTTATATTCCAAGAGATTATGTATAACATTTGCACAAACTTTAAAAATAAATGATTTAAGATGGATGTGGAATTTGTATTGGAGCAGTGTAAATCTGAATGTAAAATATAGTCATTTGAAAGGAAGGGTATGAGTCTAATTTAGGGTAAATAGAAACATCTCTTTTTGAGGGTAATATTAATTTACATTTTTATCATTTTTAAAGGATTACCAAAGGAATAATACAGAAATAAATCTTTACAGGTTTAATTAGAAGATATCAAAGGGCTTAATTGTAACTAGTCATAAATCTGAAGTGTTATTTTCTAACTAATTTAGATAAGGTCACCAAGAAAATTAGTTTGGCTGTCTCCATTTGTCATGAGGATGGACCTTTACATGCTCATACGATTCTCCCTTGATTTGTATCTGAATCTCGAGTAAAAATATTCGAGGAATGAATCACAGCGTCTTCACTTTTTTCCCTGACGCTTTCTTCCTGTAGCAAGTCCTGACCTTGCAGAGCTTTGAATGTGATGTACGTACGACAAGTACAATATGCACATTTATGTGTATGAAATACTGAAAATGTAAAAAGCTTTTAAGCATTTTCAAATGCTAAGAAATTGCGAGTTAACATTCAGACAGTGATCACTGTTTTGTTGTGGGGCGCAGCGTTTCAGAGCCTCCCCGTGGAAAAAAAAAGTCCTTGGCAAGGACAATGGGTATTGGTTGGGAGAATGAGTGATAATGAAAGCTTTCATTACAGCTTCAGATACCACACTTTTTAATGAGCAGGTAATAAATAGAAGAGTGGTTAATTTAGCCTCCACTAGAATAGAAAGAGATCCTGTAGCAACCGTTAAATGCAGCGTGCATTGCAGTAAACATGCCAGTAGAGGTGATATGAAAGTGACTCCAATTTTCCTGCTTATGTAAACCCACATTAATATCCAGATGCACCATATTTTCTAGAACCTAACAGATTTTATTTAAACAAATTATATTCAGTTGAATTAGTGGGTGTTGGTTCCAATAGAGTGAAGGGCACAACTAGCCCGGGCTGCTTGCCAAGTTCTGAGACTCGGTCTGAAAGCACGTTACTGTGTTTGCTGCTGCCTGCCTGGAAGCCATCCCCCTCCCCATCCACTCATTCGGAGCTCAGAAAGTGCAGGCTTCCCTGTACAGACACCGGATCTTCCACAAGGGAGGGAAGAAGAAAGCGGCATTGAGAAAGGTATTTGAATAGAGGGGCAGGGAGGAGGGCCAGGAAGCCTGGAGCGACGGGAAGAAAACAGAACAGGGAAGGTGTAAGAGGTTAAACTGAGGGGTCCCCTACAATGCCTGTGCAAGTGTGCCCACTGTCGCAGAATGAGACCTTCTTTAGAAATGGGGTTGCTGCAGATGTATTTAGTTAAGACAGGCTCATCAGGGTGGGCCCTAAATCCAGTAGGACGGGTGTCCTCATACACAGGGGGACTTTGGGCACAGAGGCGACAGACACAGAGGGAGAACACCGTGCGAAGATGAAGGCAGAGACGTGTGCTTCCACACCAAGACACACCCGGGGCTCCCAGCAAACCACAGCAGCGGAGGAGAGGCCCGGGACGGCCCTCGGAAGGACCGGTCCTGCGCACACCTTGATCTTGCACTCGCGGCCTGCAGAACTGTGTGCCCATCAGTTTCTGTTGTCTCAGCGACTCAGTCTGTGGCACTTCTTACAGCAGCCCCAGAAAACTAACGCAGAATGAGCGAAATAATTATAGAGAGAACACAAGAGCACAACTAAAAAGTAACGAGAAATATAGATGAGATCAGCCTCTTACGTTTCCATTCTACCTCACACAGCCTTAAAAAGAGAGTGAAGAATGGAGCCATCGATAAGAAATACCAGCTTCTGAAATGAGTTACTCAAAGACCAGGGGTGAGAGGACATGGGGTGGGGCATGAAAGTAGACACAATCGCTGGCCGCCGGGCCTCCCAGAGGGACTGCCCGTAGCACAGTCTCCTGCTGACAGGGACGGTGGCACAGTGCTCCACAGCTAAAATCCAGGCGCACTGGCTCAGTTACAAAATGTTCCGGAGGTGTTGAAGGGTTATGTTCATGTCCGACGCAGCTTACCCAGCTTCCAGAAAGGTGAATGTCCCAGCTACTCAAGGGAGAGATTGCTACAGGGTCACTTTTTCCTGCAGCAGCTCTGCCAAGGCTGTGTGTGTGAGGGTGCTCGCCTATCCCAAAGCTTCAGGCATTTTTCATATGCAGAAATGTAAATAATTTCTTCTAGGGCTGGACTTTGGGGAAGCCGTGGAGTCTTCCAACCTGCAGAGCTGGCTATGAATACCGAGGAGAATGTGAGTAACGCTAACTCTGGCCTGGCTCAGTGTTTCAACCAAGCACGGCAGTTACTGAGCCATGGGTGTGGCAGGCTAATTTAGGGATATTGCTTTGTGTTCTCCCGGTATGTTCCCCTCTCTACAGTGCCTCGTGCCTCTGTGACACGGATAGGGAGGAAGGCACACGGAGGCACTGTGGAGTCAGCACTCTGTCCCCTTCATGGCAAACCCGAGCCAGGCCGGGCTGGGTGACAGCGGCACCAGCGGGACCGTGGCAGGAGCAGTAGCTGACGGCTGTGCAAGCGCGGCCTGGAGCGCTTTGTCAGTGAGCAGTTACTACCCCCGTCCTGTAATAGTGGAAACCGAGGCACAGAAAGATGAAGTAAAGGACCAGCATCCGGGAGGAGGCCGCTGCAGGAGGCAGGCAGAGACTCCCCTCTCCTGGGGACAGGGAGCTGGTCAGAGGGTCCCTGAGCTGTGGGCAGCCAGACCCCCGCCCTGGTGGCATCCAGTGCCCAGAGCACCTCTGCAGCACCCTGGTCCTGCCTGGGAACCGGGAACCTCGCTGTCACCTAGGGCTGGGGTGGGGCTGCAAGAAGGGCTGAGTTTGAATAACCTTGATAATTTAGGGGTTGTGAAGCCAAATCAAGGTGATTTAAAGAAAATAAGGAAATGTGCTATTTCTTGCACACTTGAATTGCAGCAGGAGATTGCTACTGGGCATAGGCCAGTGCTTGGAGCTGGGCAGCTGTTCGGGGACATGGCAAGTGTGGGCTGGGCCCGCAGAAAGCCAGCAGGGACAGGCTTAGCACCCTCTGGCTCCCTTTCTCCTCCGCAGTCTCTTGCGGCCCTGAGCTGCTGTGATTCTAATGACTGTTGGGATTTGCGGGGTGTTGAGAAGTGGGTGGGATTACCAGCATTAAGACTCTAAAAAAACCAACTTTGCGTCCTGGTGGCACAAAGTGGGCGGGATCTGTGCCGGGTGTCCCTGGTCTGGTGGATACGTCCACGCGGTGGAGCTACGTTCTCGGTCTAGGGGTCTGTGCTCCCGCTTGCCCGGATGGGGGACGGGGGAGGCACCGGCCACACCCACCCTCTCTCCTTGTCTCAATGCAGGAACAAAAGAAAAGGCTCTGAGCACTCAGCCTTTGCACTCTGGCCGCTGGTGCAGCAGAGTGGGACACGCAGGGACCAGCTGGGCCAAAGCTCTGGGTACAAGTGTTAAAAGAAACTAAGAAAACAAAATCAAAATCAGGGGACCTGACAGACGATGCCTGGGTCCTTCTCTCCTTAATTCTCTTCTTAGACAAGACAACGACGATGAGGCAACAATTAGCTGAGTGTTGAGAACTGGAGGGGCAGGAGGGGGTGTTTACAAGTCCCTGCACTTACTTGATCAGGAGGTGGCTCCTAGCTGTGCAGGATCCCAGGTCCCTAAGGTGGGAATCTGCCCAGCCAGGCTGGCGAGGGTGACTGCAGGTACGGGCAATCTGTTCCCCCATCAGCAATGGGCTGGGGGTACCAGCAATCGATAATTGAATGACTGCCAAGACGTGAGGCTCCCTTCTAGACAGCTGGCTCCCAGAGTCAAATCTGAGGGTGAGGAAGGAAGGACAGGCTTGTCAAACAGCCTCTGTGTGGCCCAGTCCTACCAAGACAACTAGCTCGGGTTAAAGAAGGATGAGGAAACAGACAAAGTCACGGCCCAGGAGACGATTCTGTGGTTAAAGAATAAAGGAATAAGCAAACAAGGGTTGGATAAAGCTTTACCTGAGATCACAAGGCTTGCAGATAATCTGCAAGATCAATAGATCCATTCAGGAAAGAACAGTTTACTGTGCTTCAAGAGATCAGGGAGGGCACTGCAGGTGTGAATAAAATGTGGACTCGGGAACTCGCCAAGGACAGACAACAGCATCACTGGGAACAACAGGAGGCAAGCCCATGTCGCAGCCCGCTGGGGCGGGAATCAGCAGGCCCTGCGATCCCATGCACGTGCGTGTGTGTGTGCACGCACAGGCAGGTGTGGGTGGGTCCACGAGACCCCTCCCCCGGGGCCCCAGGGCAGGGCTGAGAGTCTGGAGTCCCTGGGAGTCACACAAGTGGCCGACACTGGACGCCGAATGAGGGGAACGTCCACTGCCTATGTCAGAGTGCCAGCAAAGGAGGTTTTTAAAAAATATCCTTTAATTGTAAAATAAAACACAGATACAGAGAACCACATCAACAGATGTGTAGCTTAGCGAATTACTATCAGATGAGCACTGCTCAGGTTATGAAATGACCTCCAGTCACCCCAGAAACACCGTGTCCCCCGCCCTGGTCACAGCTCTGCTCTCCTGCCAACAGGAACCACTACCCCAAATCCTACAGTCATCCCTCCCTTGTGTTTCTTCACAGTATTGTCACTGAGGTGTGCACGCTCGGAGACTCTAATCTGTCTCTGGAGTCTACGTTAACCCGAAGGTCCCTCTGCCCGCTCCTCCCTGCACACTGTGTCTGAGGACGGGCCCGCACTTGCTGGCTGCGTTCTTGCGGCGTGGTCCGCCGTGTCCTCTGCACACACAGAACACTGGCGGCCGCAGCCCGAGGTGTGACCAGACTCAGGGAAGCTGTTAGCAGACTACAGGTGTGCTGCGCCATGCCAGGAGCACAGTGTCCAGTTTCCACTATTTTGTGACATCACCAGCCATGGATGGTCACTGCCTAGATCCAGTAGAGGTGGCGGTATGTGATGTCCTACTTCTGTTCTTTGATTTTTCATTCATTAGTTGAAGTTATTTTAAAAAGAAGCGTGTCCCTCATGTACTGTTTTGTTACCTGGTGGTACAGTTCAGATGGGGAAGGCAGGGCAAGTGCTCCATGCTTTCTCCTTGCCAGTTCTCAAGGTGGCTTCTGGTCATCCTCCAAAGATGGCTAATCAATTTTTAAAATATCCTTATGTACTTTAAATAAAAACATATTTTATGAGTTTCAATCCATTATATTTGTTATCCTTAGTGGATCTCAGTATGTCCCATCTTGGGCCAGAGGGAGTTTCTTCAATTTGGCTCCTGAGGTTTCTGCCATGAACCTGGTCGTCTCTGAGAACTTCCTTGCGTATAATATAAGAAGATGTTTCTTGTCCCTGTCTGAAACCAGCAATTTCCCAAGAAATGCTGGTTTCTTTGAGTAGGAAATGGCGTTTTAAGATTTGAGAGCTAGGGGCACGCATGCGAATGGGTTGACTGTTCATTGCCTCTAAAGCATTTCTTGTTTTCTTTTCTCCTCTTTTGAGACAGGGTCTTGCTCTGTTGCTCAGGCTGGAGTACAGTGGTGCTAACATAGTTCTCTGTAACCTTGAACTCCAGGCCCAAGTGATCCTCCTACCTCAGCCTCCGAGTAGCAGGAACTACAGGTGTGCACCATCACGTCCGGCTAATTATTATCATTATTTTTTACAGACAGGATCTCACTATGTTGCTTAGGCTGGTCTCAAACTCCTGGCCTCAAGCGATCCTCCTGCTTCAGCCTCCTAAAGTGTTGGGATTACAGGCGTGAGCCCCTGTGTCTGGCCTTTAAAGCATTTTCAATAGACAGAGTTAGGAAACTTACATACTGTGGTGTGCATTACAATGGCCCCACAAAATTCCTAAAAAATTAATGATCAGCTCCAATGAGCTGGTATCGGCACACCACCGATGAGTGCGTGCGTGCGTGTGTGTGTGTGTATGATAAAATAACTTGTGTGTTGAAACTGGTATTTTCAGTTCAAATTTAGGATTATTGGTTTTACTTAACTCCTGTGTTATATTTATGCCTCCATTCTTCCATACCGAGAATCTCAGTCTCCAAGGACACAGGGGATGACAGACTATTCATAATTTCTCATTTGCATTATTTCACATTGCACTGGGTATACACACATACACACTTGCACAAACTCACACACGGTCTCATAATAACACAACCAATACTATCAATACTAGTTATGATAACTGAACATGATTAAGTTTTTTGTATGTACTAATTCTCCCTTCTCCGTTTTTTGGGGTGTACTGTAGCCACACTGTCAGGACACACAGCCACCTGTACTGAACTCTCCTTGTAGCCCTCATGTAGTCTTAGTTTTGCAAGTACATATCGAATGCTCACCACCGGGCCCTGTACCAAGGTCTCTCTAGTCATTTTTGGTCATCTGCAGCGCATTCCTAGTACCTTCTTCAGGAAGGGCTCATGGGGAATGTATTGTGAGTTCTTGTATATTTGTAACTTTATGTCCTGCATTTGAAAATAAATTTGGCACAGAATCCTTGGACCTTATTTCCTTTCCTTGAACATCTTGAATATGTCACCCCATTTACTTCTGGTATAAAATGTTGCTGCTGAAAAGTCTGATGGTAATCTAATTTTCTTTTCTTTATAAATCATATGGCCTTTTGCATATAGATGCCCAAAGACACTTTTATTAGAATATGTCTTGATGTGGGTCAATCTGAGTCAATATTCTCAGGTACACTGTGTGATCCTTTATTATGTGGTTTTAATGTTTTTTTAAAGAAAGTTTTCATGAATTAAAATTCTTAGTATTTGTTCTGTTCTTTTGCTTTTTTTTTTTTTTTCCTTTAGGGACTTGTATTATCTGTGTGTTGGATCTTCTTTGTCTACCTTCAATATTTGATATGTTCTTTTGAATTCTTTTAATCTTTTCATTTATAGTTTTACTTTTAAAAATTTGTGTCTTTTCACCTGTTATTTCTCTTAAAGCATTATTTATTGTCTTTATTTGTTCTTGTTTTCATTGTAATTTAGTTTTTTCTAAAACAAATTTTCCCCTTATTTATAACATTTCTGGAGTTTTGTCATCTCATTTCTGAGTTTTACTAATTCTATTTTATGCTGTTCTTTTATGTCTTCTATAATTTTCTTAATGTTTATTAGTGTATTTTGAAATAATAGGTTCCAGTATAGATTTCTTTATAGGGATGACTTTTTGAAGTGTTAGTTTTTTTTTCTTATGATAATTGTGGGCTTTGACCTTGGATCTTCCATTGCTCAGATTTATGTGAGTTAATATTTCTATACTTTTAGAGGAAGGTATGGTTCAGGAAAGCTTGTCTAGTTTCATAGAGCTCCCTCTTCTGTTGCAATCATTTATGTTAAAATGTGGTAGCTTGCGTTCTGAGATGTTCTGGCTGTTCCTTCCCCTAATTTCTTGTGGGCCTTCTCTCCATTTCATCTTTATTTTTCCCATCCTGTTTAATTTTGATTCCACTGCCAAGATTTTCTTCTTAGTATGCGGCCCGGGCTAGGATGGGAACTGGAGCAGGTCACTTCCAAGATCTCAACTGCTCCAGCCCTTCATGCTTTCTTATTCAGGCCTCTGCAATCATCCACTACTGAAGGAGGCCAACGCTTCTCAGCTTCTGCTTGAGTTCTCACCTCGGTCCACTGTACTTTCCAGCAAGTGCTTGCTGGTTATTTTGGGTGAGGGGGTGTCTCCTGTTCTCAGGTCCTTCAGTGTCCTCAGGGGCTTGTACTTTGGGGCTCAAGAAGGAAAACTTGTCACTTAGTTTTGGTGTCATTAAGTGGTGACTGTGGGCTTTTGGTTTTCTACCTAGTTGCTCCATTTTTTATGTGGAGATTTGAGAAGGTACGCTGCCATTGTTCAAGCTAAGGATCTTAACTGGAGAAAACCTAGGAAAATATAGACAAGGTCAAACTATGCCAGCCTGTGAAATTTGACTAACTGTGTTAGACTGGGTCATTTACACTTAGAGTCACTCTTGAGTGGCTGAGCCCAACTACTTGGACCTTAGGCATGGCAGATCATGGGAAGAGTACCGAATGGATAAGAAATTACTAAGTTAAGAAATCAGCCCCAAACTAGGTAATGAGAATCCACCATGTGCTAGGCACGGTACTTAGCATGAGGGTCTTCGGTTCAGAGATGCAGACCACAAATAAGAGATGGTTCTGCTAGAAACGGTTATTTTACAAATGTTAACAGAATTAACTAACAGAATCAAGGGAATACAGGAGAAAACTCTCTAGCACTTAAACAAGAAACACATAAAGTAAAATAAATAGAAATCCAGTTCTTATCCCATTCTATCCTCTGGTAAAATTCTTATTCTGTTAGGAAATGTGAAGGCTCCTCCAAGCTCTCAAGAAGAAAACAGGCTGTCTTTCAAAGGGATTAAAACAATCATCTTTTTTTTTTTTAATTTTTATTGTCTTTCTTCTTCTTTTTTTTCTATTTTCTTTTTTTTTAGCTTGGACAAGTGGTTGCTTCATAAACAATCATCCTTTGATCAGAGGAACATGTTGGCCTCCTTGCTCTCACGGACAAAAACTGGGTCAATGTAAACATCAGCAGGAATAATGACAGGGACAGATTATATTACACCCAATAAGAGAAGAACCCATGTGTCCTCAATCCTGATACCAGGACAATGTTAAAAGATTCCACACTTCCTTACGGAAGATCGGTATCTACCGTGTTTCCCCGAAAATAAGACCTACCCATAAAATAAGCCCTAGCA
>VBSM01003186.1:4298097-4310621 GCA_008086735.1 Cheirogaleus medius
TCTTGAGGAAAAATAAATATAAGTCCCTGTCTTATTTTCAGGGAAACACGGTATTAAACGTAGAAGGAATGATGGAGAAAATCCCGTTTACAGCCACTACGGCAATAATTGGCGCAGGCAAATGTCACCAGTGGATGCTAAACCCATGTGAAGGCTGATGGGAGCAGGAACTCCACGGCCTCAGAGTGTCGCCCCTTAGATTATCCATTAATTGTAACCTTAGATTATCCACTAATTATAATCTTGGATCATCCATTAATTATAAAGGGAAAGACAAAGCTTCACAGTGGCGACATCTGGGGACTGCATCTTTGCCACGAGATCAAACTTAACGTCACCAGTGATGAGACGAGGTGGTACCATGTGTCCCGATGGGGAACACTGAGAAGAACACACACGACGTCACCTGTGTAGTCTTCCTGGCAAAAATGTCTGACCTGAATCAAGCAATGAGGAAACCGTCCAACAAATCCAGGTGAGGGACAGTCCGTAGAACAGCTCAGCTTCTTCAAAAATGTGAATGTTGTGGAGGCTTCAAACAGGTGGGAAACTGTTCTGGATGAGAGGAATTAAGGAGAGTACAGAGACGTGATACTCCATGCGTGACTCTCGACTGGATTTTGGATTGGGAAGGACAGTTATAAAGGGCATTTTCAGGACCATTGGGGAAACTGAGTATCAGCTATGGATTAGGTACAAGTATTGCATTCGTGTTGAATTTTCCGAGTGTGACTGTCCCTTCGTGGTTATGCAGGAGCATGTCCTCAGTCATTGGAGATACCGTCTTCATAAAAGTGAAAATAGTAACTGCATTAGGGGTGTCGAGTAACCAGGAATTTTGAGCTGTGTGTTTTTAGGTCATCATATAGTTTTTTAAAAATTAAGAGAAAAACTTGGTTGATGATGTGATAACAAACGTCCCCACCTCCTTCCTCCCAACTCCTGCTGTCTCTTTTGGAAGCAAAGTAAGGATTGTTCACTGCGGAGGCAGCAGGTGCTGCCCTCTGAGGGCGCTCTGTTTAAACGTGAAAGCGTGAACAATTCCTCATGTCCTTAAGCCAGGTAGTGCCAGAAATCGTGCCCACAGAACCTTGCTAGCAGGTTCAAAGGCAGACCTGCTTCTGCCACGTTAGGGGAGAGGGCTGGACCCGTTTTACTAAGAGACCGTATTATTCACAGCATCCACTTAGGTTATTCAAACCAATTCAATCAGACAAACATTTACCAGAAGCTACCACGGGCCAGGCGTTGGCTCGGACAAAAACGCAATGAAACATACTTCCAGCTATTGGGACCTCAACACGTAAGGGGTGACATGTGACACATATTCGCATTATTCTTCGGGTACTTTACCAATGTAATTTGAGAGCTTGACTTTCCGAGCCTGGATCAGTAATCCCTCTTCCACCAGTTCCCTGTACAGAGACTCGATGGTCCTGGGGGAAGCAGGAGCACACACACATAGAATCAGCGCATCGCTATTAATCGTCATGTATGCAGAGAACAAACCAGATCTATTTCAAAGTATGTTTGTATATACGCAAATACATGGAATTTTGAAGCGTTTCCACAATTTGGGGATAAATTAGGTTTTTTAAAGACAATACTTTCACTCATCCATGTGCATATCTGATGTTTCTCATTAATAAGAATGATATCTTTGGGCGTCTGAGACCGGCTATAACTCTTGCAGTCTGCCCTTCCATCAGTCTTCGTGATGTTACAAATATGAATTAGAAATTACCCAATACTAGTAATGCAGTGGGCCTATAATTATATATTCAGTTAGCATCTGCAAGCTGTAGTAGATCATTAATCCTTTGTGAAATTTATGTTTCCTTTTAACTCAATGGCATAATAGTTTAAAAGAAATATCTACAAAGAACAAAGGCTTATACTAGAGATAATTCTTACATGGAAGATAAAATGTCTCGAATAATGAGTGTGATGGTTTTTTAGGAGGGTGTTATACTTTTCTGCAGTGTTTACAGATGTCAAAACCACTTCTCTAAGAGGACCTTGGGCATATAGTCCGCACACTGGTAATTTATACAAATTGAGAAAAAATGGATATAGTATCCCACATAATGGATGAAACTCCCAATGATATTAGCTGGGGTTTGGCTTGCAGGAATTCAGATAGGTCAAGCCCAAATATTCAATATGATCCTTTGAGATGTTTTGTCTCTTTCTTTTCTTTATTCTTCCATCCTCCCTAGGCTTTCTTTATGTTGAGAATTGTAAATACACCCATATTTAGATGGTTCTTCAACTGTACTATGATTCAAGTTAGTGTGATTAAAAGAGACCCAAGAATATCATTTAGACTCAAGCCAAATACTATTAGGATAAATGTTAATCCAATGACCTCAGTCTTCGGTTGATTGAAACTGTATTCCAGCAAATGTATTTAAAATAGCACGCCCTCTGATGAAAATTTACAAAAGTTCAATTTTTTTTTTTTAGACAGATCTTGCTCTGTCGCCCAGGCTAGAGTGCAGTGGTGTCATCAGAGCTCACAGCAAACTCAAACTCCTGGGCTCAAGTGATTCTCCTGCCTCAGCCTCCAAGTAGCTGGGACTACGGACGCGCGCACTACCACGCCCAGCTAATTTTTCTATTTTTTGTAGAGATGGGGTCTTGCTCTTGCTCAGGCTGGTCTCAAACTCCTGAGCTCAAGGGATCCTCCTGCCTTGGCCTCCCAAAGTGCTAGGATCACAGGCATGAGCCACCACGCCCAGCCTAAGAAAGGTTTAATTGTGATGAAATTTGGGTAGCGGTATCTGACCTATATCAAGGAGGTGTCAATTTATTTGTGTTTTAACTTGAATACTTATTTAATATAAACACATACCATTGGCATAAAATGTTAACTTAAAATTAAAGAAGATTCTCTAACATAATCAAGACAAAATATATTAAGAAGGCCTAAACACAAACCTATATTTGGATTTTTCCAGTGAAATGAACTTTTGTTATGGAATAAAACATTTTTGACCTAAAAACTACTTTAAACTATGATAAAAATACTGTCTTAAGGGTTATATTAATTTAATGAGAGAAACAGAAGTTGTCTTACAGATCATGGCAGAACTAATCCTACTCTAGTGATACAAGGTCTTTAACATTAACACAAAAAATCTTTCAGGAGTATGATGACCAGATATATCTGTATTTCTGGGCATAAAAATGAGTCAAATAACAGTCGCTCTGCATTCCACTGGAGAATTATTTCCTGCTCACTTACGATGTTTCTACTGTAAAGAGGCACATGCCAAGAACATACTCGACGTCTAACGGGCATTGGCCATGAGCACAGCTGTGTGGCCTACATTTTAAAGCAGCGTTTTATTCAGTAAAGTGATACTTTACGTGCAAGAGAACGTGGGTGAATAATTTTAAGTTAGTGATGGGGTCATACTGGTAGATTTGATTTCAGCTCTTGGTTTGTCATTGGATAAGGCACTTACCCTGATCTCCACTTGGAAGACTTCACCTGTTTTGGGGCTAATGTAAGAACAAAGGAGAAAAGTGGCAACTAAAAGCCACTAAGAGACGCCGGTGGCACTGTGTATAGGTGTGGGTCAGACCCTCCTCACGGGATGGACTACGATGCTCCTTCTGTCCCTAGGAGCTGCCCCGGAGGTGTCAGTGTTGGTGCGTGGAGAGGTGCGTGCCTCCCCAGGAACTGGGGCGCCTGAGTCTCAAGTGCTGACCAGGCCCCCTTTGGAAGCAGTTGGCCGCGGCACCTTGGCCTGAGCCATTCCCCAAACAATGGAACCTCAAGTGGGGAAACCCGCGGCCCCTCCTTCTAGGGCTACTCCGTGGGAGCCGGTTCTCTGAAGAGCCCACGCCTGCCCCAGCTGTTTTCCCAGAGGCTGCTTGCCAGGGCTCCGCACACGCGTGCTGGCTCTGAGTGTCCTGGTCTCACCAGAGGTGTCTGCAGACACACGTGCTGGCTTCTGGGCTAACCTGGTCTTCTCTTCCCCTCTAGATAGTTCTAAGCTGGGCTTCCTGTCTCATGGGTCTTCTGTCTAGTGGACTTTGGGAAGAATAATGCTGGATCTAAGGGAGAGCTAGAGAACACCCCCAAATAGAGGAGCAACAGGTGTTGACCCATTCACAAAACCCAAGAGAAGAAAGGGATATGTTTAAAGTGATGTCTGACATCTATTTATCAGGGCTTTTAATTAAATTCCTTAATAATATTTGAAAACCTAGGTACTATTTATTTTCAATGTTAAATGATTTAAGGGCCATTTCAATGCAAAAATTAAGCATTTGAAGTTACTCGTTAGTCCTGTGCTGAAGCTGGGCCAGTGAAGCTCAAGGAAGTGGGAACATCCCTTTACCAGGCTCAGCCTCATCCTGGGAACTCGTCCCTACAACGAGCAGGACCCAGGGCCTCAGGCTGGGCCAGCGCCGTGCAGGGGGACAGGACACTTCTCAGCCTGAGGGAACGCAGAATCTTGCCACTTTCTCAAATGTTTCATCAAGGTGTTATTTCTTAAACAATTTTTCAAGAACTGCCCCCAGGAATGGATTTTAAAACCTAAAGCGTTACATGAGCTCAGATGCGAGGAGGACCCACGTTCGCCTCCCAGTCCGTCCAGGCGCCTTTCCAACCTGGGACTGCGCAGGACTCACAGCGGCGCCGGCCCCCCCAGGCGCTCTGGGAGGGAGGGCGGGAGCGGTATGGCAGAGGTGCCTGCCAGGCACGGCCAGCGCAGAGGCCTGTCTCGGGCTTCCTGCGCCCTGCCCTGGGCTGAGCACGTGCCCTGCGACAGCGCGAGCCGTTCCTCACCTGTCAGCTGTCAGGTCTTTGTCCTTCTTCCCTCTTTTGCCTTTCTTCCCTTTGTTTTTCTGAAAAAGAAAGAGAGAAAAAAAAAAAAGGAAATAACCAGCAATTTAGTAAAAAAAAAAAAAGCAAGCAAATAAGCCCAGAAATGAGCTACACAAACTGTCTTTGGAGGTGGCAGGAAGTGAAAAGTTAGTGACAAGTTGAACACGGAGCCGCAGTGTTTTCACGGACGTGGGGTTTGGCCTGGAAAATCCCAAGCTGCTTATGTGGACACGTCCTTGTGTGGACGGAAGGTGACGTCTCCACTGCGGAACCTGTGCGGGGCCAATTTCCAAGCAGGTCCATCTTCCTGTTCTGTGTCACCTTCTACCCCGGCCCCTCAGGTGACCTGCGCCCCCCACGCACGATGCACATCTCGCACCTTCTCACCTTGCTCTCGCTCATCCCTCCACGCCCGCCTCCTCATTCGTTCATCCCTTTTTATGGCAGAGTGATTTATGTAATGCGCACCCGTGCGCAGGCTGATTGGCTTTGACGTTTGATTTTTATAATGTAACCACATAACCACCACCCAGTTCAAAATACAGAACATATTTCTCCCCGCTGAGCTCTCTGTCATGTTGCTTCCCATCAGCAGGTGACACTGTTCCTGTGAGTGGAATCACACGACTGATATGTGAACTCCTTTATGTCTGGCTTCTTTCGAACAATATTACGACCGCAAGATTCACTGCTATGGCTGCACATAGCCAAACTTCATTCGTGTCTTTCAGTTTTTTAAAACTTAATTTTCTGTTTTAAGATAATGGCGGATTCACATGCAGTTGTAAGAGACAGGACAGAGAGACGGCGGGTTCCTCCACCAGGTTTCTCCCGTGGCCACACCGCACAGAGCTGTCTTGCAACATCACAGCCAGGATGTCGACATGGATGTGGTCACAGCACGTCTCCATCACCACAGGGACCCTCGTGTCACCCTTTTATAGTGACAGCCGTTTCCCTCCCAGGACCACCCTGTCTTTAACTCCTGGAAACCACCAATCTGTTCTCCATTTCTGTAACTGTGTCCTTTCAAGAATGCTGCATAGACAGAATCTCAGTGTGCAGCCTTTGGGGGTTGGCTTTTCCGAGTCGGCACAATTCTCCAGAAACTCACCCAGGTCGTTGTGTGTATCAGTAGCTCATTCCTTCTTATCGCTGTTTCCAGTGTCAGGCTGGTATGAATTAAGTAAGCAGCTAACACGTGTGTGTGTGAATGTTGAATTTTCCTCTAATGTGGCCCTGAGGCCTGTCTCTGGAGAGTGGGTATAGAGTCCAGCCCTGCCCTGACGGGGCTCGGGGACTGGGTGTTCAGTGTGCCTGTTACGGGACACTTCTTCACCCTGGTTGACGGCCCAGTGCCTGAGTGTCTGCCCCGTGACCAGGCGTTTCTCTCACAGGACACCTGTTTATGGTGGCAGATGCCCTTGTGGCTCCCGTCTGAACTCTGTCCGATCTATTGCTACGGAAACAGCCACTCCCCGGGGAGCCCTGGCGAGGAGGAGGAGAGGTGGGTTGGGGCGGTGGCAGGGCGAGACGCAGAGCAGGCAGCTCAGCAGAACGCATGGAGTAACAGATGTGGTTTTTATTACTTACAGATCACAGAGAGAAGAGGGCAGCCCCCCTCGCAGGGCCAACATGGGGGGTGGCGTGTGGGGTGGCGTGTGGGACACGCGAGCTGAACGTGGGACCTAGGGACTGAGGCCTTTACTGGGGAGTGGGGAGTTACTTGGGTGACTTACTTTCCCACGGGGAGTTCTAACGGGGCTTTACAGCAAGCAGGCATGAGTTCCGTGGCATCATGCTGCGACTCATGGCTGTCACTGTGGCGTATTTGTGCTGTCCGTGTGGGGTGTGGGTCAGTGGGGCCAGTCGGGGAGGCTGCATCTAGCTGTCCCACAGGGCGGTGGGTGCCAGGAAGCGGCTGATTAAGGAGGAAGTTGTCATCTGGGCCAATGACGCGGAGGAGTCGGGGGAGGTGCAGAACTGGGGACTGTGACAGGGGTGACTAAGCCCCGCTTCTGGTACGGGAAAGTTAAACTTGCATTCAGCACGGATGTTGAGGCAACGTAAGATTTTAAGAATCCACTATGGCGAACATAAGTCTTCATTTCTCTGGCATGGGCGTCATGAGTGCAATGGCTGGGCTGCGCAGGACGTGCGCGTTTGGCTTTTTAAAACAACTGCCCAACTGTGACGCCCAGTGGCCGGGCCACTTCACATGCCCATCGATCGCGTGCAAGTGGTCTAGCTTCTCCTGCCCTCCCCAGCACTCGGTGTTGTCACCGGTGTGTATTCCAGCCACGCTTACAGGTGGGTAGTGCTGTCATCACGGTCCCGCGTGCGTCTGCCTGGCGGCCGGTGATGCTGAGCTTCTGTTCAAGCGCTTATTGCTGTCTCTGCGTCCCATTCAGAGAAATGTCTCTTCCTGTCTCTCGGCCATTCGCTCACTGGGTTGCTTGTTTTTTAACTTTTGAGTTTTGAGGTTCTTTGTGTGTTCTGAATACTAGCTCTTTGCCAGATATGTGGTTTGCAAATATTTCCTCTCGGTCTGTAGCTTGTCTTTTTATTCTCTTAACAGCGTCTTTCACAGAGCAAAAATTTGAATTTTGATGAAGTCCAGTATTTCCTTTTATGAATTGTGCTTTTGGCATTAATTCTAAGAACTCTTTGTCTAGCCTTAGATTCTAAATGTCTTCTATATTTTTTTCTACAAGTAGAGTCTGTGACCCATTTCGAATTAATTTTTGGACAATGTGCGAGACTTAGGTTCATTTCCTTTTGCTTATGGACGTCCAGTTGCTCCGGCACCGTTATCCAAGAGGGTGTCTTTCCCCCTTTGAAGCGCTTGTGCACCTTCGTCAAAATCAGCCAGGCAGACCTGGGCGGGCTGCTCTGCATTCTCTGTCCTGTTCCATCGTTCCGTGTGTCTGTCTCTCCCGCTACCAAGAGACAAGCCTTGGCCACTGCAGCTGTACAACAAGCCACAGACCTGGGTGAATTGATCCTTCTCGCTTTATTCTTTTTTCAAAATTGCTTCAGTTATTTTAGTTCCATTGTTTCTCCATATAAATTTTAGAACAATCTCATCTATGTCTACAAATTATATTTCTGGGATTTTGATAGAATTGCATTCAACCTATATATCAACGTGGAGAGAACTGACATTTTTACTATGTTGACTTCTATGTTGAGAAGACTCGACTTCTCTTTATTTAATCTCTTTGCTATTGGTTTGTTGAGTACATCTCATGGTATGTCAGTCTGTTTAGCTATTCTTTGATTTCTTTCATCAGCTTTGTGCGGTTTTAACATGTAAGTCTTGTACCTGTTTTGTAAGATTTACACTTACATTTTTTGAGTGATTTAAAATGACGTTATATTTAATTTTGGTGTCCATGTGTCCATTGCTGGTATATAGAAATGCAGGTTTATCCTGTATCCTGCAACCTTGCTGAACTCACTTATTGTTTCTAGAACTTTCTTTGTAGATACCTTGGGATTTTCTACATAAACAATCATGTCATCTGCAAATAAAACCTGTTAATTTTACAATAGTTTATATTTACAAAAAAGTTACAAAAATAGTACAGAGAGGTCTTGTATACCCCTCACATAGCTTTCCCTATTGATATCTTACATTACTACGGTGCATTTATCACATCAAAGGAACCAATATCGGCACAATATTATCAATGAAAATGCACAGTTTATTAGGTTTCCACTTACTTTTCCCTAATGTCCTTTTGTGTTCCAGCATCCCAAGAAGGTTTTTGGTTACTGATTTAATCTCTATTTATTATTGGTTTGTTGAAACTGTTTATTTCTTCTTGATTCAGTCTTGGTAGGTTGTATGTTTCCAGAAGTTTATCTATTTCTTCTAGGTTGTCCATTTAGTGTATAATTGTTGATAATAGTTTTTTATTATCTTTTTAATTTTTGTGACATTGGTTATAATGTCTCCTCTTCCATTGCTGAATTTATTTATTTGAGCTTTCTCTCTTTTTTCTTAGTCTAGCATGAAGTTTGCCAATTTTTAAAATCTTTTCAGAAAACCAACTCTTAGTTTCATCATTTTTTAAAATTCTCTATTTCATTTATTTCTGCTCTAATCTTTATTATTTCCTTCCTTGTGCTGGCTTTGAGTTTATTGTTCCCTCTTTTTCTGGTTCCTTGAGGTATATTAGGTTGTTTATTTGAGATCTTTCTTCTTTTTTACTGTAGGCATTCATGTGAGTTCCCCTCTTAGTACTGTTCTTGCTATAGAGTTTGGTATGTTGTGTTTTCATTTTTGCTTTGAGATATTTTCTAATCCTCCTTTAGATTGCTTCCTTGACCCGATGTTCAGAGAGTGTCATTTAATTTCCATTATTTGTGAATTTTCCATATTCCTTTTGTTACTGATTCCTAGGTTTCATCTCACTGTGGTTGGAGGCTTATCTGGAGTGTTTTCGATCTTCTTAAACTTATTAAGACTTGTTTTGTGACCCAGCATGTGGAGAGCATCCTGGAGAATGTTCTATGTGTACCTGAGAATGATGTGTACTCTGCTGCCACCAGGTAGAATAACTGTTAGGAGTTAGGACCATTGGTCTACAGTGGTATTCAAGTCTGCTGTGTTTCCTTACTGATTTTCTGTCCGGCTGGTATTTCCACTATAGAAGTAGGATATTGAAGTCTCCTATTATTATTGTATTGCTGTTCCTCCCTTTAGATATGTCGATATTCACTTTATATATTTAGATGCTTTGATGAAGGGTGCGTATATATTTATAATTGTTATCTCTTCCTATTGAATTGACCCTTTTATCATTATGTAATAATCTTTTTGGTCTCTTCGGATAGTTTTGACTTGACTGTCTTCACTAAGTATAGCCACCTCTGCTCTCTTTTGGTTACCATTTGCATGAAATATCTTCTTCTATCCCCTCTCTTTCAGCCTATATGTGTCCTTAAATCTAATGTGAATCTCACCTGTAGACAGCGTATAGTTGGATCTGGTTTTCTTTTAATCTATTTAGCCATTCTATATCGTTTGATTGGTGAGTTTAATTCATTTACATTTGAAGTAATTATTGATAGGTAAGGACCTATCAAATTTTTCTTCTGTTTTGTGGTTCTTTTGTTCATCTCTCACTGTCTTCCTTTGTAATTTGATGATTTTTTTTTGTAGTGATATAGTTTGATTCTTTTCTGATGCTGGGGTCCAAAGACCTGCCTGGTGTCAGGGTTTGTAAGATGCCTGGAGTGCTGAGGTGCTCAGGTGAGTGGCCTGGTGGTGGGGTTGGTGGTGAAGTCAGATGCGCACTTCTCTGTCCCTTTCCTGCAAGGAACAACTAGTGGGCCTGGGAGATGTGTATGCTTTGGGGAGGAGTGACATAGGCAAAGTGAAACTTTTCTCTTTAGTCTCTTTGGTGAATCTTTTTAAATGTTTCTGTGCTCCAACTGGGTGCTGCACCCCCTTCTCTTGGACTCCAGAGCTCTTGTGAAGGTGCTTTCATCTGTAGATGGTTGTTGGTTGTTAAATCAGTGTTATCAGACTACAGCAGTGGACCTTCAGAACAGAGCTATGAGTGAAATGCAGTTGCCTTCAGAGTTAAACCACATCAGTACAAAAGAGATCAAGGTAGAGTCATCCTAAAGAGACCATATGGCCCTTGAGCTGGCAAAACTAGACACCAGTGCAGCTGAATGTGTGAAAAACTCTAAGAGAGAATGTGTGAATCACAGGAAAAGTGGATCAGCCGTGGAACTTAGAGAAAACTGTCACAGAAGCAAAGACGCCCTGCGAGACGCAGTCTCTACCTTGGACACACTGGGACAGATGGCAAGCAAGGCTGTCTCTAGGATGGAGGCAGAGGTAGGGGTCCGAGTGAATCAACTTTGAATGCTACGCTAACCCACTGTGCGGATGGAACTAGCGGCCATTATCCTAAGTGGAGTAACGCAGGAACAAAAACCGAAAGACCGCATGTTCTCACTGACAAGTGGGAGCTGAGCCACAGGTATGCATGGTCACAGAGATGGCACAATGTGCGCTGGAGACTCGGAAGGAGGGAGGGTGGGGAGTGAGGGATGAAAAGTTCCCTACTGGGTACAATGTACACTACTTGGGTGACAGGAACCCTGAAAGCCCAGACTTCACCACTACACAACGTATCCATGTAACAGAACTCCACCTGTACCCCCTAAATCTATTGAAATAAAAATAGAGTAAAATAAGACCAACCATCACTCCCAACACCTCTAAGAAAAAATAAACCACTGTGAGATGACTTGGTGGCAACTTACGATTCAATTCATCTGATTCCTTTCTCTACCATCCCTGTACGGAACCTGCTCGTTGCCACAGCCCCCTGTGGACCACCCCCAGCACGAGATGGGGGGCATGTGCTCTGGCTTCTTTGATAGTTCTTGTCCTACCCATGGGGCTTGGGTGATAAGAATCCGTGGCCCATGGGGGTTGGGGGAGGACACTCTCAGATGGTTGGATCTGTCCCATGTATGAGGCCACACCCTGAGGGCTAAATGGTGGACCAAGTAAATTTACCAAAGGAAGGTGTGTTTCTTTGTGAGGCGATCACAGGCAGCCCTCCTGAATGTGCCACTGCACGGGCTCCTTGTCATGATTCAACCTGCCCCCTCCCCACGTTCATTCACTACTCACCTTATCTTTCTTCTTTCTTGCTTTGACTGGGTATTCCCTTTCTCTGTTCACAGCTAGTTTCAAGTTTTTAAGTTCTTGTCTCATCAACTCATCAACCTAGGTAAATAATACAAAACGTACTGCTTTTAGGTGACTTTGCATGCCCTGCATTTTCTGTGTGAAATTATGAGATAGGTCATTAATAGGACATTGTAAAGAAGCACAATCACTGCAGTAGATGACCTGCCATTACTATGACAGAAATGCAGCTATACCTGCACCCTTAGCTCTGACTCTAATTCTTTCCATTTCTCCTCTTTGATCAGTTCTGGATCATAGTCTTGAGGAAAATTCCAAGATTCGTCTTTATTCATCCACATGTCTATAGTCCAGAAGGATAAAGAAAGAAAATTAAAAAACTTTTTCAACATTTAGGTTAATGAAAGCAGTTATTACAATATAAACATGAGTCTAACTTTATATCTTATTGCACAGAATAAAAGTTTGAATAAAATAAGTGATGAGATTAATATATGTACTTATATATCTTAAAAACAAAATTGCTAATGTGAAAATATCAAGCAAAAAAGTGTTACGCAAATAGTACCCTACTCTATGATTATAACTATGTAAAAACAACATGTTAGCGGTGGGATTACAGAATTATAGGTTACTCTTTTTGTAATATGCTTTATATTACTTTTATTATTCAAATGATTCGCTAAAATATGAAAGATTTTGTTGCCTGTTGAACTCTCTGCAGTAATTTACCCTCACCCCCTATTATAAAACAGACAAAACTAAACACACAAATACCCATGACTTTCCCCTAATTCAACAGCTATATATTTGAATTACTTTTTGGATGTTTTTGCAATCACATATTTTAAATTTCCCTCTTGTCTTATCTTGGTGGTTAGGGGGATGGACCTAGAGAAAGCTGACCTTGGAGAAAATAGGAATAAAATAGACCTTTGGAACAGGACTGAGAATCCAGAGATGAAACCACCCACATATGGTAATGTAATCTTTGACAAA
>VBSM01003186.1:4310721-4327940 GCA_008086735.1 Cheirogaleus medius
TAACCAAAATGTTTGTACCCTCATAATATCCTGAAATAAAAATAAATAAAAAAAGAAAATAGAGATAATAAAAAAATAAATGTATCATTTATCACAAAGGAAACACTAGGAATAATGTTACTGCAATTTTTACAATAAAAATTGTAAAGATGGTCTCTGATTGGCCAGAAGAAAAAAAAACCAAATAAGAACAATTTCCTATCACTAAAATAAACTGAAATAGAGCTCATTTCTCAGAGGGGAATTCCACACATGTGCTATGGTTTGGAACAACGGGGTCCTTGAAGTGGGGCTTGGGAAGGGTCTCCCACAGGAAGACAAGACTTGCCAGTTTGGGTAACAAGGTCTCTTCCTGGATTCTATATTCAGAATGTGAAGGAAATTTGCTGGAACTCACCAAACTGACAACCGCCACCCAGTTTGGCCTTTTCTCTGGGGACTCACCTGAGGGCTGTGGTGACCTCCAATTTGGGAAGGCACCTGGGGGCCCCAGGGCACAGGCAGAGCTGCCCCAACCCCTGCCAGACGGTGGCTACAACTTGGGAGGAAGAAGAGGCTGTGGGCCTCCACGGCAGGTGGTGTCAGGAATGGATGGATGGAGGTTCCTCAACTTGGCCTCCCCCACGAGCACAGCATGGAGGGCCCGAAGCCGATGCGAGTGACCGGGAAAGGAGAGGGCGGTGCTTAAACTCAAAAGTCACAGCGAGACAGAAGCATGAGTCTGGCTGCTGCGGAGAACCAGGGTAATCAAATGTGAAGGCCGAGAGCAGAGAGGGTCCCTGGAGAATCACGTGGGCAAACCAGGGAGAAAGGAGAGGTTGAGTCTCTGGGTAAACCACAGGGACCAGGAACTAGCAAAAGGAGCGAGCAACGAGAGGGGAGGGACAAGATATGATGTGATCCAGGAAAAGCCAGATTCCAGGGAGAGACGGGAAAATGGTGACAAGACTATGATGCGCAACTCAGAGCTGGCAAATGGGCAAATTTGGCCATCTGATGCCTGCCTGGGCAGCACAGCCTGGTGCCAGGGCCACAGATTGGGATCAGGTGGAACCTCTGTCCTACCATCAGCTGTTGACCTTAGCAGGTGACAGCCTTGCTGAGCCTGTTTCCTTTTCTGAGAAATAAAAATACCCCCTTCCTCATACAGACAGGGAGAGGGTAAGTGGAATAAAGGTCGGCTGC
This sequence comes from Cheirogaleus medius, assembly GCA_008086735.1. Lineage (NCBI taxonomy): Eukaryota > Metazoa > Chordata > Mammalia > Primates > Cheirogaleidae > Cheirogaleus > Cheirogaleus medius. The sequence continues at coordinate 4,311,907 of VBSM01003186.1, forward strand.
TGCACAGGAAACAGTCATGCCAAAGCAGACATGTGTGTCAGTAAAGAGGAATCCGTGGGCCCCAGGGTGCCAGTGACTGTCCATCCTAGAGTGGTCAGCGAGGACCAGGAGGGACAGGACAGCTGCACGGAGATGGGACATGGAAACGCAATTCCAGTTCTCAAAAAGCAAGAGTCGGGTCCCCCAGCTGCAGACGCTGACACCAGTGTCCAGCGTGGGGTTTCTGGGCAGAAACGGCTGTCCGCCACTCACAGGGGACATGGTCCCCGCTCCTGCCTGGATAGGCTGCGGGCAGCTCCGCTCAGCAGGTGCAGGCCAGAGCAGAGCCCGCCTGGATGCCCGTGGGTCCAAAGCAGCTGTGCTCCGGGCAGGGCTGACCTCAGCCTCTGCCACACACACACGAAGGCTCAGCCTGCCGTGACGCAAGGCTGGGCAAGCAAGCAGGTTTTTGAAAGCGATGATGCTGAAAGGACCCAAGTTTCATCTAGAATGCTTAATGTGGACTTGTCAGAGACAACAAATAAATCACAAAGGTGGTAAATGTTTCATAGAATCAGTGCACTTATGTGTCCTTCCCCAGACAGGGAGGCCACATGAGAGGTGGCCCGGGGATTGGGGCACAGAGCACAGGCGGATGCTGGGGGTGGGGAGGGGGCACGGATCCTGTCCCCTGGAAATGAGCTGGAGGGCAGCGGTGGAGGTGAGGCTACGTCCAGGCGACCAGCCAGAACTGAGGTGTGAGGACAGAAGGGGGGAAGGACTGGAGGAGGCTGGCGGGCTGGGCGGGCACACCGGCGCTGGCTGGAGAGCCCGCTGCGTTCCTCTCCCGTCACATACCCCTCCTGGCGGTGCCGGCCCGAGAGCCAGGGCACAGAACACGTGCATGGCGTGGATCGCCTATGTCATCTGGCTGATGTGAACAACACCTTAAGTCACTAATATCTGAAAGTCACTAATTTCTCTCTTTGCCCTGAAGCCCCACGGAAGGTGGATTTATTTTGTGGTTAGCTTGTACGATGTGTGTACACCAAGGGCCCAGCTAGTTTATGATTTCCTCATTTGAAGATAATTTCTCTTTTTTAGTACATTTTCTGAAATGTACCTAAGCTTAAACTGAAAAACTTCAAAATGTAGGAAAAACATGTAGAAATAAAATGCAAGGAAAGGAATAAATGCTTCCTTTTATGTGTTTAAATCTTTAAGCTTTCCGCCTTGAAAATACTAGAAAATGTTCAGACGTGTTGTAATGTACTATTTACTAATAACTCTTTCCAGAGTTCCCCCTTGTAGGATTATTAAATCTTCAACAACACTTACCTGTTACATTAAGATATTTTAAACAAAATAGCTTTGTTATTTCAGAAAGCTACTTTTCTTTTTTTTTTTTCCCCTCACTAGATAGATTCACCAAATTCGAGAAACAAAGAATTTAATAAGAAAAGGAATGCAGAGTATTCAACAGAAAGGAAACCGTGACGTGACTACGTGCGTAGAAACAGTTGTGTGCTGGAACATTCTCATTCTGAGGTTGCAACTATATTTTGAAATGAAACACTGGGCAGCGGCTTTGCCCATTTCCCCCATAGATGGTTTAAATGGATTGAGTTTTCCACCGAAACTTTGCTTTTCTCATGACACTTTTGCGCAGGGCACTTTTCAATCCCTTCAAGAATTTCATGGACATTTATAAATGCAGGAAGCTATTCATGGCCCTCAAAGGGCAACAACTGCCCTGCTCTCTCCTAGAGCGGAGAGGGCTTTTATCCCGAGAATGTGAAAAGCGAGGCCAAGGCAGTTTCACACGTGGGGGGGCGATGAGAGGGGCGGGCGGCGGGGATAATCTTAGTGATTAAAATGCTAATGTTTTATTTGAAAAGGAAAACCTTTGATTTTTAAGAAAAGAATTCTAAGACGAAGACATTTCATTTCTTAAGTTACCAAAGACCTGGCAGATAACACATCCAGTGCCACGACCTCCAACTAGGAAAATGACACTGCAGGTTTGCCGCTCCGGAGGGACGCGCGTGGGCTTCCAGCCTTCGTGGAAACTGATATTATATAAAAGGCGTGGATAGTTCTAAGAGCTTTTGGGTGGGCGAGCAGGTTGCGAGCCTTGGCTTCCCATGGGAACATTAGGTTTTCCCCAAGTTAATTTTTGCTTTTATCAAAATAATACACACCATTTTATACAGAGTATGAAAAAGATTATGATAAAAACACTGTTCCACCTGTCTACCTGCCAGTTAGATTGCCCAATGGCATTCCTTCCTAAATTCATTCATTAAAAACACATGGAATGAATTCGGTTATTAAAGTCTGACTTCCTGAGCCCGGTGACAGCCAGGCACTGCTCTCGGAGTGAAAGGATGGAAAGCCCCGCCCTCGGGATCTCGGCATCCCGCTGCGGGGACACCGTGAGCACAGGCTCGCAGCCATGTGGGAAGTGCAGCGGGACAGGGCGGGTGCAGGGTCTCGGTGTCGCAGGAAGCGCATCACCCACTCGGGTGTGTGGAATGGTCTAGCTTCACAGGCGCGCTCTCAGTGTTTTCCGTGTGCCTCTCCCAGGGGCCACGCACCACGCTCACACGCTTTCATGATGCATCAGTTTCGGGCACGAGTTCCTGACTCGCTGCCATGTGGGGCAGGCTCTCACTCTCTCCCCGCTTCCTTCCTGTGCCCTCACCGTCTGCACGTGGTGTTACCAGACGAGCAGGGGCTATGCCTTCCAAACGCCCAGGAAACTGTCATCTTAGTGTAAGCACAGGATGACATGCAGGTGTACGTGGGGGGATGTCTCGGGATGAGACCCAGCGAAACAAGGGAGTGGCCACCAGTCAGCAAAGGCCAAGAAAGGCCCCAGGATTGGAGCCGACTGGGAGGGGTGCAAGAGGGAGGGTTTCAGGAGAAAATGAACTGGTAGGTTATCTGACGTGTTTGAAGGCTGGGGAATTATCTTGAAGGCTGATGACAGATATGTAGAACACGAAGCAAATGAGGGTTGCTGTAAAGACCACAAGATGACGCAGGGAGCAGGATCTTAAGTGGCATTACTGTGGCAGACACACCTAGGTTCCAGGGGTGCCCCCAGCCAGGCCCTGGCCCGTGGATTACTGTAACTCCCAGCTGTCACCCTAATTTATGTAAACTACCCAGTTTGCGCCACTATCCCCACCCCACCCGCTGCTGTGACGCCCAGTGTATCTTGCGCTGTTGGTGACGGGCATCATCCTTGTGTCATCCAGGCTGGCACTGCGTCTGACACACTGGAGACACTCAGTGTTTGTTGGATGACGATGGAAGCGAATGTATGTTTCTGATAGCAACTGCTCTGCACTGCTGTGTCGACGTGGCTGAATTGTCACATTTGGAGGACAGCAGGCCTTGTACCAGTGTCTGCTGACGCGAGGAGAGCAACAGCTACTTCTCCCGGTTGTTGCGAACATTAAATGAGATGAGCATGGGAAACAATACGCCTTGCACATCTTGGGCACTCGATAAATGTCAGTTTACCCCTTTGGCCGCCTTTCTCCCCAGTGCAATCAACTGACAAATCCTGCCAAAGGCATCATTTCCTCTGGGCTCCCAGCCTAGACCAGCGTCCAGTGCACCGTGGGCCCCTCGCCACCGGTGGTATGGGAGAGAACTTTTGGTGGTACACAGACATTTTTATCTTCCATAATTAGCACATCAAACCTATAACTACATTGATATTGTTGCTTAGGATGAGAATTTATTGGTGTGAAAACTGAGTGAATCTAAAAAATATATAAAGTCAAGAAGAGTACCGGCGCTGTCTAGGTAAGACTGGGATTGGGAAGGACGCAGGTGAATGGCTGACACTGGGAAACATACTACTCCACATCCTCATTGCATTTCTCAGGAACTTACATGACAGCACTAAAGACCAGGGGCGTCTTGGCAGGTCATTCTGTGTTGGGATTTCTCCTGAGGGTGGAATAGAACCAAAGGAATTGGATAATAGTTCCAGGAAATTATAATGGAAATATCTGAAAGGCCAATTCACACGCTTGCGGGTCCAGCCAGATTATAGCTATGCTAATTACGCTCAACAACCCACAAAAGAAGCATGTGTCAGAATTCAGGCACATGCCTCAGTCTAATAGGATGAAGACATTTTACTGTACATACGGTATCAATTTTCTTAATCTAAACAATCTAGGAAATAACTTTCTTCCTTGTCACTAAGCTGAGAATGTTCAGTGGAAGTCTTAGGGGTTCAAAAGGAGGATGTAGGTTTCGATTATATTCTTATCCTACATGTGTCTTGCTCTTTCGCCAGTTATACACTTGCGGCCTTTCATGACGGGGCATCTAACTCTTCCCCGCATGTGGTGGGTAGACAGAGGGACATCTCGTTTACCACGCAGGCCCTCCTAACTGACCTTTGTATAAGTTATTTCCTTCCTCCATCGTGTGAAGGAAAACACTCGGTGACATTTTCCACTCCTCTTCTTCTTCCTGTACAAAGTAAGATAATGTTTTTGTTAATTACAGGCACTGTTTATCTGCCAAGACCAGACAGCAAAAGGTGTGTGCCGCGATGACTGGGACGATGGTTTATGTCCCGCAGGCCCAGGCCCTGTCCCCTGGGCAGCTCGCCCTGGGCTGTCTGCACAGGGAGGGCCGTCCACCGAGCAGGGTGTGGGTGGTCCAGCCTCATGGAGGCGTCTTGTGCCGGTGCCGGCTTTCCCCTCTCAGTGGCCTCCCTGTGGTGCCTCGTGTCTCGCTTTGGTCCTGCCTCCTTCCTGGAGCCGGGGTCTAGCTAGCCTGTCCAGGGCCCCGTGCCTCCCCATGACAGAGACGCCTGACCATGACGTCCTCCGTTGCCGACTGTGTGCACCAAGACGGGAGACCGCGGTGCCACCCAGCACCTGCACAGGCTGTAGCTCTGCTCTGAGCCCCAGCGCAACACCCCCCTCCCCCTGGGCCACCAGGGTCCACCTGCTCCCAGTAGTGAGAGCCCGGCCTTGCAAACCCTCCTCTTATGTTTCCAGGCAACAATGTTTACAGCGTATCGATAGTCAGGTTTCTGATGACCAAGGTCATGGCCGTGGCTACCCTCAGAGGGGGCAAAAGGAACGACACTGGTCTGCACTACGTCCGCGAGTCTCCACATCATTCTGCATCCTCCCTGTGCAGCTTCCAGGGGAAGCAGACGGTGAGACAACGCGAGCATCTCCCCACCGGGTGGCTTCCGGAGCACCCCATGGCTCCGGCACTTGACGCGACCCTCCTTTTCTGGGCTCCAGCGCCAGGCTCTGGCATGTGGCGGCCAAACACCGCACGCCCTCTTGCCCTGGTGTTGAGCAGCGTCTGTGCCTTGGATCCTGACGTCCTCTCCTCTTTCTTCACTCCCCATGGCCAAGCAAGCCCCAAACCCCGCCTGCTTTGCCTTCTAAGCTTTCCTGGCACCCCCATCCCCCAATGTCCAGTCCCGCTGCTCTGGCCCTTGTGCCCAGGGTGTCCAGCTCAGGGCCACCCCCCTCCTGCCAGCAGGGGCTCGTGGCAGACCTGGTCTTATGACCTCCTCCCTTTGAAGCCCCACAGACGGGTCTGTTTGGAGCTCCCTGGGGGCTCCGTCCCCCACAAGACGAAGGCCAAGCCCCTCAGCAGGCCGAGCACAGCCCTCCCCGGTGCGCCCCCCAGACCAGGCTCCAACCAGCCTCTGCAGCCTTACCCCTGCACTGCTGCCTGCCCTGATGCCTCACCACACAGAGAGGGTGCAGGCAGCGGGACGGCCCTGCAGGCCCCGAACCCGGCACCTGTGCCTGTGCGCGACAGGCGTCTAACACACATTTGCTGGATGAAACCAGAATAGAGAAAGTGCACGTTCGATCCGTCCATCATCGCTGAGAGGATAAACAAAACGTGGTCTCTCCACACAGTGGGATATTTAGTTCTCCCGCAGAAAGGAACGGGGCACTGACGCCCCTTGAAAACGTCACGCCGAGTGGGAGCCGCCCTGTTTGTGTGACCCTATGTGTGTGGACACCAGACAGGGCCACAGGGACAGAAGCACATCAGTGGCTGCCGGGTGGTGGGGTGGGGACAGGGTCTCCTTTAGGGGAGATGAAAACGTTCTGGAACTACACACAGGTGATTGTTGCACAACAGTGCAAATGTACTAAATGCCACTTTAAAATGGTTAATTTTATGTTATATGAATTTTACCTTGATTAAAAAAATAACATAGTCAATCTGAGAATTGCCACTCCCAGCCTGATTCCCTGCTTTGATATCCGGCAGTGACTCTATAGGCCACGGACACCTGTCAGAGTGCAAGGGCCACGGGCTTCTGCCCAAAGTCTGCGCTGTGTCACGACCCTTCCCTGCATCCCTCCTGGAGGGTTTTGCCAGATCTGAGATCCCCAACCACAGAATCACTGTTTCTTTAAATAGACTCACTTTTAAACTTATGCTCTTTATTTATTTATGTTTTTGGAAACATGACTATCACCAACATAATTTATGCTCTTTAAAAAGGAAGCTCCCTAATGGGGAAACCAGAGTGGATAGGTTGTTGGTTTTCTAACACACATTAGAATAAAATACAACTATTGAATCAAAGAGGTCCGTCTTGAGCCACCCAGACGACCCCCAGCGCGTGCCCACGGCACAGCCACAGCTGCATGGGGGAAGCCGCTGTGCAGCACGTGGGTGTGAGCTCGCACACGCTCCGAGCCATCCCAGCCCGAGGGAGCGCTGAGTCTCACCGCACCCACGCATCTCTGGAGCTCTCCACCGGCTCCTGAGCTCAGCACTTGCCAGCTCTCCTCCCTGTTCTCGCCTGAGTCTCATCTGTGTCAGCCATGCTGGCCTCCTGGGCCACCTTCGGGCCTGTGCCATGTCTTTCGGCTTTGCTTTTGCAGAGGGGGTTTAGTCCTTCGGGCAGGTATATTTGCCAGGTAGCAGGCACTGGGATGTCCTTGCTCTCCTGCAGCTTTCAGAGGAGCAAGAAGACTGAGAAAGGAGAGATGCAAGAGCTACAAGGGGAGGCCCAGGGTGCTGGGGGACGGGGGACTCTCACCTTGTGCGGAGGTGCGTGCCATGGAAGGCTGGAAACCACAGCTCATGGAATACGCAGGGGGCTGCGGCTGGCAGGGAAGCCTCCTGCCTTACAGAACCCGAGAGGGAACCTAGACCCAGAAGTACCAAGAGGTTCAAAGCCTCTGGAATAATTAACCCACCTGCCAGGACTCACGTTAAACCAAAATTCACTGGCTAAGAGTCCCGCCCAGGACACAATGCTCAGGGTTGGCGACTGCCCCATTCACAGCTACCAAGAGACGCAGTTATTTGAGAAAAGCCAGTGAGAGAAGCAAGAAGAAGACCACTACTGGAGAAAGCACGTCCCAGAGGAAAAGAGAGAATTCATGGATAGAAGAGAAATTTAAAACAACTCTGATTAGTATTCTCAGAAATATGATTTATTGTCGGGCATATTCTCACATTCCCTCTCTCTTTCCATGTGTCACTAGGGCCTTAAGGACTCATGAATCTTTATTGCTTTTTAGCCAATGTGTTGCTATCCCTTGTTGCCGTTACTGTTTTGGATACTTGATTGTACTGTATTTGGCCTCTGGGAGCCCCTACAAGTAGATGGGGGGAGAGGGATGGGGAGGGCCCCAGGGAAGGGGAGTGTGGTGGGCAAAGTGTTTGCAGCACAGGGACCCGCACCTGTGAGTCTAGCTGGGGAGGCTGTCTCATCTCGACAACGGAAAGCAGTTCAGCAGCCAGGTGTACCGTATGGGGGTGGCACAGACCTAGGCTGGAGTGGGGGGACAGGGGAGGGGGTGGGGGAGGAGCGGAGGGAGAGGAAGGGCTGGCCTTGGAAGAGCATGAGCTGTGCTTTTCAGAGAGCCTGGGCTTGGTTTGAGAGCAGGGCAGCTACAGCAGGAGCCTGGTGTGAACCGCCTGGCCCGCTGGGACATCGCTCTGGCTGGAACCGGGGGTGGGGGGAGGCTGGACGGGGGAATGGGCGCCTACGTTCTCTCTGACCACAGCTGCCTTCTCCCATCTTCTTTGGAGGAAAATTCCTCTTAGGCCCAAGGCAAATGCACCCTCCTCTGGGAAGCGGTCCTGGGCTCTCCCAGGTGAAAAAGACCCCTTGCTCTGCAGGATTTGCTAATACTTCCTGGCACCTGCTTCTCTGTACACATGACTGGCTATTTGTGTGACTGCCTTAACTGCTCTCTCGGGCTGTGAGATCCACCTCCTGGAGAGGGTTCCACCTGGCTGACGTGTGGAACCCTATGCAGAACTAGCACAGAGCTGTGCATGTAACAGGTGTTGAAGGCGTGTAAGTAAAAGTAAAATTTATAGGTCTATTTGTACAACTTCATTTCTATAGTAAATATAAAGATTCTCAAGGGAAAGGCATTGCAAGGCTGGTTTGGAAACAGCTAATCCTGCTAATATAGAACAGCAAATGCCACACGCTCTGTGACTGTCATGGCACAGCCTTCCATGCGGTGATGGCAGCAGTGGCAGTCACTTATTAACTACAGGAGAAAGCACAGAGGAAGCTGTGTTTTCCATTTTAAATATATTTTTCTTTGATAGATAGTCTGGAAGTTTATTTGATGTATCCCTTTCTTTGGTTGCTGTTTTAAACATTTTATATTTTGCCCATTTTGACAATTGTTGGTGGAGAAAAATTCCACAAGGAAGATTGAATCCACTATCAAAAATCCCACATTCATTTTTTTCCTGTTCTTTCCCGCATCTGTTTCTGTGCTGGGGACAGACAAATGCACTCGGCACTCTGCCGCGGTGCCTGCCCTTCCTGACGGAAACTTCTCCACCACCACGCCCACCAGCCCCAGCTCAGCCAAATGGCCGCAGGCCGTTCTGAACAGAGGGAGGCTCTGTCCGAGGAGCCGGACTGGCCACCCTGCTCAGCAGGCAGGCGGCCGCAGTCACACTGACTCTCCGAATCACTGGCCACTGGGAGTGAGGCGGCTGCTGGCTGCCCACATGGTCTTCAGAGGAGGAGGAGCTGGCCCCAGGGGACCTCTTTCTGAGGACTCCCTCCTCCAGCCATGCCTGCTGGGCTTCTCGGCCTTGAAGCCTCCACGCTCCCAACCCCGTTGCATCCCAGCTGACCTAAGCAAGCCGTGTTCTTGCCACCCAGCAAGTCCAGAGTCCCAATAAGGAGCCCAAGCCCAGACACGTCCCAGCCCTTCCACCCACTCAGCCCTCTGCACGCGCGTCAGGGATGCCCAGATGGGGACAGCAGCTCCTCCAAGCCACCCTCTGGACTCTCCTGCTGGCCGATGGCAGAGCCACACTGCACGTTTTTGCAAAAACAAACAAAAAACCCCCCAAAACAAACCAATGCTTATTAATTGCCCAAATGACACCATCACAATGCCAGAGAAAATTTTAAAATCAAAGGGAAAAAATCAGCCGTATCACCATCACTATCACCTTTATTCAATGAACTCTTCATTTTCCTCTTTCCTTGTCTGTTTTCATATGTGATGTCTGCCTGTTACAGCACAGCGTAATTACATCTCCACGTGGAGAAAGGGCCACGCAGCCCTTGGGGGCCTCTAACATAGGGTCACTGGTCCCAGCCACAAGGCTCTGCCCTCGTGGCCTGATCACCTCCAGAGGCCTCAAAATTCTTATGTTGAAACCTGATCACCTCCTAACACCATCATATTGGCGATTAGGTTTCCACATCGGAATTTTGGGGGACACAAACATTCGGAACATAGGCTCTAATAGACGCCCGTTTCTTACGTCTGGTCCTCTAGTTGACTGTCTGCTCATGCAGCGCAGTGTTTATTCACGTCCCACTCGTACCTCCGTGGCTTCCCATGCTGCTGGCTGGCTGAGAAACGAGCAAGCGAGAGGGGTGTGTTATCAGTCCTCCGCTTGGCCACACCAGCACACCACGATTTGTGGTTTGCAGCACCTAACTTTCTTCTCTTTTTTGCAAATTGAGTCATTTCCATAGCTCCAGTCATCTGAGCCTCACTTTCCCCAGGACACCTCAAACACCACAATTAGCAGCAGTGAGACCCGGCCCGCTGGGTCCGTGGTGCTTCTAAGACGCTCAGCCACACAGACAGCTTCTCCAGTTGCTTTCAGATCAGCTCCCTGTTTTCTTCCCGTGGCCCAATCAATTTCAAATCACTCAGGACAAAACAGTTGTTCAGTAAGTACAAGCTGATGGAAGCCTTTCCATTCACTTTGCAGATTACAGTACGTCCCCTTTATCCACAGGGGATACGCTCCAAGACCCTCAGTGCATGTCCAAAACCGTGGATAGTACCAAACTCCATATATACTTTGTGGATACACTGGACAGAGGGATGATCCCCATCCTGGGCGGGATGGAGCAGGATGGCTTGAGATTTCATCACGCTTCTCAGAATGCCTTGAAATTTAAAACTGATGAATTGTTTATTTCTGGAATTTTTTCATTTAATATTTCCAGGCCACCCTTGACTGTGGGTAACTGAAACCTTGGAAAGTGAAACCACAGATAAGGGGGGCTATGTATATTTATAAAGGCGATTTCCTGAAACTGACCATTTCTAGTAGGTCTGCTGTGGGAAGCTTGTCCGTACGCCACACAGATGAATGCTGCATGCAGAATATTTTTAACTTTTCTTACTCAGAGTCAATGAGCTATACCGAGAGATGCAGAGATGACAATGCAGAGGAATGTTTCCAAAAGAGGTTTCGTGGTCAAATATTTTATCCTCGGTATTTGTCTTAGTGAAATTAGGAGGGCAGTCAGAGATAAACTGTGTTCCTTCTCAAATGTTAACTATTAAGATAATTTCCTGCCTGGCTTAAAGAGTGACTCAAATGCATGCAGGTTATGTTGAAAATATTCTATTGCCAAATACGTGCGTCTGAAGTAGGCTGTTGAGGGGTGGTTGACATCTCACGTTGGTAGGCATGTGGAAGAATTCAAATAGGGCGGTGACTGTTACACTTCCAGAAATGAGGCTGTACATTTTGGCATAAATCTGTTAACGTGCAAGTTCAAATGTCAGACTGATCACTCAGCGCCTGCAGATTACCTGCTGCTGCCCTCAGGGTCTGTCCTGGGGGTGGGCAGGGGTCAACCAGGGATTTTGAAGAGACTGATTATTTCTCACCGAACTGATGAAAGAGGAACAATAATGCCCTTCTCTAGATTCGGAAGTAAAAGCCAGTCCAGAAACTCTCGTGGCCAAAAACTTCATTTTAAAATAAAAACACACCCAACAATATGATAGCTCATGGAATTTAACTTGAAAAAAAATCAAGCGTCTCATAACTATTTTTGAGCTTGCATTTAGAACATCACTTTAGTTTTCTGCTCAAACATTTCCATCAACACTGGGGAATCAAAGTTCTTCCTGCCTTTTAGGGCTTCAGAGTGCTTTTCTTTCCACACAAAAGAAATACGACAGATCTGAGAGAATTTATGATGTGAAGTCTAAAAATGTGCAGCCGTGTCCTGAACACGCCTGTCCCACTTTTCCTTGATGGTGCCCGTGTTTAAGGAATAGACCACGTTTCTTGCACGGGCCATAGAGCCCCAGCTGGCTGCTGGCTCAGCTCCCAGGCCTTCGTCTGTGGTCTGGAACCCAGGCCACTGGCTCCTGGGCTCTCAGGCCTTGAACTACCCCAGCGGCCCTCCCAGGTCTCCAACTCCCGGATGGCAGACGTGGGACTGCTCAGCCTCCATGAGCACGTGGACCCTGCCTTATAATGAATCTCCTTACATACAACTACGAAAGGACACATAGGACATACGTACCGAGCATGCACACGTGCTACTGGTTCCGTTTCTCTGGAGAACCCCACCACTCCGGTTTCTCAAGCGTTCTCCTTGACCGTTCCGCAGCAGTTGACACCAGAGGTCACCTCTCTTTAAAGAATCTCCCTGCTGCCTCCGTCATATTCTCAGTTCTCTCTCCTTGCGGTGGATGGACTGAGAAGATAGTCCTTCCGGAAAAGCACGTAGTTGAGAGACTCAATAGGGACTGCGCTTGCTGAATTCCTTCCTGTCTTCCATGCTGTTCCCGCCCCTCGCTAGTTTCGCCCCTTTCTCCTGAGGCCACGAGTGGTGTAACCGAGACTCTGCACCTGATACCCTCACTGCTTCCCTACAGCTCACCACAGCCCTGCACAGCAGGGCCTCGCCTGTGCAGGGGTGAGTCCTACCCACACCACCAGGCTTCATCTCGCCCAAGTTTGTCCTGGACTTCTGGCTGTTTGACAAGAGACAATGGTTTGACCAAGTAGCTCTAAAGTCAGCCTTCTGTTCTCATTCTTCCCACCACTCCACTCCAGACACTTGGCATCCACCTCGACTCCTTGGTCTCTCCTGTTCTTTCCACACCCAGTCGGCCTGGATGTCTGGATGTCTCTTGCACCTGTGCCATCTTTTTATAGCCTGTACTTCCACTCTAGGGCAGGCCTTCATCTGAGCCTCTATTCATTCCTTCAGAAAGACTGACTGCCTAGCTCTGAGTCCCCAGTGCTGTTAGAGGTGCTGACCAGAGTTTGGGGTCCCCCTGGCTGCTGTGGGGAACAGACGGTAGAACGCAGGAGAGGAGGTGGGGCATGGACTGGGAGGCTGGCGCAGTCGTCCGCGAGAGGCAGTGATGCCTTGTGGCCAGGTGGTAGCTGTGCGGATGGGGAGATGTGGGTAGACTTGGGCTGTAAGTGTAGACTCCTGAAAGAGCCTCCCCACTGACACCCCATATCCTCCATGAGGCCGCCCCCGTCGTCTCCAGCACTTAGAGATCATCGTTCCCTTCTGGTCTGTGGTGCTTCTGCTGGTCCAGCACCTGTGCAACCAGGCATGTCCTCTTCTAAGCAGTGGTTTTGGGCTTTTTTATGGAGAAGGACCCCTTGAAAATATGATGAAAGTTCACACACTGTTTCCCCAGCAGAATGCACTTTCCCATAAAAGTTTACGTACAAGTTCGGGGGGTCTAACCACAGGGTCCCTGTTCCCCAGGCTGAGGACCTCCATTCTCTCCACAGCCTGGCAGCCCAGCCTTTCATGTCTCCACATCTTCTCCCCTTTCTGCATTTCGGTGGACACAGAATATGCTCAATATCGACCTGTCCATGGTGGCTTCCTCTTTCCTGATAGCATCCTTTGGAAATGATGACACCCACGTTTCCATCTTTGTGAAGTTGTGCAAAATTTGGCTTGAAATGCTCTAAAATAATTTAAGAATGTGGTTGGCTCAATAGTTCAGTGTGGAGCACCTCTTTGGGCCAAGGATTGGAGAGGAGGCTCTGTGGGCAATGATACGCCTGGTGACTCTGCAGATAAATAAATGCTTTGAAAGTGATTTGTGCTGGATATAGGTCCAAGGATCTTTCCAGAATTTATCACTAAGTTCAGTGATTTTATGGCTGGAGTGAATTTAAAGAAGACTCTTTAGTGTTCATGTGATCATATGTTATGACAGGTCAAAACCACTTTAAATAGTTCCAAATGGTTTAACATGTGGCTCGGAAAATAACAGAGAAGTCAGTTGTAAAGATGGATTGCATAGTGTTCCATGTCTGTTATTTTTGTTTCTAAAGCCAGCGTGAGGTCTACGCAACTGTGAGGCAAATGAGATTACTTCAGTATTGAAAGCACATTTGCAGGACTGCTACGGGTTTGCAGGAAATACTGGCACTAGCTTTCTCCTCTATTAAAGTGCTTCCGGCAGGGGTGCTCCTCATCAGCAATCCTCAACGATTTGGGATTTAAAACCAAGGATTCAAAAGAAAGACTATTTTTTTTAACTGTTACATTTTGAGCATTTTTTATATACTCTAGGTACTAGTCCTTTGTCAGACAGATAAGTCTGCAAATATTTTCTTGTCTTTTCATCCTCTTCATTGGGTCTTCACAGGATAAAATTTTTGATTTTGATGAAGTCCAATTTATTAATGTTTCCTTTTATGGATCCTGCTTTTGGTGTCTAGTCTAACTCTTGCCTAGTCCTAGATCCTGAAGATTTTTTTCCTATGTTTTAACATTAAGGTTTCATAGTTCTGTATGTAAGTCCATGACCCATTTGAGTTAATACTTGCCTAAGGTGTGAAGTTTAGGTGGAGATTCATTTTCTTGCCTGTGGATAAAAGATTACTTTTTGGTAGCTCACCTTTGAATGTGCTTATTGTGCTTTTATATTTTCCCTTCCATTAGCCCTAAACTGAAGATGCAAATTCCTGGATTGATCTATTTTCTTTTGTCTTTCAGCATCTCAGGATGTAGGGTGTCTAGATGGATTTGTATAAGGAATTAAAAACTTTCATATTTTTAGTGTTAAACCACTTTGCCAAATTTCTTGATGATCAAATGAATGCAAGATCATTAATCACAAATATTTTATTTTAAAAAGGCCTGTGTACAATTGCAGAGATCTGCCATGACAACCCTGCTAGCCCCATAATAAATTGGAAATTCAAGTAGAGACACTGATCCATTGTGAAATTCAACTAAAACACCCAGTAACTCTGATGACTTTTTTTGCACTTATGTATGTTTTTCATATTTATGCTAATCTATAACTATATCATGGATTTGGGAAGCTTTCAACTTTCTACCTGTATGATATTTTAAAAAGAGTCTATTTTCCATTTAAAGAGGTTAGTTGAAATATTCAGATAATCCTATTTGTTTTTTTATATGAGGTCTTTCCCAAGTTTTCTGGGATTGTATATATGGACTGGCAACTGATTAATTATAAAAATACCCAAAGAAAAATCACTCAGCTGGGCCACTGTGAGAGGGACAGGGGTAAGTCAGCATCTACCCAGGTTAAACAGATCTACTTTCCTCTCTCCCCTGCCTTGTCCTCTAGCCATGATGAATATAGATGTCTTTTTCTACAGGCCAAAATACTGATTCTCACACAAGGATTTGAATAGTTGGTCTCTGGAAGGATTTGAGATGTTCTAGGTTTAATTACAGAAGAAGACTTTTAAGAGTCCAAGGAAAAGATAATCTGATCTCTAAGAAGTATAGCACATAATTTAAATATATCCATTTTTATTAGCGATTACTATTTCTTTTTTTAATAATCACATTGTCACTTTATAGATCTGTGCTTTTCATGAATAAATTCATTTGTAAGTAATTCTGAAGGATTTTCCTCTTCATTTGCAAGAAGTTCAAAAATGCTGATGTTCTCAAACTTTGTTTTTTTCTTCAAAACTGTTCATTGCTAAGTGACTTTTTAATAGCTAGTTAATAAAATACCTTCACTCAACAAAGACCATACTGTGTAGCTGGTAATTGTAGAGTTATATAGAGCAAGCTTCACTAACAGTGAGTTTTTAATTTGCAAGTGTAAAGCTCCCTCATGCATATTTAGAGGAAGAGATGCTTAGAATAAAATTAAAATTCTTCCAATTCTCCTTATTCTTGGGCATTTATTCAAAATTATCTTGCGGAGCAAGAGGAGAATTTTAAAAATGAACTGTATTAAGTTTTTTTCTTGAAAGAGTTAGAACTTTTGGTGTACAGGCAGAACAATGAGGCAGTAGGTGGTCTCATGGGTTGGGTTCCCTGGAAACACTTGGATGGAGACTGTGCAGGGGTCTGTTGGGAACACCACCCATAAGGAAGGAAGGGAGGGAAGCAGCCCTGGGCAGAGGGAGAAGCTGAATTGTGATGCAATTGCAAGAAAGCCGTCAGCTGATGCTGCAGCAAGAACCCTTCCGAGTTGCCCTGGCAAGGTGAGGGTTTTGGTACTAGCCCGTGACCATCCTTGGATGCAGGCTGCCCCAGGAGGGGTGTAACCTCATCTGGAGATGCTCCCTTAGAACAGAGTGATTCTGGGGAGGGACTTAGCTGTGAGCTGTCAGCACCGACATCCTGGGTAGCTGGGTGATTGAGTGCCTCGGTCCTGAGGGGGCATCCGAGGGGCCATGTCAGCACCCACTGGGCTGTGCTCTGAATGAGCAGCAGGGGGTCTCTCTTCTTTTGTTCATGCACTTATTTTTTTTTTCATATTTATGTTAATTTGTAACTATCTCATGGACTT
>VBSM01003186.1:4328040-4354488 GCA_008086735.1 Cheirogaleus medius
AAAAAAAAAAAAAAATCACTAACAAGAAAATAAAATCAAATTTCTAAAATTCCACATAAATTCTTTACCTTAGACTTTTCCTTTATTACTTTCCTTTCCTTCTCTTTTTTGGCTTTCTTGGGGGTTTTTCCCTTTTCGGTCCTTTTCTTTTTGTTTTTTTCATCATCTTCTTGTTTTGCAATAATATCATCAATAACCTGGTAAGAAACACAATAATCACCGTATTGAAATAGATCCCAATCAAGAGGAGGAGGACTGTCTTTCCTGTCCGAAAGGAAGTATTTGTGCTGGTCCGGGTCACATTGCTGCCCTGCTCTGGCCCCTGGAGGCTGACCCCTTCTGGGCGTGGCGTGGCTCCCCGCCTGCCCTGCACCTGTGGTCGGATTCATCGGTCCGACGGAGGCAGCCATCGGCTCTCAGGGGGCAGATGGAGAGAGGTTGGACATTTCTGAGCCCAGTTCCTTCCCTGATTCAGAGCTGCTCCTCCACAAACACTAGGGGAGGTCACAGCTTCCTCGACATCTCAGCAGCAGTTGGATGTGCCAGCCTGCCCACGACTCGTCAGAATCCACACCGAGGATGTTTCTGTTTCCGGCCTGGACTCTGATGGCAATAGATGCTCTTGTTATATTGATAACTTCCCTGTCCCATGAATGACCATGCGTCTCTTCTCAGAGTTCGTGTCTTTCACCTGTGATTTAATTTCTATTTCCTACAGTGACAAAAGACCATTTATTCTCCTAAAATTTAAAATATTTGTTAAGAAGTACCTGGTTCATGTAGGATTAGCACCTGGATTGGAGAATTAGTATAGCTTTGTAAAAAAGCATAAAATTCAGTTCGATACAACAGGTGCTTGTTGGGCACTCACTGCCACACAGAGCTGTGAATTCTGGGAGGTAGAAAGGTGACCCTGACAGGCAAACTCCCTGTGTGGCCCCAGGGCTCTGCTCGTCACTGGTCCTGTGGATGCGACAAGCTGTATAACCTACCGAGACTCAGTTTCCTCTGCTTTGCCCCGTTTTATGGCTAAGGGAGGTGGGCACAGAGTTCAGGAACTCGGCCAAGGACACACAGCTGGTAAGTAGCTGAGCGGGGATTTAAACCAGGATGAATCTCATAATGTAGAAAGAAAAGAGGCAAGACGCGAAAGAATCTGCGCGAATTTATTCTGCAGTATGAGAAGCCTACAGTCAAATGAACAATTCATACACCACGGTCTCAGGTACGCACATACGTAGTCCAAGCATAAAGGAATGTAAGGGAGCAACAAACTCCAAATTTAGTGCAGTCGTTACCTCTGAAGACAGCGCAAGGATTGCAATGAAAAATGGGGGTGGGAGACAAGGCTAATATCATTTGACCTCCAGTGTGTTGTGATCAACCTTCTTCCTGTGGAAACTCTTCTTAGTGACTTCCCAAGATGCTCGAGTTTATTTTTTAGTATTATATTTTTGACATTTATACCAATGTTGTTCTTAAGAGCTTAGTTTATAATGTTAAAAGCATAAAAAATAGCTTCATCATGAACAAAGCAGGGTATTTTAGCACCATCTGGACTTTAACAAAGAAAACTATAGGCGTGTGCGCAGAAGACAGCAACTTCACACTGTCCAGAAGCCTGCGCGCCCCCAGGTGCGAGTGAAGATTTTGGTGCGTGAGGCTCAGAAAGGATGTATTAGGGAAGCTGAGAAGTGACCTATGTGTTGTGCACATTATTTGGCAATAAAAAGGGTGTTTTTAGACTGAAGTAAAGTTCCCCTGTTGTCCAAATAGCAACATTTTCCTTGGGGATCAGTCTCCCCTCGACTCTTGGAATCAAGGCATGGTTGCTCAGGTCTGTGATGTTCTGGAACACCTACAGAATATGGACACTTTTTGGTCCTTAGAAGATTAGAAATTTTCAAAATGTAAAGGCTTTTTAAAAATAGCCTGATATATAAAATGTGAGCAGCTGAAAAAAAAGAGGAAATCCTTAGTTGTGGAGTATACATTTCAACTGCCTTATCAGTTAAGGCTTTTAAAGCCTTATCAATCATATGATTTATTTCCTCTATATTCTTACTTCGTTTATTAATTTAATTTTTGAATGTGCATTTACGTGACTCACAGTTCAAAAATTATGAAAGAGTAATTACACATACATGAGGGTTTCTCCCCATGTTATTAACCAACCAACAAGATCCACTTTCTTTTTTTTCTTTTTCTTTTTTTATTAAGGTATAAATGACAAAAATTTTATGCAATGTGAAACATGATGTTTTGATATATATACACACTGTGGAATGAAATCAAGCGAATTCACATATCCATCATCTCATGTACCTGTCATTTTTTGTTAGGAGAACATTTGCAATCTATTCCCTGAGCAATTTAAAAATAAACAATATATTATTATTAATTATAGTCACCTCTGTACAATATGTCTCCAGAACTCTTTCCTCTTGTCTAACTGAAACTATGTACCCTCTGACCAACATCTCCCCACTCCCCTATCCTCCCTCCGGGCCCTGGTAATCACCATTCTACTCTTTGCTTCTGTAGAGTTAAATTTTTTGATATTCTACATGTAAGTGAGAGGCAGCATTTGTCTTTCTGTGCCTGGCTTATTTCATTTAGCATAATGTCACAAATGACAGAATCTCCTTCTTTTTAAAGGCTGAATAGTATTCCACTGGGTATATACACCACATTATCTTTGTCCACTCATCCACTGAAGGACACTTACGTTGTTTCCATATCTTGGCTGCTGTGATAATGCTGCAAGGAACATGGGAGTGCAGATATCTCTTTGACAGGCTGATTTCAATTCCTTTGGAAATATACCCAGTAGTGGGATTGTTGGATCATATGGTAGTTTTGCTTTGAGTTTTTTGAGGAAATTTCATACAGTTTTCCATAATGGCTATACTAATTTACATTCCCACCAAAAGTGTAAAAAGGTTTCCTTTTCTTCACATCCTTGCCAACACTTGTTATCTTTCATCTTTTTGATCATAGCTATTCTAACAAGAGTGAGATGGTATTTCACTGTGGTTTTGATTTGCATTTTTCTGTGGTCTTGAACAAAAATGTTGATGTTGAGGAAAAATCCATATATATAACTGTTGGTCATTAGTATGTCTCCTTTTGAGAAATGTTCATTTAGGTCCCTTGTCCATTTCTTAAATCATGTTATTAATATTTGTTTGCTTGCTATTGAGTTGTTTGAAGTCCTTACATATTTTGTATAAAAACCCCTTATCAGATATATGGTTTAAAAATATTTCTTCTAATCCATAGGTTGTTTCTTCACTCTGTTAATTGTTTCCTTGGCTGTATAAAAGCTTTTTAGTTTGATCCAATCCGATTTATCTATTTTTACATTTGTGCAACTGGGGTCATATCTAGAAAACCACTGCCCAGACAGGGTCACAGAGCTTCCCCCTATGTTTTCTTCTAGTAGTTTTCCTAGATATATGCCCACTTTCTAGTAGAACTCCTAGAAATATACTAGCTACACTATACTAACATATAATTGATGCTAATTAGCTTTTTTTCATTCCACAATGTATACATATATTAAAGCATCATGTTATACATTGCATATAATTTCAGTTTCAGGTCTTATCCTCAAGTCTTTAATTCATTTTGAGTTGATTTTTGTATATGGTATTAGATAAGAATCCAACTTCATTGGTCTGCATGTGGATATCCAGTATTCCTAACACCATTTATTGAAAAGAATGTCCTTTTCCCATGTGTATTCTTGGCATTTTTGTCAAAAATCAATTTAATGTAATGTGTGGGTTTATTTCTGGGCTCTCTATTCTGTTCCAGTGGGTTTTGTGTCTGTATTTATGCCAGTATCATGCTGTTTTGATTACAATAGCTTTGTAATATATTTTAAAATCAGGAAGTGTGATGCCTCCAGCTTTTTGCTTTTTGCTTAGGATTTCTTTGGCTATTCAAGGTATTTTGTGGTTCCACATGAATTTTAGAATTGTTTTTTCTATTTCTGTGAAAAAGTGTCATTGGAATTTTGATAGGAATTGCACTGAATCAGCAGATTGCTTTGGGTAGTATGGTAATTTTAACAATATTGGTCCTTCTGATCCATGAGCATGGGATGTTTTTCCATTTGTTTGTGTTATCAATGATTTCTTTCTCTTTGTAGAGATCTTTTGTTTCCTTGGTTAAGTATTAATATATTCCCAGGTATTTTTCTTTTTTGCAGCTATTGTTAATGGTATTGAGTTCTTGATTTGATTCTCAGGTTGGCTATTATTACTGTGTAGAAATGCTGCTAATTTGTGTACACTAATTTTGTAACCCAAGACTTTACTGAATTTATTTATCTATTCTAGGGGTCTTTTGGAGGAGTCAGACCTCCTCTTTTCTGATTTGGATGTCCTTTATTTCTTTCTCTTACCTGACTGCTCTGGCTAGGACATCCAGTACTATGTTGAATAGAAGTGGTGAAAGTGGCTGTTCTTGTCTTGTTCCAGTTCTTAAAGGAAATGCTTTCAACTTTACCTCATTCAGTATGATGTTAGCTGTGGGTTTGTCATATATGGCTTTTTATTATTTTGAGGTATGTTCCTTCTATGCCTACTTGGTAAAGGGTTTTTATCATGAAGGGGTGCTAGATTTTATTGAATACTTTTTATGCATCTATTGAGATGATTATGTGATTTTTGTTTTTAATTTGGTTTATGTGGTGAATCACATTTATTGATTTGCATATGTTAAACCATGCTTGTATCTATGGGATGAAACCTACATGATCATGGTGAATTATTTTTTTGATGTGCTGTTGGATTCAGTTTGCTAGTATTTTGTTGAGGATTTTTGTGTTTATATTCATGAGGAATATTGGTCTGTAGTTTTCTTTTTTGTTGTGTCCTTTCTGGGCTTTGGTATCAGAGTTATACTTGCTATAACTAGCGCAATCATCAAGGCAGAAGATCAATGAGGAAACGCTGGACTTAGAAGGGACTCTAGAACAAATGGACCTACCAGGCATTCACAGAAGGTGATAGGGAGGATTGTTTTATTGATGTTATGCAATAGTTTCCGTAGGATGAGTATCAGTTCTTCTTTGTAGGTCTGGTAGAATTTGGCTCTGAATCTATCTGGTCCTGTTTTTTGTTGTTGCTGTTGAGAGATTTTTTTTTTTTTATCACTGACTCAATCTTGCTATTCATTATTGGTCTGTTCAGGATTTCTATTTCTTCCTAATTCAAGTTTGTGAGGTTGTATGTTTCCACAAATTTATGAATATCCTCTAGATATTCTAGTTTGTGTGTAAAGAGGTATTCCTAAGTAGTCTCAGATGATATTTTGTATTTCCGTGGTATCAGTTGTAATGTCTTCTTTTTCATTTTTGATTGAGCTTATTTTAATCCTCTCTCTTCTTTTCTTGGTTAATCTAGCTAGTGGTTTATCCATATTGTTTATCTTTTCAAAGAGCCAACTTTTTGTTTCATTGACACTTTATATTGGTTTTCTGCTATAAATTTTGCTTAGTTCTGCTTTGATCTTTGTTCTTTCTTGTCTTCTGCTAGCTTTTGGTTGAGTTCATTCTTATTTTTCTA
The DNA here is from genome assembly GCA_008086735.1 of Cheirogaleus medius. NCBI lineage: Eukaryota > Metazoa > Chordata > Mammalia > Primates > Cheirogaleidae > Cheirogaleus > Cheirogaleus medius. Next base: position 4,333,617 of record VBSM01003186.1, read on the forward strand.
GTTCCTTGAGGTGTGACACATTGTTAATTTGTGATCTTTCTGTCATTTTGATGTAAGTATTTAGTGTTATAAACTTAACTCTTAGCTCTGTTTTTGCAATATCCCAGAGATTTTGGTAGCTCGTATTGCCATTATCATTCAATTCAAAAATATTTTATTTCTATCTTGATTTTGTCATTGACAAAAAGATTGTTTAGCAGCAGGTTGTTTAATTTCCATGTATTTGTATAGTTTTGTGGGTTCCTCTTGGAATTGATTTCTAGTTTTACTCCACTGTGGTCTGAGAAGATACATGGTATGATTTTGATTTTTTAACATTTGCTGAGACTTGTTTTACGGCCTAACATATGGTCTATCTTGGGAAATCTTTCATGTACTGATGAGAAGAATGTATTAATATATTTTGCATCTGCTGGGTAGAATGTTCTGTAAATGTCTGGCAGGTCCATTTGTTATAGAGTGCCATGTAAGTCCAGTGTTTCTTTGTTGATTTGATGCCTCGATGATCTGTCTAGTTCTGTCAGTGTAGTATTGAAGTACCCCACAACTATTATATTTGTTTATTTCATTTCTTAGGTCTAGTAGTGTTTGTTTTATGAATATGGGAGCTCTGGTGTTAGGTGTATATATTAGGTTATGCAGTATGAAATGTCCGATTTCCTTAAGTACTAAGTTTGACAGTTGCTATCTCTGACATTTCACTTTGACATTTCTTGTTTTATTTATTTTTTATTGTGAAGGTACATCTGTAGTCTTTCATATACATATTTTGGTTTGTTGTTATCTTTTAAAATTTTTTTACAGCAATTTTTGTAAAACCATGGATAAGTAAAAAATTCATGTTCTTTTCGAGTATGAGTTCTGTCATAGAACCGATGCAGTGCAGACAGCTTGAAACATCAACGAAGTTTTTGGGAAGGATGTAGCTAATAAATGCACAGTACATGGATGGTTTGAGAAGTTCCACTGTGGTGATTTGAATCTTGAAAATGAGCCACGTGGGCAACCTGAGACCAAGGTGGATAACATGAGCTGAAAGCTGTAGTGGAAGCGAATCCATCTCAAACTATGTGTGAATTAGCAGCAAGGTTTGACGTTACTATTCCAACAATACTGGACCATTTGAAACAAATGGGCAAGGTAAAAAAGCTGGATAGATGGGTTCCACATGAATTAAAGAAGCGCCAGCAGAGAAATCATCTTGAAGCTTGCCATATTTCTACACTGTGTTGTTATGTGTGACGAAAAATGGATTCTTTTCATTTGAATGAAATCTTTTCATGGATTCTTTTCTTCCCATTCAGTCTTGAGCAGCCAAGACTGGTCAACAGAGACAGGCTAATCCTCTTGCAAGACAATGCTCAACCACATGTCACCTAAACAATGCTGCTCAAACTACAGAAGCTGGACTTGGAAACTCTTTCTAATCCACCATATTCACCAGACCTTGCACCAACTGACTACCACTTTTTAGGCTTTGGACCATTTCTTGCAAGGAAAATTATTCAATTCTCAACAAGCTGTGGAAAACACCTTTTGAGATTTCATTGCCACTCACTCTCCAGCTTTCTTTGCTGATGGCATAAACAAGCTACCATTAAGATGGCAAAATTGTGTCAATAGTTTAGGTTAATTGTACTGCTTCTTGTCTGAGATATAATAAACTATGCTTTTGATTAAAAATCGGACATTTCATATTTAATGACCTAATATATTTAGGATTGTTATGTCTTCTTGTTGAATTGATGCCTTTATCATTGCACAAGGACCATCTTTGTCTTTTTTTTTCATTGTTGTTGATTTATAGTCTGTTTTATCTGATATAAGAATAGCTACTCCTGCTTTCTCTTGGCTTCCATTTGTGTGGAATATTTTTTTTATCAAGTTGTGCACCACCACATAAATCAGTTTGAGAACATTTCCATCATCCCAATAAGACCCACTCATGTCCATCAATTATTAATCCTTTTGCTCTCTCCTCCCCTCCTTCTTAGGCAGGCACTAATCTACTTCCTGTATCTACAGATTTACTCTTTCTAGACATTTCATATAAATGGAGTCATATAATATATAGTCTATTGTGTCCAGCTTCTTTCGCTTTGTATGATGTTTTTAAGGCTTATTCATGTTGTAGCCTGTGTCAGTTGTTTGTTCCTTTTTAAATGCCAAATAATATTCCATTGCATGAATATATCACATTTTGCCTATCCATTGATGAATATTTAAGTTGTTTCAAATTTTTGGCTTTTTTGAGTAATGCTGCTAAGAATATTCAAGTACAATTTTTTTGTGTGTGTGGACATATGTTAAGAGTGGAATTGCTGAGTCCTTTGGTAAACTTATGTTTAATTTTTAAGAAACTGACAAACTGTTTTCCAAAGTGGCCGTACCATTTTGCATTCCCATCAGCGATGTATGAAGGTTTCTTTTTCTCCACATCCTTAACATTTGTTATTGCCTTCTTTTTGATTATAGCCATCCTAGTGGGTGTGAAATAGTATCCCATTATGGTTTTAATTTTCATTCCCCTAATGACTAATGAAGTTGAGCATCTTTTTATGTTATTATTATTCATATATCTTCCTTTGTGAATTGTCTGTTCAAGTCTTTTGCTCATTCTTTGATTGAATTGTCTATCTTCCTATTATTGAAGTGTAAGAGTACTTTGTATATTCTGGATATAAGTCCTTTATCAGGTATATGTTTTGCAAATATATTCTCTCAGTCTTTTCATTTTCTTAATAGTGTCTTTTGAAATGCAAAAGTTTTAAATTTGGTGAGGTTCAATTGATCAGTTTTGTCAGCATAGTTTTAATTTGCATTTCTTTTATATGTGTGAGGTTGATCATCTTTTCACATGTTGAACATCTTTTATTATGTTTCAAATCTACTTGGGTTTTCTTTTCTGAAAAGTGGCTGCTCATATCCTTTTGCTATTTTTTTGTATTAGGTTACTGATCTTATTCTTATAGAGCTGTAGGAGTTCTTTATGTTTTAGAAAAATGATCTCTTATCTGTGATACTTATTACAAATAATTCTCCCAGTATGTCATCTGTCATTTGCCTCCCCAAGGTCATTGTTTCCATGCAGATTTAAATTTTTTTGTGTGTGCGTGCGTAGTTGAATTTATCAATTTTTTTCTTCTTTGACTCCTGGGTTTGTATGATAGTTAGAAAGGTCTTTCCCATTTTGGGGTTATGACATATTTCTTTCTTGGCTGCTTCTAGTCCTTTTGTATTTTTGTTTTGTTTTACATTTAAATCTTTGATCCATTTGGAATCATTCCGAAGTAAAGTATAAAGAGATAGGAATTTAATTTTCTTCTTTTTCAGATGACAACCTGGCTATTCTACCATTTATTTCCTTTTTTTCTCATACATTTGAGACGCTGCTTTCATTATATACTAAATTTCCACATGAATTTGGGTATATTACTTGATGTTCTATTCTTTGCCATTGATGTGTCTTTTTAGTCCTTTGCCTGTAGCAATGGGCTCATAAGAATATTTTAATACCTGGCAGGAATAGTTCTTCCTCATTAGGCTTCACCTTCAGAATTCTACTGGTTATTCTTGGTTCCTTGCTTTCTACTTAAAGTTTAGTGTGGTCACCCTTCCCTGTCTCTCCTCCCGCAGTACCCCAACACGGTGCTGTTAGTATTTTTATTTGGATCATATTCCATTTGTAGATGATGTTTGGGAGAGCTGAAGTGTTTATGGTGTTGAGCACTCCCCTCTAGAAACAAGGTGTGCGTTCCCATTTCCTCCTCTGCATCCCTTAGAAGCACTTTAAGCTTTTCTTCACATAGAACACACATCGATTATTAAGTTTATTCCTGGGCATTTGACCTTTGTGTTGTTGCTGTTGTAAATGAACTCGTTCATGATATTTTCTATCTAGCTGCTGTTTGTAGCTATAGCGGCTATTGCTTTCTGCATGTTAATTTTATAATCCCCCATCTTACGTCTCATTTTATATAAAGGAGCTTTTCAGTTTATTCTCTTTGCTTTTCTAAGTATAGGACATATCTGAAAACAGTGATCATTTGTCTCTTTCATTCCACTTTCTGTATCTCTACATTCTTTCTCTTGCCTAATAGCATTCAGTAGTTCCCACTTCACAATCCTAAATAACACCAGTGCTAGTGGCCATTCTTGTATTTTTCCTGCTATTAGCGGAAATGTTTCAAGTGAATTTAATGAAGCGTGACATTGGGTTTTGAACTGAGAAATATTTTGTCATGTTCAGTAAGTATCTATATATTCCGATTTTGTGGAGATTTATTTTTAAATATCAAGAATGGATGATGAATTTGTAAAACGCCCTTGCAGCATCCACAGTGATGAGCTTAGGGTTTTTTCCTTTTGGATCTCTTTACATCGTGCAGTGTATTCGCAGACATCCTACACTCGAACTGCTCGTGCATTCTAGAATGACTGCTACGTGACTGTGGGGTTTTGCTTTTTTAATGTGCTGCTGGTTGTAGCGTGCTAATATTTTAGCTTAAATTTTTGTGTTTCATAAAGAAGACTGATCTGTGGGATTTTATGATGCTCACTCTTTTCTGCGGGTTGGTATCAATGTTATGCTCATTTCATAAATAGTATTTGTATTATTTTTATTTTTATAAATATAGATTTAACCATTTATGTACATTGTTACAATGATTATGCTTGGTCTACTATCTCTTCATACTATTACTGCTATAATAATACTAACATTAGTAACAATTGCTAAGATTTTCTGAAAGATTTCAATGTGCCAAGCTCTGCTCTAAGGATGTCACATGTATCATCGCATCTAATTATTACATCAGCCCAGGGAGGTAGGTATTGCTAGGCTCTCCATTTACAGATGAGAAAACCGAATGAGAGAGGGTGAAGTAGCTCATCTAAGGCTGCAGATCCAGTGAGTGGTGCAACCATGATCTCTACTCACTGTGCTATTCTGACTCCTCAATCATCTGCCTTTTAGAGTTAAGCTGCTTTGTGGTTCCCTTTGTTTTATTTTAACGTATTAACCAGGCATCCTCAGTTTTCTTTTGTTTTTAGTTTGACTATGATGACTCTACTTTTTAATGTTTGTCATGGACAGTTTAGACATTCCACCAGCGTTCTTAATCCTGTAATTGTACCTTTCTAAACTGACACAAAACATGTTTGGCTGCTTTCCATGGACGTTCAAGACACGACTTGTGCCTGGCGATTTAGCTGGAGGGACACCTACACATGCAAAAAACTGAAATAACAGCAAATTAAAATGACAATCACTCAAGGCAGGGCTTGATGAATTGCCAGATAACAAGGTCACGAGTGCTCACGGAGCTCACGCAGCTCACGGAGCTCACGGAGAGGCAGGAGTCCTCTGGAGGGCGGAGGCCGGGCTTTGGGAGCCCAGGTTGGCTTCTGATGCACAGGTGGAGGGAAGGGGGGCCCTGTGTGTGTGGTCCTGAAGGCTCATGCAGGGGAACACGGGCACAGGGAGGCTGACTGCAGGTCGGTAGTGCTGAGGTCCTGCAATGCTGATCCACAGCTTGGTGTTTCCTGCTGCATAGTCCTTCACTTACCTAATTCCCTGTTAAAAAGCATTAGCTATTTTCTTCTTTGTCAATGCTATAAACAATGGCAGACATGAACAGCTTTTCAATCACCTATGGCAGGGGTCTGCAGATTACGGCACATGAGCCAGACCTGGCCGGCTGCCCATTTTTGAGTGAAGTTTTACCGGAACGCGGCCACGCCCATTCGCTTGTGCACTGTCCACGGCTGCTTTCACACCATGATGGCAGAGCTGACTGGTTGTGGCAGAGAATGTATGTGCCACAGTCTAAAATATTTACTGTTTGGTCCTTTATGAAAGAAGTGTGTTGACCTCTGATCTATGACAACTTATTATTATTTCTTTAGTGTACGTACCTTAAATAGCATTTATGAGTCAAAGGGAATACACATTAAAACTTTTTGGTCCAAGTCCCTTAAAAAACACCATGCTAATTTATGTATCCAGCAGCAATGTATGAGAGTGACTTTTTCTCACATGCACACCAATTCCAGTTATCACAATTTAAAAATTTTACCAGTTCGATAGGGGAAAAGAGGTATAGCAGTGTTACTTTATATTTAAATTTCTTTGCTAGTGAGTTAAAAAAATTATTTTATTAAATTCCTGGTTGTATTCTTTGCATTCTTTTCTATTGGGGTGATGGAATTAAGACCACTGGGACTTAGGGATACTATGTCTGAGGTTGTGGGAGGAAAGGAGGTGAAGGAATTGCCTGAGCAGAAGCCTGAAATAAGTGCAGATGTTAACTGCCTAGTTGGGGGACATATATCAGCGATCTGGGAGTACAGCAAAGCATGCTCCAACCTCAGAGCCTAAGGGGTCTCATGCATGAAAAGCTATGGGCGGCCTGACATGAAAACTTCTCATGGGTGTAGAGGTAGATTACAATGTGTCAGCCTGGGAGCAGGGTCTCAAGGCTTCCACAGTGTTTGAACCCTGGGCCAAGTTCCTTCTCTCCCTTTCTCTCAACGATGCCTCAGTTAATGTAAAACCAGTCTCCCAGTGGGAAGCATGTAGTTTCCTTGTTCCTTGATCAAATGGGTCGCAGCTACTGACATTAAAGATTGATATCCATGTACATAGCTTGAGCTTGAGATAAATAAGTTTACCTTGATCAAAAGGATTGTACCTACTGAAGAATTATGTGTTTTTCACTTCTAGAAAAGAGAAGGAAATTAGCTAGGACACCTTGTGATTTTGAGGGGAGCCCCGAAACCTTTGATCATTGTATCCTGTGATTTTTTTCACATGAGATAATTGTATTTTGCAACATGGCAAAGAGAATAAAAAGCAAGTGCTGGGGTTTAGTCACTGCCACCTTGGCACGGGAGTCCTGGTGGTCCCCTGACCTCCCCGCTTTCTTAACTATTATTTCTGTCTGCATCTTTGTTTTCTTCATCTCTTGCAACACAGTCTGCCAGGGGACCCTATCTTTATCGGGGAAGTTGTGAACCCCCGATATTGGGGTGTTCTGATTTTTTCTTATTATTTTCAAAGAACTCTTTATATAGGAAAGATACCTGTGATCACATATGTTGCAAATATTTTCCTTGATTCATTATATAACTTTAGTTTCATTTATGATTTTTTTGTTTGTCATTTGAGTTTAATGTAGTTAAATATATCAGCCTATTCTCTTCATGATGTCTGCTTATGGTGACATGCTTATAAAATTATCACCCACTCTCTGATTATTAAATATTTAAATAATTTCTTTTGGTAATTTGTGGCTTAATTGTTTTTACATGTAAATATTTAATTTATGTGAAATTTATTTTGGATAATAAGGGAGGATCTATTTAATTTTGCTGAATGTTGAGTCAGTTTTCCCAATATTATTTATCACATAGTCCATCCTTCCCTACTTATTTGAAATGTCATTGGTATATTACTAAAGTTCAATTTATATCTGTCTCAGTTTCGGAGCACACTATTTTAAAGTCAGACTACCTGGGCTTGAATCTTAGCTCTATAACTTATTAACTGTGAACTTGGCCAAATGGTTTGATCTTCATAGGTTGGGAGAATTAAATGAGTTGATTTACATAAAGTAAATCAACTTTGCTTTGCTTTGCTTTGCTTAGTATCTGGCACAGAATATCTGTCCAAAAAAGGTTACTTGTTATTTTTTGTTGTTTTTGTTATCTGTCTATTCTTTCTCTGATATTATGGTGTTTTAATTATTTTATCTTTATAATTTCTTTTATGTCAACATGGCAAGTCCCTCATCATTATAGCTCTTTTACAAAAAGTTTTTTGATATTTCCATGCATTCATTCTTCCAGATAAACTTGAAAATAACTATGTCAATAAAATTGTTTTGATTTTGACTGGAATTGTATTAACTGCATAGGATAATGGAAAGACAACGTGTATTTGTACTTTATTGAGTCTTTCTAGCCAGGGAAACAATCCTTCAGTCTATTTGTTCAAGTCTTCCTTCATTTTCCTCAGTAAAGTTTTGTCAATATAATTTTGTAAAATTCTGTATAATTTGTCAATATAATTTCTTGTTAAGTTTATTGAGTTTTCTAGAAAGATAATCATACAATCTTAAAACAATTGTGAATTTATTACTTTTAAAATATTTATAACTTTTCTTCTTCTATCTTATTGCATTTTTTAGAATGTCCAGGGAAATATTAACTAATAATTCTGGTAGCAACTAGTCTTTTCCTGATTGTCACTATTAATGGCAATGTCTCTAACACCCCATCATTGAGTTTGACGAAAAGCTTCCCTTGGTTTCTATGATAATACAGTGAGGCTAAGAAGAGTTTTCCTATTTCTAGTTTATTAAGACATTAAAAAACTGCATCAGATTTCAATCTCATCCAATACCACTGGAACATCTACAGAGATGGTCAAAGGTGTTTCTCTTCTAGAACATTGATACAGCAGGGAGCTGGGGCTTGGCAGGTGTGCAGGAACTAAGCAGAAGGATGCCTAGCACTAAGGAAGAACGTGACATGCCAAAGGCGCCGAAGGAATAGCCCCATGAGCTAAGGAGGATAGAGAGGGAGAGGGAAGCAAGGAGTAGAATACATAGGGCGCCTGCAATCAAGCTGCTCAGAATTTACTAAGAAAATGACCACACATCATCACATGTCTGTCAAAGGTAAGACAGGAAAAAGGATGAATTCATTTTGAAATAAAGTTGAAAGTATCTACATTGATGAGCACCCAAGAGTATTTTCCTATAAATATTTGTAGGAAAATAACCAAGGCCTAACAATACTACAAACCCATTAGCTTTAAAATTTAAAGCAATGTGATTATGATATATTTACATTTCATTTCTCAAACATATTTGTACCTGTTGTGGGGTCTTGTTAGAAAAAATAAGAGCTGAGCCACCTTCTTCTGCATCAGGGAAGTCAGGAAATGTACCAGTTAAATTTCTGCAGAGGAAAAAGAAAGAAAATTAGAATAGAAATGGACGAAGTCCTGTCTGTCATATACTGCATTAATTGATCTGCTTATGTCCATTTAACTGAGTGATGGTTATTAAGGGTGGGGTCCCCTGTAGATGGAGGGCCGACATGACATCTCTAAGGAGCAAAAGGAACTGGAGACATTCAGTAGCAGGTTTCCTTCCTCTGGAGACAAACATTTCCCTTTAAAACAGATTGTATTTTTCTTCCCCCTTTTATTTTTATAAATATTGAGATGCTCTGTGCTTGAGTTAAGAATGAAGACAGAAGCACAAATTATTTCTTCCTGTTTAAAATTTAGGATAAACACAAGATTTTGAACCTAAACAGAAGGACGGGGTTGTACAAATTACAAAGTTCCTAATAGTGAATGAAATACACACCCATGCTTTAGGTTTTAGTTAAGCTGAGGCCTATATTTTATGGGTTCCAAAGAGTACTATTTTTCTGTAACCATATAATTCCTGTATTTTAAAAAGCAGACTTTGAAATTCAATGTTGAGAATTTCAGAAAGGATATGTACTTAATATTTCTAAGAGAAAATGACTTTGACATGAATGTTATATTTATTCTACCACAGAAAGAAAAGGCTGCCTGCCAAGTTAGTTTCATTAATTCACAGAGGTATAGAATCCAAGGTTTGGAATAGACCACCATGTTTAAAATGACCCTACAAAAGTGGTTCTCAAACTTTTTGGCCTTATGAATCTTTTACACTCTTAATTTTTGAGGATCCAAAAGAACGTTTGTTATATGAGTTATAGTTATTGATATTTACTGTACTAAATACTAAAACTTAGAAATTTCTAAAATATGCATTTTAGCTCATTAAAAAATAGTAAAACCATTATATATTAACACAAAAACATTTTTATTAATAATAAATATATTTTCCAAAACAAAAAAAATTAGTGAGAAGAATGGCACATTTTCAAGTCTCTTCAATGTATGGCTTAATGAGAGTGAGCCGATGCTCACACCTGTATTCAGTCTGTAGTGCCATGTTGTTTTGGATGAAGTACAGGAAGAAATTATGGCATCACACAGATGTGAATGGACAAGGGAGAAATATTGTAATAGTTTTTTAGATAACTGTGGATATTCTGCTTTGATTCTATACCCCAGCTAGACAAGTGGCAGCTTCCTGAAGGTTATGATGTGGAATCTGCAACCATTTCGATAGATGGACTTTCCTCTCTGGCACATTGAAGTCCAAGGGTCTCTCTTGTGCTCTGAACAGACCTTCCTATACCCAGGCATGATTGCAACCTCACGTCTTGGTCACGGGAAAATAATGGTTCACTGAATTATGTGGCTCTTCCCAGTGCTGGGGCGTTTCATGTCAAATCACACTCGCCGATAAGACCACTGACCTCACAACAAAAAGTCTAAGAAACGGGAACCTCTCAAACTCTCGGGGTGAATACAAACTTCCAGAACTGTAATTTTTACTAGAAAGCCCAGATTTTACCACTGGCAACACATGCTGTCAATTATTTTCCTTCTGGTTCGTTTGATTCACTTTTGAGAAAGTATCTCCCAAAGCCCAAATCCAAATAACCAGAGTGTGTCAGTTGTTGTCTCAGGTAAAGACGACGTTGCATCGAAAAGTGGCTAGTTGGGCTTGAGACGGAAACTCACGGGTGTTTGTCCTGGAGACAGCCGTCGTCCTCTGGCGTGCAGCAGGTTTATGGGCGCTTCCGACTTTGTCACATAGAATATTAAAAAACTATGTATTTCTAGTCTTAATAAAATTAGTTATGTTTTACTGCATCCTCGAAAACATTGTCAATGGAACTTCTTCTTTGCAGGCGCATACATGGCGGTGAAGCCCGCGATGACTTTGTCCTGGGGCAGCTGCCTTGATCCCTGCCAAGGCGCCAGCAGCGGTGGCCCTTCCGCTGTGGCACCGTCAGCGCGAATGTCAGCAGTGCAAAAAAGGCAAGTGGCGTCTTAGCATCCATTTGAAACAGTTTGACTTTTAGACGCCCTGAAAGGGTCTTGGAGACCCCCAGGGTCCTGGACACACTGTGGGAACTACTTGCTTGGCTGCTGCTTAAATGCTTCCTGGGACGGCGAGCTCACCCCCTGCCCCCCAGCCGCCCCCCAGTGTCGAAAGTGTACTTTACAACACTAGACTGACTGTCGCCTCACAACCTGGGTCCTTGCTTCATCTTCTGGGGACACACGGATCATCTTCCACAAGATTGCGCCTCAGACATCAAGGACAGGTGAGCCATTGTCCAGATGAGACATCTCAGGTGTCCTGAGCCGTCCCTGGGAGCTTGTTTTGCGGGACTGTGGCGAGCTCCTCAACACTGCCGTGAAAGGGGCTGAGCACAACAGCGCGGGGGGGTGTGGGTGTGTGGGGGGTCGGTGGACAAAAGCACCGGCATCGAGGATGACGGGAGGTCACAAAAGAGGCGGCCTGTTCTGTCCATGGAGCTACAGTTGTAGGAGTTACACTGGTGAGCTCACTCATTCGCTCATCCATCCATCCTTTCATTCAGATAGTCAATCGACAAACACCTGTTTAGTACCAACTAGATTCCAGATGCAGTGATGGGAGCCAGAGACTGAAAGACGTTGCCCTCACGCGGCTCACTCTTATCTCACAACCGAAGGTCTTGCTGAGGTGTGTATCTTTGGGGTGGGGTGGAAGGGGAATGTTAAGCTGTTTTTGGAAGATTATCTTGGTTTCTCTTTGCAGTTTGGAAAGTACTTTAATAGATGCAGGATCTTTCCTACTTAAAACACACTTTGACCCCAAATCCTCCGCAACATTACTGAGTGTTAAATATGCTACCTTTGTGCATAATCATTATTTAAACTACAGCTTTCCCTCAGTTATACTTTGCATCTCAGTTCTAAAGCCACTTCATTATCTTCAGACTTTTCATCATTTTGCCGATTTACGAAGTTAATGTGCAGCGGGAGCTAGAACGTCATTCCTGAATCACCGCCCTGCCCCCGCCCTCCTCGCCCACCCCTCCCCCAACTTCCATTTGTCCTCAAATTGCTGCAGCAGGCAGGGTCAAAGCGGCTCTTCCACTGGGCATCCGAACTGCCAAATGGAACAAGTGATGCAGAAAATGGAACTCGTCACATGGTTGCATGAAAAATAACCTGGGCTGTCTGTGGGAGGGGTCTCTCACTTCGCCCAAACCCGCAGGACAAAACGGAAAAGGAGCAATGAGAAAGGCAAAAGTCACCAGAACACAGAGTTTGAGAAATGGATCCTGACTTGCTAAGACTGGACTACCAGGTATTTCTGAGCTGTTAGCCAGCATTTGGTCACCTACGAGCACGGGGATCACAATTTTTAAAAGCAAGGATTCAGCTTTCTGGGACAATATTTAATTTGTATTAAATCGAGTACTAATTTTGAAAGGGCAGACTTTAAATTATTCATTTAGCTCACTTCCTAAAAAGTATTTAAAAATTTAAATATGAACACTGATCACCCACAAACTTTAGAGATTGTTTAATATTTTTCAAAAACAGATGACGCTCCCTATCACTAAGTCCCAGATTGCCCCTAGAGTATTGCAAAAGAAAAACGCCCGGGAGCCACCTCTCAGTCCCATCCCTGCGGGAGAGTTGGTCTTCTAAGGGATGGGTGTTTGAGTTATTCCCGGGAGGACGGCTCTCATCCTCTGACATTTCTTTCTGCTTCTATCGTCCTAGTTCTTGACTCAGTGAGCATCGCCTCGAACGGCCCCACCTAGCATGCTGGCTCTGAATCTAGGCCTGCACCCTGTCCCGGCCTGCGTTCCCTCAGTGAGCTTCCACGTGGGGGTTCGGGTGTGCTAAGCAATGTTTCTTTATCCCCAGGCATCACGCCCGTCCTCGTTAGATCCCAACCCCTTCTCACCTAGTCCTGCCCCTTCTGCTTCCACCCAAGTTCTGGGCTGCACCACGCGGCTTTCCATCCCCGTCTTGGGTTCCACAGCTATGGCACTCGTCCCCAGCCTCCCTCACTCCCAGACAAGCGCACCTGCCGGGGCACCGCTCTGGGGACAGCCAGACCTGCCCACCCTCTTGTCTCTGCAGGGAGATCTCCTTTTGTACAAGGGTGTTTGCCTGGCAGCTGAGGAACTCAGCCCGCGTTGTTGCCATTTCCTTATCGTCCCTGAAGTTTTCCTCCCAAGTTTCACAATCTAGAAGCAGGGGGCTGGGACTCCCTCGGGCAGAGAAACTCCCTCTGCGCTCTCAGAGGCACGGTGCCGGCCCGTGCCTGTCTAGACCTGCCGTGCACTGCCACTCTGCTCAGTTCAGGTCCCTTAGTGCACACCTTGCAGGCATCTCTGCTAACAGCAGCAACCTGTTCTTGAAAGTCAGACGCTGTGCGCCAGAAACCCTCTGCAGGAGCCATTTCTCATTATTTCGAACGGGAAGAATTAAGATGCATTATATATTAACTATACTGCCCAGCCCAACCCAATGTTTGGTGGGAGGACGGAAGTTCCCTGGGAAACGCCCGGTCACTTCCTGAAGCAAAGCTATAATGTTAAGAGGAAAGCGCAGGCTGTGACGGGATTTGAGTTATCATTACACTTTCATTTAAAGGAAAAAGGGATCGGAGGAGAAACCCCTGCGAATGTATTCATGTCCGCAGTGCTCGAAGACAGGCGAGAAAGCCGCCCACCTGGGCTAGCTTGGAGGCACGGGACAGGAGGAAGGCTGTTAAGTTTTTAATACATTTCACTGTTATTTTCCTTGCCACGGCAAATAGGAATTATGTTTGTAATTAAATAAAACAATAAAGTAAGATAATTTTTAATAAAAATAAATTTCATGTTTGGTTGGTTTCCTTTTATGCCTTAGTTTCAGAGTTCAATTATTATATAGACCTTTTAATTTTTGGCATGGAATTAGTCCAGTTTTCTTTTAAAGTTTCTTGCTTCTATAGTCAGAAAATTGTGGCCTCTTGTTAGGGCAGTTAAATTCTTTACTCTGCTTTCTACTACTTGTTGGCTCTAACAATTAAAGCAATCTAGTTATTACACTATTGTTTCCATTCTTATTACTTTTTTAAAACCTCATTTATCATACATTACTCATTTCCATCTATTTTTGTCAGCTCCTGGGCTATCCACTTTGATCTATGTTTATGCTTTTATATTACTATAATGCATTTACCTTATTTTTCTCTGTAATAAACTTGAAAATACAGAGCCATTTGTCCTTCGTTATTGCTCTTATTTTCTTATTTTAATCTTAATGACTTTAATAATTATGTTTTCAAGTTCAATAAATAATCCTGTTGGGATTTTAATTGAAATTGCACTATCTCTATAAATTACCTAGAGCAGATTTATCATCTTCCCATTTAACCAGAAACATGGTATATTTCTCCTTTTATTCAAGTCTTTTTTCATTTCTTCCTTTTAACACTCAAGACTTAAATTTTCATACAGATTTTATATTTTTATTTCGTATTTAGTTCATCACTGACTGTAAAAGGAATACATTTTGTTGCTTTCTTTAAAATATTCATTTCCTATTTCCTTTTCATGTCATTATATTAACAATAATTTATATTGTGCCACTAGTTATTTTTAGGGGCAAAGGTCATCCGCATTGTCGTTTCCTTTCCTGGGAAGGCCACTAAGAGAACAGTTTTCTATATTCCATTCATTCATAACATCTCATTAAGTGCCTACTATGCGCCAGACACTGTTCTAGGCTCTGGGAAAAAACAGTGAACAGAAAACATAAAAATTCTGTCTTTACTGGGCTTATATTTATTATGCTAAGAATTAACTCTTTTCTTTCTGTTTTTAAATTTTTACAACAAGACATGGGTATTTAATTTTATCAGATGTCTTTTCTGCCTGAACCGAATGACTGTTTTGCTTTTATTAATGTATATAATTTTGAATTTCTTACCATATAACTATTTATGTTTCTGGGAATAAACACTCGTGGCTTAATTTTAAACCACTTGGAAATCTAAAAATGCCTTCCGAAATAACAGCTGAGTCCTAAAGAAAAATCAAAGCACAAACAGGTTGGAAATGAAAGACCAAAAAAACAAAAAAAACCCCATGATATATAATTTCTTTTTTATCCTGAAGAATAGGAATTCAGTAAGGCGAGCACAAGCCTCTAACTTCCCTTCTCTCAGATTACCGCTAGAACGAACAACAAAACACATACTTGGGGGACAGTCCTGGAAGCTGGAAGCATGGAACTGCATCTCCCAAATGCTGGAATGCCTGCGGAGAAGGCCCAGGGTAGAAGAACGGCTCCTCCTCCAAAGGGCGCACCCCTGGGTGGATGGGAACTCCGCGGATGTGGGAGCGCCACAGCCGCCAGAGGACAGTGAGCTCAGACTGGCCTTCTGGGGTCTTCCGCAGCGCAGCGCTGTGACCTGCTTTAGGCTCCTAGGGATGATGCCGGCTCTCCCTGGCAGATGGACTCTAAGACGCCCCTGTGGTCCCTGCCTCTTGGCATCACGTCACACCCCTGTGCATCTTCTTCCCCTGGAGTGTGGGCGGGACCCGTGACTTGCTTTTACCCTGCGGAATACAGCCAGGGTGCAGGATGTCCCTTCTGGGATTATGATACATGACACTGTAGCTTCCACCTTGTTTCCAGACTCGCTCAAGCTGCCACACTGAGAAGCCCACCTGGTAGGATCTGGGGGTGACCTCTAGCCAACAGCCAGTGAGGAGCCGAGAGGCCCTGGGTTTGACAGCCCGCAGGGAATGAAGGCTGCCGCCAACCACCAGAGCTTGGACGCACACGAGACCGCAGCCCCAGCTGACACCTGCGTGGGGCCTGTGACAGCCTAAGGAGAGGGCCTGGCTGCGCAGTGCCCAGACTCCTGACCTACGGACGCTGTGAAATAACAAATGTGTGCTGTGTAGAGCAACTAAGCGTGTGGCCGTATGAGCGCCAGACAGCGAATACGCTGCCCTGCTGCAAACAGGCTCCGGGAGCGGGGTGGGGACAGGGAGACGGTGGGCAGGCTGCTGCAGTCCGGTCTGGGGGTCGCGGCTCAGCCTCCGCAGCAGGGAAGGGGGAGGGGCAAGAAGTGGATGGATTGGCACATCTTTTGAAGGTAGAGCCAATGGATTCTGGCTGGGAGGAGAGGAGTCAGGACCGAGGGTTTTGGCCTGAGGGACAGGAAGGATGGATTTACCACCATTGGGTGGGAGCACTGTGGGTGGAGCAGGTTTAGAGGTAAGCTCCCAAGTGGGTTTTGGACGTCCACCCTGAGATGACCGCCACGCATCTAAGGGAGATGTTGAGTGAGCAGCTGGATCTACACGTCCAGAGTTTAAGTGAGCGCTCTGGGTGGAGATACACATTTGGGAGTCAGCAAAACATACGTGGAATTTAAAGCCATGTGACAGGATGAGATTATCATGGGCAGAGGGAAAGGAAGGGGACCAGGAGGACCAGGCCTGGCCCCAGGGCCTCTGGCATGAGGGGAGGGCAAGAAGAGGAGGGACCGGCTGTGGATGTGCATCGTTTCTGCCATGTATTTTGTGTCAGAGGATCTTTCTTGTCACGTCATTGCACTACCACTTATATGATGGAATCAAAGTCAGCCTCAATGACAGCAGATTTGTCAGACAAAGTTGATGATTTCATGAAGGTACTAGAGAGCACTTCAGGTCTGGCACCTTTCCATGTCCTGAGTCCCCCACGGGGTCATGTTCTCCACACCGGGCTGCTGGTTCCCTCCTGTAAACTGAACAGTGCTTAAACCAGACAACCTAGGGTCATTTGAAATACAGTTTCATTTTTGGATAGCTAGCTTTAGTAGACTTGTTCGAATAATCTACCAAACAGAACCCTCCATGATAACATATTCATTTGGTAAGCACTTACATGCTCAGGACTTGGTATCACTGTCTCATTGGAACCCTCCAGCAATCCTGGGAGAGAGCTATTACTCTTGTCATTGGCATTTTTGGGATGAGGAAACAGAGGCTTAGCAGGACTTGCACGAACAGAGTCAAACCTTGAACCAGAAAGAGCAACGCAGAACCTACAGGCTCGGCTGCCTGTTCCTCCACATAGGGCTGAGCCCAGTGGCCAAGGACTTTCCAACCAGAAAGCTTAAAATAGGGCTTTATACCTAACAAAGAAGCAGTTGGGAGGCTAGATGTATAAGGAAAATTGTATTTTACTGGAAATGAAGAAACCCTGGCAGCTGCCACTAATTAACTCTGTGATTTGAGCAAATCACTGCATCACTGTGAGAACCTGGCTAGTTTTCCTCTCTGCAAATGGTGCAGTTGAACTAGGTTTATCCATTCAGTTATTAAACTATAAGTGTTGTATGCCTATTAGACAATCTCTACAGTTGCTTTCTGCTCTAGAAACTGCCATGTGACAAATGCTGGGGGGCAATGTTAACTTATTACAGAATTTATTCAATGATTAATGTTACTTAATAAAGATACATTCAGCATAGCTATCTGCCTTTACTATTCTTTTATCTGAGGAAGCTGGAGAAGAAAAACACCTCTGCCTCGTATCTTTCAGTTAGCAAATGTGAGGTGACGAGCATTTGGTAAAGTTAGGGCCTATTAAAAATTTATGCATATTGTCAAAAATTCTTGCACAAATGTGAAAATGTCCAGCCCTAGAGTTTGCAGTGATTTAGAAAGCAGAACTACTAAAATGATAAATTTCCCCCCTGAGGTCTGACACTGAGCTTCAACGGGTCTCACCATTTCAGACTCACAGGACAGAGATTTATCTGTGTTTCATCAAGTATGAAAAATATATGGATGGAGGGGTTTCCGGCCGATCCCCCCCAAGTTATCCAGCCACCTCCATTAATGTCAGCAGGCTCATAAATTTTTCCTGTGTTCTAAAGAAAGCAGCTTGTGCCACTGCACAGAAGCCTCCGAAGGTGTCAGTTGCTGCCTATAAATTCACTTACACTCAATAAAGGCAATTGACTGCACATGGACTCAATTACCAGGGCCCTCCTTGGGAAACTGAGGGGCTCCCCATTCCTCAAAGGAGAGGAGGAAAAAGTTGTATGCAAAGCAAGGCAATTTCTCAATGGCACATTACAAAATCTGATTTATTCATTGATGTTTCTACTTATTAGTGGGATATTATTAGTAGTTATCACCCAAGACTGAAGCTTCCCTCTTGATTTGGAAGTATTATCTTGAATTTTACTCAGGCTTGAATTCTACAGGAACCTACCCAATCTTACCTTTTAACTTTATTAAAAGCAACAATATGTTACTGATTATATAATTGGCTACTTTGGTTTTGGTTACTCTTCTGTTGAGAAAATGACATAAATGCTTAATTTTCACCTTTATATCTTAAATATTTCTTTGCATAGAAAAATTAATACCCAGGCAAGAATAGAACACTTTAGGAAGGAATGGAAAGATTTTCCCATACAAAGACACTGTCAACCTTTTCTGTTCACTGACCCATCATTCAAAACCCTAAAACCCTGGCCAGCATGCACCCAACAGCCCTTCCTCATTGAAAGAAGCAGGCCGTTCCCTTTTATAACTCAAGAATCCAGAACATTTAGGAAAATAAACATAGGAGAAAAAGTGTAAGTTAGCAAAATGTCCAACCATTCTCATTTTAAATTCACTTCTTATGCATACTTTTGGAAATAAGTAATCTTTTATAAGCAACACCAGAGTGAATTGCAGAAAAGAGCAGCTTTAGAGTCTAAAGGTTAATCTCAAAGATCCTCCAACCTTGTAGGATCAAGCAGTAAGTGAATACTTACCATGTTTATGAAACACAAAGGCATGACCATTTCTGTTCAAAGCAACACATCGATGTTGACATTCATCAGAAATTAAGAGCTGCTAAAACAAACTGAAAGCCTCTATATCCGAAGAACAGCTCTGCCTCTGCTGCAGATGTGTTAAGTGCTGAGAAAGGCGTGACTCCAAGGTCATCTTGCTTCCCCAGGTGTGGTGACCGCAGCAGACGCAGCAGGTTTGAGGTCTTCCACATTCCCTGGATGCTGTCTTTGGTGGCGTTCCGCCGCTGTTTAGAGTGAACCCCTGCTCTGGAAGGCACGCAGAGGGTAGCAGGGACTCTCGCCCATGGCTGCTCAAGGCCACGCCACACCAGCCTCACGTGGGCGCTTGTTCACACTTGCAGTCCAGTGGGATGGGCAGAGAGGCACGAATCGCAGCATGTGGGGCCTGAGGGCGCGACCCGAAACAGCCCGCCAGCCCACGGAAAGGGAATCCATTCGGTGCATTCGCCCAAGAGCCTCGAGTCTGCCTTTCATCGTGACCTGGTGCCTGGACAAACCACACGAGCCTATAGCCGCCGGGTGCTCTTAATTTGATTTACTGTGACCACTGACATCAAAACCTGCGATTTCACGCGAGCCGTGCACCTGTCCCTACGGCCTCAGTGAATAATGCTGAGAGGCCTTAAGTTCTCATCCCACCTCTTCTTATGTCTCCCATTCAACCTAATATGTTTTAGGTCCAAAGCAAATGGTAGAAAAAAGTTATTTGCCTTTTCATATAAGTAACCTACACATGTGTGTGCATCTCATCTACAGACCATAGCTGCTTTGAGAATTTAATGAAAATATAATTAACACAAGGAATTCAAAATAATGAGCCCCTAACTCACCTCCCTGTCCATGACCACGACTCTCCCCCCATCTTTCTAAAACCTCCGTTTTCATGCTCCATGCAGAAAGCTTGGAATACAGAGGAAAAGAATACATATAGCCACGATCCTACTACTCAGAGGTGATCTATTGTGAACATTTGGGTGGCTTCTTTTTGATGTCCTTAAGAGTCCTCAGGGAGAACAATCCTGCACTTTCCCTTGAGAAACAATTCCGGTTTTACACAATGCTCGTGTTTCAGAAAGTCTTTGCTCACCTGGGCTTTAATTCCCAATCTGACAGTAACTAGGCAGGTTGGCAGCTGAGTTACCTGACTTCTCTGCATCGCTCTGTCATCCGTGAAATAACTGGGGCAAGCCACAGCCGGCTCTCTCCCATCCCACGATGGTTTTCCTCCCTTTCTCCCCTCCCCTCTCTTTTTCTCTCTGTGTCTCTCTTTCCTTTTAACCAGAACCATCACTATGCTCTGCATACAGACACGAGGAAGTAGGAGAAAGAGAAGGAATGAGCCGCAGGAAAGCCCTGGGTTCCCAGGTGGTACCTAGTGAGCCACGTGACCTTGGGCAACCACCGTTTTTTCCAACAAGATGACACTGACTACTTAGCACTCCTCTGCACCACGGGGTCAAGGACACTCAAGACGAGGTTTCTGCTCCTGGATGCTCAGGAAGAGGAGACACGCCTGGAGTTGTGAGAATCAAGAGCCCTGAGTGTGAATTCCAGCCCTGCCTCTTTAGAGCATGAACCCTGGGATAGCCACTCGACATGTCCCAGCCTTGGGTTCTCAGGAGGGCATGCACGGGCAGCTCCTGGGACCTCGTAGGAGCAGTAAAGAGAGAGATAGCGTCCCTGGAAAGAAAGGACAGCTTCTAAAGGCAGGATGAGTGATGGAAACTGGTGTAGGCCTGGGGCCTTGGAGACGCGGGTAGGGAGAGCACTGGGCTGGAGCAGAGGGAGGAAAGTGAGGACAAGACATTGGATTTTTCCAGGCCCATGGAAACTGAAGTTTCACCTCGCTCCAAACAACATCACTGAGAAAATCTCTGCCCACTGCCTGAAGCTCTCCTGGACAACAGTACTGTCACTCTGTCCATTTGTGGAGTAGTTCTAGAGTTCCAAAGGCATCTGCAGGGGGCGGAGAGATGAGGAGTCTGTAGGTGCCTAAAAATGACAAAGCTTAACTCACAGAACCGTGCACTGAAAGGGGTGAATTTTACTGCATTTAAACTGTATCTTAATTTTTAAACTGAAAAAAAAAAAAAATT
>VBSM01003186.1:4360790-4392210 GCA_008086735.1 Cheirogaleus medius
CCTGCGGAAACCCGCCAGGGCACGGTAAACAGGACCTCTGGAAACTGCTCATGCCTCGCCCCAGCTCCCAGGTGTGGGGATGTGGACCCTCCTTGCTAGTCAGATGCCATAAGGAATAGGAAAATGGGGCAAGGTTCTTGAAAGTCTGAGAACAAGGTTAGCAACTGGAAAATAGGGGTTTGGGACCCTTGATGACAGAACAACATGCTACTCTTAAGAACTAAAGCAATGGCATTTTTGCCGACATCCTGCCATTGCCGTGATGATCTAACGGCTTCGTGGAGGTATAACTGACATACAAAACACTGCTAATACTTGGTAAGTTTTGACAAATGTATACACTCATGAAACCAACACAAAGAGGAAACTGATGAAAAACACAGAGAGGATAAGAGCATGTCTATACCTCCTCCCCTGTCAACAGCTTTCCTCGGTCTCGTCATTATTATTATTGGCATGGATTTATGCAATGTCAAATGTCCCTTCCATTCAAAATTTCCCCTGCTGTGCTATAAAATCTCCCTGATAAGTATGATATAAAAAGAAAAGCTCAAAAATTCAATTAATTTTGACTTTTTAAAAATCATCAGTATTTTAAAATTGTATTTGTAGGAAAGGGCAGAACTCACCGATCGAAAGGGTATATAACTGGTTACATCAAACATTCATAAAGAAACCTTTTTATAAAATATCAGCATTGAGGAAACGGTGTTTTGAGATCCCACATAAAGTTACCACAAGAGAACTCTGTAGTAGTGTAGATTTCTCTAAATCATTCTAAAAGTAATTGATATATATTAAATATCTATTGTTGTATAACAAGCTACCCCGAGCCTTAGTGGCTTGGAACACCAACAGTCATCGTGTCCAGCTTCTTCAGGTAGGGTGCCAGATGTGGCCCAGTGGGCACCTCTGCCCAAGGCCTCTCACAAGGCTGCAATCAAAGTGTCGGTGGGACTGTGGTCTCGCCTGATGGCTCACCCGGGGAGGGTCTGCTTCCACATCGACACATGTGGTTGGGGCAGGATTTACTTCTTCCCGGGCTGCTGGAAGGAAGCATTCCGTGCCTTGCTGGCTGTTGCCTGGGAGACCCCCTCGGCTCCTTGCCACGTGGGCCTCTCCACTGGGCAGCTGACACTATGGCGGCTGACTCCTCTGAGCCAGCGAAGGGGAAAGCACGCAAGAGACCGGGAGAGGCAATGGCAGAAGCAATATCCCATCACTTTTGCCATGTCCTACCATAGATATAAAACCAAACAGAATTTTTCGAGAGGAAGTTTGATTTTGCTATTGCCAACAGTTAAATTCTCTGGTCCTGATGAGCTAACAGAGATGACGTCCCGCATGTCTTGGGACCTGATGCGATAGGGCACGATACCCACTAAAGGAAACAGACGGCTCCTGGACAGATCGCAACACTCTGCCTCTGTTCTTCCACTCTCGAAATAAAATCGATTTAAAAACTGCTCTAATTAGGTTACCTACGAAGTGTTCATTCTACTGTGTGGAAAAATGCTCTAATAACGAATATCTTTAAATACCATCTTTGGCAAAGAAGTTTTAGATCATTTAACATTTCCTTTAAGAGTGTTAAAGATGACCCTTAATATACGAAAAGGCCTGGAGCCTTGTCCCCAGAACGCTTCCATGCTCGTCATTTCAGGAAGACCTGGGGGCCAGGTGTTAAGACCCAGGAATTTGCAGCTGCCTCGAAGGTTACGACAGAGATGAACCATGGTCAAGAATCTCAAGCCTCTTACAAATAGAGAGGCCAGGCAGGTCCCAGAAGGGGTTGCTGGGTCCCCTGGCTTTCAGACAGACCTGGCCTGTGATGTTCTACCATCGTGGGGCTGCCATCCACCCATGATGTTCCATTCCATGTAGGCACAGTAGCACTGTGTGGGCCATATTTCCTTATTTTTAAAAAAAACAAGACAAAGTGCAATTTTGTCACAAAATGAATTTCTGAATTCTTAGCTTTGGCATTTCCCTTTTCTAAAATGAAGCCAAGAAACATCATGACTCTATATCAATATGCTTTTGTGCTTAAACACATACAATAAGCTCAACTGCTAAAGAAGCGACTGTCTGGATATACCACTGTGCAGCTCCCGGTCACCTGCATTCAATGAACCAGCGCCGGATCTGGTCCTGAAGGCTCTCCTTGATGTCCGGACCTTCTGTTAATTTCAGGTTATCCTTGATTGTAACCATGGCTTCCTTGTAGTCCGCTTCGTGCTTTATCTGCACTTCCTGCCGCATATGGTCCACCTTTTCGGCCTGGATTACTGTAGTGCTGACTTGATTAAAGAAAGGAGGTGGATCCTGAAAATATAGGCAACAAGGTTTCAGATCATGTAAGTTACAGAGCTGGTAAAAAATATTACAAACTAATCAGATATGTCAATATCTCCAATGGTGTCCTACCAAAGGCAAATAAGAAATACAAACATGCAGAAGGGGCAAAGCTAAGTGGGTGTGTTTACTCTGCCTATTTCACCGAAAGCCCCTTACATAACTCTTTATGTTCCTTTGTGTTGAATTTTTTAACATCAGTATGTTTGAGGTTTCTTTCTTGTCAATAGTATATAACTGGATTTTTAAAAACTCACTCTAAGAATTACAGAAAAGAAAAATTTTATTCATTGTATGGAAGAAACATTTGGAGCTGATCCTGCCATATTAAGTTTTCTATCACTTTGTTGTTTGTTTTTCCTTTTCTACCTTCTGTTGGGTGTATGGCATTAGCTTTGTTCATTCTTGTCATCTAATAGTTTGAAAATTATGCATCTTATTTTAATCTTCTACCAGTTATTCTTAAAATTTTAACATGTTAATTAACACCTACATTTCTATCTTTGTCTAGAATTCATTATTATCTAGAGGTTCTTTGAACAAGTCTAGACCTCTGCATGTGTTTTCTTTTCTTCCCTCAATCTCACATTTTATAAGAATAGACTGTGGTTAATTTTTTTACATAAGGAACTGTTTAAATTTAACTATAAGTTGTCCTGGATTCCCTGTTTATTTTTCTTCCTTTTTCTTGTATTCAGTTTTCATTTTGCTGAAGCGTGTCCTTGAGTGCAACTTTCAGAATGGCTATGTCTACCTGTAAATATTTTAAGTACTTGCATTTCTAAAAATGCCTTTATTTGGCTCTCCCAATTTAATGGCAGTTTGGGAGTTCCCTTGGAGAATGTTTCTGATATATAGAGTTGACAGTGACTAACTTGTTGCAAATTCAAGAGCTGTTTTTCCCTCTGAAAGCTCTTATGATGCTTTACCCTATGAGTTTTCAAAGTTCATCAAAATGTGTTTAGAAAGTTCATCAAAATGTTTCTAGGTGTAGGCATTTCTTCATTCATCATATTCTATTTTGGCGGGTCCCTTCATTATAAAGAATTATGTGTTCAATTCTGCAAATTTTCCTTCTATTATTTCTTTTTCTCCATTTCTTTCTTTATAACAAATATTAGATAAATGCCAGACCACCAGATTTGATCTTTCATGACTCTGAACTTTTATATTTTCCATCTCTCCTTTGTCTATTTGTACTACATCATAGGACATTTCTTTAATTTTACCTTCCAGACCTAATTTGACTTTTGTTATGTCTATTCGTTATTTAGATTTATTTACAAATTTGGGGGTGAATTGTTTTACTTTTATTGGCATGATTTTATTTTCTCAGAATTCTTTCTTATTTTGCATTTGCTCCTTTTTTGTTTTTAGTAGCCACTATGGGAAAAAATTTTTTTTACGTGTAACATATCCTTAAATATTTCTGAATATACCAGTGAGGAACTTTTTCCAAGTTCTCTTTTTCCTTGAAATTCTAGAGACCTTAAGAAATATGGATTCCCAGTTCCAAGGTAGGAGGAGCAAGGTAGAACCAAGAAATTAGTTGTTTTGGAAAATCTTCAGGTGATTCTGATAATTACCCAGGTTTGAGAAATATTAACTGTGCTAAAGCAGGGGTTGGCAAACTACAGCTGATGACTCAAAATGGCCTAATGTGCCTTTCTGTAAATAATGCTTTATTGAAACACAGCCACAACCATTCATTAATGGTCTATGTCTATGTTCACACCATGATGATAACATTTACGTTGTGACAGTGATTGCATGGCCTACAAAGACTAAAATGATGACGATCACCAAGGTGATGGAGGACAAGGAGTTGTTTAGAAAAGGAATCAAAGAAGAAAATGCGGGCATCACTTCCTGAGCTCCCACTGAGCATGACTCACTCTAAAGAAATAACTCCTAGCCCTTACATCAATCAGGCCAGGCAGGTATTATCATAGAAAGAAATGAACCAGAGAGGCTAATTAACTTTTCCAAATTCACACAGCTGGCAAATGGAAAAGGCAGGAAACGAACCTTAGTTTATCTGATCCAATGCCTTGCTGTAGGATTTGGGGACAGAATGTCTGTGTTTAAATCTTGGCTACATCTGTGAATCTGTGCAAGGCACTTCATCTCCTAAGTCTCAGTTTCCTCCCCTCTAATCTAGGAACAGCATTGGGCTGTGAAGATTGAATACAACACTCTACAAAGTCCTGCTAAGGAGCCTGCTGTTCAGTGAGTGCTCAGTGCATGTTTCCTGCGGCTCCTACTTTGACTGTCGTCCTCACGCCAGGCTGCACCAATGACTAAGTGTCTGAAACCCGGGAATGCTAGGGAGCTGCAATGTAAAGAAACTTCTAGGGATAAGAGAACAACATTAAAATCCATTTCAAAAGCTGTGAAAGATGAGTATGACAAAATTAAAGACCTTATTTACAATAGACATTAGCAAAACTATAAATTTAAATTAACTAGGAAAAAATTATTGCTTTAAAGATTCAACTAATGTCATATACCAAAATAAATTTCAAATGGATTAAATAGTTAAATGTAACAAGCATACACACACACACACACACACACACACACAAAATCTCTAAGAAACACTTATGAACTTCTGGAGTCGGCGGGGATTTCACAATGGAGATGTTAGAAGACAGTGTCCACTTAATGCCATAAAGCCAGTTGGGAAAAAACGGAAATCACACATCTAATGCTTTATAAACATATGCATTAGAAAACCTAAGGAAAGTCAATTTCCTATGTTTAGTAAAATGAGAACATGCAGCTTTTATGATAGGGACAAAAACTCCTACAATTACTTTAAAAGTAAATAAAGAATGAGAATTACAAAATCATTTTAAAGAACACTGTTAAAAACAAATGACCTAATTGAGTATACAGGTACTCAAAGGCATGACTTTTCTTTATATTATGCATTTTGTGTCAAAATTTAAAAAATAGAAATTTCCTTTATTTAATCATTAAAAAATCTAATTCTTTTATCTTCCAGGTAATGTTTTTCATTTTAAATGTATAAAATAGAAGTCCATAATTCATAGAGAGGCATCAATCTCTCCAACAGCTATTTTAAAGGCAATTGTTTTCATGGAGACGTCAACATGGATCTCTACAACAAATGATCCAGTTTCTTTGCCTCTGATGAGAATGTGTAAAATCGTACAGAAGTCTTGCATTAATGTCATGATTCTCTACTGAATTACCCTCAATTATATTGTTCCTTTTGTTAGTTGTGGATTTCCTTCATAGATGTAGACAAACCATATTTTAGCTGGGCCCTTTCTCCTTTCACCCCTCAACATGAGTGAGTAAGCAGGTGACTCTGATTTGTGTGTTGTCGACAGCTCTCTGAGACGAGTCCAGCAAACTTCCCAACACGTCCACGGTCTGTGAGTGAGTGAAACAGAAAACGCTCGGCTCTCACTGGACTTTCACAATGAGCCCACTGGCAGGGCACTCTGTCCTATTGTTCCTTTGCTGCATTTCTTTATGGATGTCCACATCCGCTTTTTGACGTAGAAATGAGGACGTGACCACCCCATTGAACAGATGAAGAAACGGAGGTTCAGATTTAATGACTTTCCTGTCACCGCATGTTCATGGGGCAGCCGGCAGTAAGTTTTCCTGGCTCTCTCAGTCTGGCGTGTCTCCTATCACACCATGCTGTGCTGTTAATATGTGTGTATTCGTGCGTGTTTCTTGATATAGACTTTCTCCGACAAAAACACATTTGGGTCATTTGTAGCTTCTTTCTCTAGTTGCTTTCAAATTTAAAGGTTATAACATATTTAGGTCCTATGTTAATGAGCAGCTTTTCCTTTTGGGCTAAAACATCTTTTCCTCTTTAGCAACTTTGGTCATATAGAATTCAAATTTGTTAACTTGCCGCATAAACAGCAACTCATTTAAAAATAAATTACGAATATTAAAGAGAGATAGAGAACACGATAGTATACTATATATTGAAATACATCAGCTGTAGAATAATGCATCTTAATGAAGGCTTCCCATGTGAATAAACCATTATATTTACAAGCTTTCTGCAGTTAATGACCCAGAACGGGATAACGAAACCTACATTTATAGCAAGGTCCTCTGTCAGCAAAAATATACATATTAATAATTGATGTTGCTGTAAAAATAGGACATAATATGATGCTTCCTGAGTTTGTGGGGAAATAGGACTACACGGTCCATTAACTTAAAATGCTTATCTAATGTTTGATGGGCTTCGTCTTTAAAAATCCTTGTTCAAATTAGTAAGAGAAAATGGACATTTGTCCACATGAAAGTCTGTTCAATTTATCAGTCACAAATATACTTGCAAATAAGTGATTTAATGCTGGTAACTTTCTGGGGATGCTCATTGTCTTGGTGGGTGGTGGGGGGGTGTTGTTCTTCATGGTTCTTTGTTGTCACAGAAGGGGAAGACGGAGCAGCCAGGGAGAGGGAAGACATCTGTTCCCAGCCAACGGCCGTCTTGTAAAATGTCTTGCCATCGTCAGTGCAGAGATGAATTAGCTCCGTGGCCGTCCTGGACACGGCGCGCGTCAGCCTTTGTCAGGAAGCACTGAGTGGCGCTCGCCGGGTCAGATCAGTGGGCTCGCCACACGCCTGGCTCTAATTTTGCACATGGAAGACCTCATGCTGCGGAACGTTCTGCTCTTCAGTGGGTCCATTTCAAGATCGTGGGGAGAGGGAAGTGTTCCTTAGTTTATTAAAATCAGTCATTTTGTTTCATCATTTCATTTCAGAGTAATATATCTATATTTATGTATCTGTGTTTATACAATATACCTACTCATAGAGATGAGCCCAGCAGGAGACGTGGGAAAAAAGATTGTACAGCAAGCTGGAGCTCGTGATTTTCTTTTGCCCTCTGCTCAGAGTAAAGCTATGGTAAATCTTTATTTCAGATGCTACAATTTTAGTGGGTATAAAACTATTAAAGAATAAAATAATTGCTAGCCTGTTAAGCGAAATTTCTAAAAAAAAAATTGTTTAGTATTTTAAAAATTTGCTTAATTAGGGACTGGGTTAAAAGAGGGTTTAATTGAGCTTATAACTGATTAGTGGTTCACTCAATCTGGTACTTTTGTGCTCTTTCATTAAAAATATTTTAAAATAAACACTCTGACTGCACGTAGAGTTTGCTAGGCACTATTTTTTTTTTTGAGACAGTCTCGCTCTGTTGCCTGGGCTAGAGTGCCATGGCATCAGCCTAGCTCACAGCAACCTCAAACTCCTGGGCTCAAGCGATCCTTCTGCCTCAGCTTCTCGAGTAGCTGGGACTACAGGCATGCGCCACCATGCCCGGCTAATTTTTTCTATATATTTTTAGTTGTCTGCCTAATTTCTTTCTATTTTTAGTAGAGACGGGGTCTTGCTCTTGCTCAGGCTGTTCTTGAACTCCTGACCTGGAGCAATGCTCCCACTTCGGCCTCCCAGAGTGCTAGGATTATAGGCATTAGCCATGGCCCGGCCCTAGGCACTATTTAAAGTGCTTTAAAAGTATTAACTCATTTGTTCTGCCCCATAGCCTTATGAGGAAACTGCGGCACAGAGAGGTCAAGGGACTTGCCCAGGGTCATGCAGCTGGGAAGTGGCAGACATGGGCTGTGGCCTGAGGCATCTCTCTCTGGAGTCCCTGTTGTTACTCTCTGTGCTTTGCTGCCTCTCTCTGCTAATAGGTTTCCTCTGGCTTAAAA
This sequence comes from Cheirogaleus medius, assembly GCA_008086735.1. NCBI lineage: Eukaryota > Metazoa > Chordata > Mammalia > Primates > Cheirogaleidae > Cheirogaleus > Cheirogaleus medius. The sequence goes on from VBSM01003186.1 coordinate 4,368,869, forward strand.
ATGTCTTTTTTTAATGGGTATGATAGATCATACTTTTAAAAATGTGCATTTGTAATTTTAATAGATAATGCTGAACTGCCTTATAACAAGGTTGCATAACCTACTCTCCCCTCCAACAGTGAATGACAACATGTGTGTTTCTGTACCTTGCCAACACTGAGACATTAGACTTGTTGATCTCTCCTAACTTAAATAGGTAAAAGATAGTAATTTAATACGCATTTTTGAATGATGAATGATGTGAGCACCTAAACCCATGATTATAAGCTATTCGAAAACAATGATAAAGCCTAACACTTACGTAGTGCTTACTGTGTGCTACCGCCAGGCACTAGTTTAAATGCCTTACGGATATCGATTTCTTTAATACTTAACACAAATCTATGAGCTAGGTCCTATTGGTACCCTCATTTTGCACATATAGAAACTGCGGCATAAAGAGTCGAGGCGCCAGCCCAAGTCCACACAGCTAGTAAAAGGCAGAACTGGAATCTGAACCCAGGAAGGCTGGCGCCGAAGTTCTCAGCCTTAACCGCTCTGCTACGCTGCATTAAAGGTCTTTGCATGGGCCCCCATAAGAGATAAATAAAGGCAGATGTCCCGCCCTAGAATGCAGACAAAGGAATCCTGGGCTCAGGGGGTAAAAGGGAGGGTAAGGAAGATAATTCTTTTTGTCATTTAGTCTCTGATGACCTGGAGACCTGGGACAGGAATAAAAGGGAATAATAAGAAGGAAAATCTTGAAATCAAACCAAAGGCTCCCAAGTAACTAGATTGTAAAATCTCATTTAAGAGAAAAGAAAATGGTAACTTTTCCTTCTTGTTCAAAGCCTCTAGAAGTGGACTTTCGAAATCACAAAGATTCTTGGGGCATCCTCCCTCGAATCCCCTTGTTCTTAATCAGGGCATCTGGCAGCCCTGCAGGCACAGCTTTGCCAGGACACACCGCTTGTTGTGTTTGCACACTTTTTTCTGGTGCAACAACACAGGCTGTGTGTGTGGGCAGCAACTACTGTCTTAGGTATCTCCAGAATTTTCCCCCTTGCAGCTATATAAGGTAGCTGCAGATTACACTTAAACCCTGTGGGCTGCTCCAAATCCATTGCTTTTCAAGGTCATACTTTTAACAAATTTCCAGTTCATAAATTTAGCAGTACGTAATAACAAAGGCCAAGACATTTTATGGTTCGAAATTGGTTGCACATTTATTTTATGCAACAACTTATTTTGAAAAATTTTGTTTTGTTGCATGAAAACGTTATCATACTTCTTGATAGTTTTCTACTGTATGATATCAGTCAGTTATCATGACAACGTACTATAGTTTTTCAAGATAATGAACATCAGCCAGCATTTATTGAAGGCATATCCTATCCCAAGCACAGGAGAGGCTTCGCCTACAGTGTAACAGCCCTGTGCCGTGGGCAGCACTACACTACCCTGCTCTTATGCAAGAAGAAACTGAGGCTTCTAGGGAGGGCACATGCGTCACTCAAAGTCCCTTCATTGGCACATTGCAGGGCTGGGCTTTGCACCGAGGTCTGTCCTCCTCTATAGGACGTGCTCCCAGCTGGCCCCCACCCTTCCCAGCTGGTGCCTAGAGACTTGCACTCATTGCTAGGATACTGCTTCCCCATAGGACGCTTAGGGAACAGCTCATCTGCAGCTAAAAAGTGTAACAAAACTAAAACAAAGCCAAACAAAACCCCACAAATCACAGCAAATCTACTTTTTGAGAATAAATTCATTTTTTTGGAAACAATCAGAGGTCACCTGGAGACAAATATGATGAATAATACACATGACCAAGCTGGACCACATGGTTTTGGTTGAAAATAAAGTGTGATCATGAAAGAGCATTTCATTTAGATTCTTGGCTCACTTTGGCTCTGACAGCAATTCACAAAGAGGCGCCCCTGTTCTGAGGGCAATAGAAGCGCAGTTACAACATCACACCGAGTTTTTCCACATGGACCCTGGGAAGGGAGTCCTGCTCATTTGAGTGTCCAAGCTTGTACTTGGGGTTATTTGTTAATAAGAAAGAAGTCTAAGTTATTGGGCAAAAAATAATTTAGAATATAGCTTGCTTCGTGTTAGAATGTGAACGTGAACAGGGTTTTATGGTGCTTTCAGGATTTAGTTGATGCATTTAAAAGTGGCAGGTCTTCCTCTTTAATAAGTGTTCCCCCAGTGTTCTTTATTATAATGCAAACGTGATAGCTTCAGGGTAACATAAAATATATGATGGTCATGACTGGAGGACAAATTATTTCAAAGGGATCCACAGAATGAAATGTATTACATTCATTAAGTTTCCTTCTCCTTGATCCACTCCATTGGCTCTGCCAATTAAAATAACTGCACATGAATTTTTAGAGTGCTATTTATTTTTCTTTGTAGATTTTAGAATATAAATATTTAAAATGGCAATATCCAAAAAAAAATAATTTATATGACAATGCTAAAAGAAACATTTGGTGAGGAATTGAAGGCATAATGATGTCTCTTGCTCTAATTCTGGCTTCAGTTACTAAATAGTTACTCCTGGAAACATGCCAACCTTCTCCTAAAGATACAAACACAGTTTTGATCAGATAAGTCAATGGTTTATACATTGGTATAATGCAACAAAATGAAATAATGGAAAAAGAAAATTTTAAAATGAGTAGGCAGTATCTTAATCAGTGATATAGTGGAAAATATATTCAATCACAAACATTTCTTGGATTTAGGGTAATGGACTTTTTTATGGTTATCAGCCAGTGAGCAGAAGATAACATTCTTTTACAAATTGAATCCATTATTTCTCAATGGTGTAAAGTTTCAATAGAACATGTAATAGTGAGCAAAGACATCCTTAAACAGAAGCAGACAGGGGCAAGATGGTGGCCTAGAAGGAGTCTGCATGCGCCGCGAAGGTGGGGCATGGATATCACCTTCAGATCCGTCCTCTAAGAGGGAGCACTGCGAGTCCACAGAGAGGTGACAGGAGGCACCCAAAGTGTAGGAGAAGGTAGAGAGGCGACCTGCTCTGCGGTGGGTTCGGAGGCGCACAGGGAAGACAGCGCACACGTGGGGAAGGCATAGAGGGGAGAGGCCTGGGGCTGCGACCCGCGGGGGACCCTCCACTGCAGAGGGCCACAGGACTGACATAGGGAGCTACCTGGGGACTGTGCGGAGACACTGCTCCAGAGAGAGCGCACAGCGGGGACACCGGCTCGCAAACCCGGGGTGCCGCGGCTGGTGCCTTTTAAAGCCCTAGACCCAGGGTGCCGCCTCCGCCCAGGGCTCAGGCCTGTTGCTGCTGCTTCCCCTCCGGCCCTGCCCGTCTGGGGCAGGGGGTGGGCGCGGGGAGGCCGGGCGCTCTCCTGAGCCCGGTGGGCAGGCACCGTGTGGGACCCGGGCTGGCCTACAATGCAGCAGCCAGTCGATGAGGGCGGGCGGGGCTCCGGCCGGCACCCGGCTGACAAACTGACAAACGCTGCAGCCAGAGGCTCGGAACCGGGACCGGGCAGCTCTCAGGCGGGTGCAGGCCATCCAAGGGCAAGGGCAGGACTGCGCTCACGCCACACGGGGCGACAATCGCTGCCACCCACAGGCATCGGCAGGGCTGTGCTCAGGCCGGGAAGGGTGACAGACACCACTGCCTGCAGATCTAAGTGGAGCAGCTCTCCCTGCTGACAACTAGGTGGGGAATTCACTCTGCAATGCCGGACGCCAGTGACAACCACAGGGAATAGTGAGGCAGGAGACTCAGGAGTGCAACAGCGTTAAACCCTCACATCCGCCCATCTCGGCTGGGGCAGTCCTCCAGAGCAGGACACAAGTGCGCCATCCAGGGACCTCTCCTTCTTCGCACTAAGTAGGAGAGCTCCCAGCCGAGGAGAACAGGTGCACCACAAGCTTATCTGTCTTGAGCTGATGGAAGAGATTTCAGATGAGAAGGAACCAGAATAAAAACTCTGGCAACATGAAAAAACGAGCTGTTTTGAGACCTCCAAAGGATTATAATAGGTCTCCAGCAATGGACCACAACCTATAAGAAACTGTCAAAATGTCAGAAATGGAATTCACAATATGGATGTCAAATAAGATGAATGGGATTGAAGAGAAAGTTGAAAACTAACATAAAGAAGCCAAAATAATGTTTCAGAAAATGAATGAAAAAACGAAAAACCTGCTAAAGAGACAGACAACATAAGAAAAGATATAACAGAACTTAAAGAAATGAAAGTTATTTAGGGAATTTCAAAACACAACAGAAGGCCTCAATAACAGGTTAGAACAAGTAGAAGAAAGAATTTCAGAGCTGGAAGACAAGGCTTTCAAACTGATCCAGTTAGTTGAAGATGCAGTAAAAAGAATACAGAAGAATGAACAATCACTCGCAAAAGTATAAGACTATGTAAAGTGGGACAATATACAAATTATAGGCATACCTGAGGGAGAAGGAGAAAAAGCAAAAAGCATGAAAAACCTATTCAAGAGAATTACTGAGGAAAACTTTCCTGGGATTGCCAGAGATTCAAATAAGCAGATACAAGACAGTCATTGGACACCAGGAAGAGTCATAGCAAATAGGATATCTCTCAGACACATAGTCATAAACCTGGCCAAAGTGAAAATACATGAGAAAATTCTACAAGCTTCAAGAAGAAGGCAACAACTAACCTATAAATGAAAACCCATCAGGCTAACAGCAGATTTCTCAGAAGAGATCTTACAAACCAGAAGCGATTGGGGCCCCATTTTCAGTCTTCTTAAACAGAACAACTGCAAGCTAAGAATTCTGTATCCTGGAATACTAAGTTTCATAATTCATGGAGAAACACCTTTCCAGACAAGCAAACACTAAGGGAATTTGTCACTACAATACCTGCCCTACAGGAGACACACAAAACTGCATTATATAAGGAACAGCACAACAGATATCCACTGGTATAAAAAAAACCCACAAAATTTAAAGCTCACAGCTCAAATAAAAAATAGCACAAGAGGGAAAACAAAACAACAAAGTAACATCCAACATGATGAACAGAACAACATCTCACATATCAACACTAACACTGAACATGAACGGTCTGAATGCCCCACTTAAAAGACATAGACTGGCTGAATGGAGTAAAAAAACCATCGCAAGTATAAGCTGTCTCCAAGAAACATATCTAACTCACAGAGACTCATACAGACTCAAGGTAAAGGGATGGAAAAAACATTCCACACAATGGAAACCAAAATCGAGCAGATATACCCATTCTCACATCAGATAAAACAGACTTTAAATCAACAAAGGTGAAAAAGGACAAACCATTCACTTTATAATGGTAAGGCAAGCAATTAGGAAGACATAACAATCCTGAATATATATGCACCTAACATAGGACCTCCCAGATTCATAAAGCAAATTTTACTAGAACTAAGCAAAGAAACAAATAGTAGCATTGTAATTGCTGGGGACTTTAACAACCCATTGACAGAACTGGACAGATCACTGAAGCAGAAAATGAATAAAGAAACATTGGACTTAAATGGGACTCTAGAACAAATGGAACTAACAGACATTTAAAGAACATTCTACCAAAAAACTACTAAATATACATTCTTCTCATCAGCACATGGGACATTTTCCAAGATTGATCATATCTTATGCCACAAAACAAGTCTGAGCAAATTAAAAAAAATCATATTCATACTATGTACCTTCTTAGACCCACAGTAGAATAAAACTAGAAAATCAATTCCAAGAGAACGCTCAAATCTACACAAAGTCATGGAAATTAAACAATGTGCTGATGAATAATCCTTGGGTCAATGATGAAATTAAAATGGAAATCAATAGATTTCTCAAACTGCACAACAAGGGAGATGTGGCTTTCAAACTCTATGGGATACAGCAAAAATAGTTCTAAGGGGAAAATTCATGGCCTTAAATTTCTATATCGAAAAGGCAGAAAGATCACAAATGAAAAACTAATGTCACATCTCAAGGAACTAGAAAAAAGAGAGCAAACCAAACCTAAAGCCAGCAGAAGAAAATAAATGACAAACCTCAGAGCAGAACTAAATGAAATAGAAACAACAACAAAACAATACAGAAGATCAACAAAACAAAAAGTTAGTTCCTTGAAAAGATAAATAATATCAATAGCCCACTAGCCAGATTAACTGGAAATAGAAGAGAAGGGACTCAAATAAGCTCAATCAGAACTAAAAAAGGAGACATTACAACTGATATCACAGAAATACAAAATATCATCATCTGTGAATACTACCAAAACCTCTATACACACAAACTAGAAAATGTACAGGAAATCAATAAATTCATGGAAACACACAACCTTCCAAGCCTGAATCGGGAAGAAATAGAAATCCTGAACAGACCAATAATGAGTAAGATTGAAGCAATAATAAAAAAATCTCCCAACAAAAAAATTCTCCAGACCAGATGGACTCACAGCTGAATTCTACCAGACCTACAAAGAAGAACTGGCACTTATAACCACAGAAATTATTCCATAGCATTGAGATAGAAGGAATCCTCCTTAACTCCTAAATGTCCTTCTGCCTAAAGCAATTTACAAATTCCATGTAATCCCCAGCAAAATACCAATGGCATATTTCACAGATCTAGAAAAAATAATTCTATGCTTTATTTTGAACCAAAGACGAGCCTGAATAGCCAAAGCAATGTCAAGCAAAAAGAACAAATCTACAGGCATCACAATACCCGACTTCAAATTATATTACAAGGCTATAGTAATCCAAACAGCATGATACTGGTGTAAAAGTAGAGACACAGGTGAATGGAACAGAATAGAGAACCCACAAATAAAATTATCTACCTACAACCAACTGATCTTCAACAAAGCAGAGAACAACATACACTGGGGAAAGGAAGCCCCATTCAATAAATGGTGCTTGGAAAACTGGATAGTCACATGCAGTAGAATGAAACAGGACCCCTATATCTTGCCATATGCAAAAATTAATTCAAGAGGGATAAAAGACTTAAGGCATGAAAACATAAGAATTATAGAATAAAATGTAAAGAAAACTCTTCTAGACATTGGCCTAGTCAAAGAATTTATGACTAAGACCCCAAAGGCAAATACAGGAACAACAAAAATAAATAAATGGAACTTAATTAAATCAAAAGCTTCCAAACAGCAAAGGAAATAATCAACATAGTTAACAGACAACTAACATATCAACACAGTTAACAGATAACCTACAGAATAGGAGAAAATATTTTCAAACTATATATCTGATAAAGGGCTAATATCAAGAATCTACAAAGAACTCAAACAAATCAGCAAAAAACCCCAAACAACTCCATTAAAAAGAGGTTTGAACAGACATGAACAGAAGTTTTTCAAAAGAAGATAGATAAATGTCCATCAAATATATGAAAAAAATGCTCAACATCACTAATCATCAGGGAAATGCAAATTAAAATTACAATGAGTTACCGCCTTACCCCTGTCATAATGGCCATTACTCTTTCGGTTACTGTGGATTTGTAGTATATTACAAAGTCAGTATGATGTCTCTAGATTTGTTCTTTTTGCTCAGAATGACTTTGGCTATTTGGGATCTTTTGTGGTTCCCTACAAATTTTAAAAAGTAAAAAAACAATAGATGCTGGTGTGGATGTAGAGAGATAGGAACTCTTATACACTGTTGGTGAGACTGCAGGTTAGTGCAGCCTCTATGGAAAACTGCATGGAGATTCCTCAAAGAAATAAATGTAGACTTAACTTTCAATGTGGCAATCCCACCGCTGGGTGTCTACCCAAAGGAAAAGAAGTCATTTTATCAAAAAGACACACCTGCACTAGAATGTTTACTGCAGCACAATTTATCATTGCAAAGATGTGGAATCAACCCAAGTGCCCTTTAATTCATGAGTAAAGAAAAAATACACACACACACACACACACATACACACACCCCATGGAGTACTACTCAGCTATAAAAAGGAATGGAATAGTCTTTTACAGCAACTTGGATGGAACTGGAGACCATCATCCTAACTGAAGTATCTCAGGTATGGAAAAACAAACACCATATGTACTCTCTAATAACTGGGAGCTAATTGATGGGCACACAGGGCCCAAAGAGATGTAAAAGACATTGGAAAACAAGAATGGGGGAGCATGGGAGGGTGGCAAGGGTAAAAATTTACCTATCTGGTACAACGAATACTATTCTGGTGATGGGCACACTAAAAGCCCTGACTTAATCCTCATACAAGGTATCCTTGTAACAAAAACATTTGTACTCCCTTAGTATTTTGAAATAAAAAATTTAAAAAAGCAAACTGAAGAAAGACACACTGAATACAAAAGAGAAAAGTTACTCTCGTTATACCATTCAAATTATGTACTGTTGAAAAAATTGATACTTCTTTCTCCCACATATGAATGAGAACATGTGATATTTGTCTTTCTGTGCCTGGATTATTTTGCTTAATATAATGACCTCCAATTCTATCCACGCTGCTGCAAATGACAGGATTTTCTTCTTTTTATCGTTGAATAATATTCAATCGTGTATAAATACCATATGTTATTCATGTATAGATAGGTTGATTCCATATTTTGGCTATTATGAATAATGCTGCAGTAAACACGGGCGTGCACATACCTCTTTGATATACTGATTTTCTTTCTTTTGGATATATACCCAGTAGTGGGATTGCTGGATCATAAGGTAGTCCTATTTTTAGTCTTTTGAGGAACCTCCTTTTTAGTTTTCCATAATGGCTGCATTAATTTACATTCCCACCAACAGTGTTCAAGTGTTCTCTTTTCTCCACATTCTTGCCAACGTCCTTTATTTTTTGTCTTTTTGATAAAGCCATTTTAACTGGGTTGAGATGATATCTCATTGTGGTTTTAATTTGCATTTCCCTGATGATTAGGTATATTGAACATTTTTCCATATACTTGTTAACCATTTATATCTTCTTTTGAGAAATGGCTATTCATATCTTCAGCCCATTTTAAAATAAGATTATTATTTTTTTTGCTATTGAGTTGTTTAAAATCTTTATATATTCTGGTTATTAATTCCTTGTCAGATTTGCAAATATTTTCTCCCATTCTGTAGATTGTCTCTTCCCTTTGTTAATATTTCCTTTGTTGTGCAAAAGCTTTTTTGCTTGATCTAATCCCATTTGTCTATTTTTGCTTTTGTTGCCTGTGCTTTTGAGGTCTTACCCAAAAAATCTTTGCCTAGACCAACGTCCTGAAGTGTTTCCCCAAATGTTTTCTTCTAGCAGTTTCATAGTTTCAGGTTTTAGATTTAAAAATTTAATCTATTTTGATTTGAAGTTTGTATATGGTGAGAGATAGAGGTCCAGTTTCATTATTCTGCATATGGTTATCAGTTTTCCCAGAACTATTTATTGAAGAGACTGTCCTTGCCTCAAGGTATGTTCTTGGAGCCTTTGTCTAAAAGCGGTTGGCTGTAAATGTAAATGCATGCATTGATTTCAGGGTTCTCTATTCTGTTCAATTGGTCTGTGTGTCTGTTTTTATGCCAGCATCATAGTATCATGCTCTTTCGGTTACTGTGGATTTGTAGTATATTACAAAGTCAGTGTGATGTCTCTAGATTTGTTCTTTTTGCTCAGGAGGACTTTGGCTATTTGGGATCTTTTGTGGTTCCCTACAAATTTTAGGATTCTTTTTTTGATTTCTGTGCAGAATGTTATTGATACATTGTTAGAGACTGCACTGAATCTGTAGATTGCTTGGGTGGTATTTGCTATTAATTCTTTCAATCCATAAGCATGGAATATCTTTTCATTTTTTGTGTACTCTTAACTTTTTTCATCAGGTTTTTTTTTTTTTTTACCGCTTTCCATATAGAGATATTTCACTTCTTTGGTTAAATTTATTCCCAGGTATTTTGTATGTTTTATAGCTATTATAAATGAGACTGCTTTCTTGATATTTTTTCAGATTGTTCCCTTTTTTGGATTGATGCTACTGATTTTTGCATGTTGATTTTGTATCCTGAAACTTTACTGAATTTGTTTATCAGTTGTAACAGTTTTCTGGTCGAGCCTTTAGGTTTTTCTAAATATAAGATCATGTCATCTGTGAACAAGGCTAATTTGACTTCTTCCTTTCCAACTTGGAAGGCATTTATTTCTTTCTCTTGCCTAATTACCCTGGCTAGGACTTCCAGTATTACATTGAATGAAATTGGTAAAATTGGGCATTCCTGTCTTGTTCTAGAGGAAATGCTTTCATTTTTTTTCCCTGTTGAGTATGATGTTAGCTATAGGTGTGTCATACACGACCTTTGTTGTTTTGAGGTATTGTACATGTCTGTTTTGCAATGCTATAACAATGCCTGAGGCTGGGTAATTTATAAAGAAAATAGGTTTATTTGGCTCATGGTTCTGTAGACTGTACAAGAAGTAATTCGTGACCATCTGCTTCTGGTGAGGGCTTCATTGAGCTTTCACTCAAGGCAAAGGGGGAGCAGGAGTGTCACATGGTGAGAGAAGGAGCAAAGGATAGGTAGGAAGTGGTGCCAGGCTTTCAAACAACCAGCTCTATGTGAACGAATAAAGTGAGAACTCACTCATTATCATGAGGAGGGCAGCATCTGCCAGCATGACCCAAACACCTCCTACCAGGCACGACATTCAACACTGGGGATCAAATTTCAACATGAGGTTTGGAGGTGCCAACAATATAAACCACATCAGGTATGTTCTTTCCATACTGACTTTGTTGAGAGTTTTTATCATAAATTATGTTAAATTTTATCAAATATTTTTTCAGCATCTATCGAAATGATCATATGGTTTCTGTTCTTGGTTCTGTTGATGTGATGTTTCATGTTTACTGATTTGTATATGTTGCCATCCTTGCATCGCTGGGATGAATCCCACTGGATCATGGTGATCAAGTTTAATTTTGATGTTTCTTTGTTGATTTTCTGTTTGGATGACCTTCCCATTACTGAGAATGGGGTATTGAAGTCTGTACTATTATTATTTGCAGCCTATCTCTCATTTTAGACCTATTGATGTTTGTTTTGTATATTTGGGTGCTTCAGTGTTGGGTGCATACATATTTATAATTGTTATATTCTTTCTTAATTGACCCCTTTAACATTATATAGTGACCTTTTTGTCTCTTTACAGTCTTTGATTTGTAGTCTATTTTATCTAATAGAAATATAGCTATTCTTGCTATTTTAAAATTTCTATTTACATGGAATATCTTTTTCCGACCGTTCAGTTTCAGTTTGTGTGTTTTTATAAGTGAAATAGGTTTCTTGCAGGCAGCATATTGTTGGGTCTTGTTTTTACATACATTCAGCCACTCTGTCTTTTAATTGGAGAATTTAGTCCATTTACATTCAACATCATTATTGATAGGTAAGGATTTACTATTGCCATTTTGTTACTTGTTTTCTAGTTGTTTTGTAACTTCTTTCATCCTTTCTTCCCTTATACATGTTCCTTTGTGATTAAGTGATTTTCCCTGGGAATTTCCCTGTTTTAATTTATTGCTTTTTATTTTTAGTGTATAGGTTTTTGCTTTGTGGTTACCATAAAGCTTACACAAAATATCTCATAAAAATTATTTTTAAATAGATGACAACTTATCTTTTACAACAAAGAAAGGAATAGACAAACAAACAAACCCTAAAAACCTCTACATTTTAACACCATTCCCCTCACCACATAAGGACTTCTGTTTTCTCAATTTGCATTTTTTATATTGCCAATCATTAACAAGTTGCTGTAGTTATTATTTTTGAAAGATTTGTCTTTTAGTCTTCATACTAGAGATATGAGTGGATTATATATCACAATTATAATATTATGAATTTGTCTGTGTACTTATTTTTACCACTAGGTTTTATACCTTCAAATGTTTTATTTTTTCATGTTAGTGTCTTTTTTTTTTCATATTGAAGAACTCCCATTAGCATTTATTGTAAGGTGGGTCTGGCAGTGATGAATTCCCTCAATTTTTGTTTTCTGGGAAAGACTTATCTCTCCTTAATGTTTGAAGTATAGCTTTGCGGGGTAGTATTCTTGGTTGCTAGTTTTTTGTTTCAGCACTTTGAACGTGTCATCTCACTCCCTCTTGGACTGTATGATTTCCATTGAGAAGTCTGTTGCCAGACAAATTGGAGCTCCTTTATATGTTATTTGCTTCCCTTCTCTTATTGCATTTAGAACCCTCTCTTTGCACTTGAACTTTGAGAGTTTGACTATTATATGATTTAGGATAGTCTTATTTGGTTTTTATCTATTTGGTGATCTCTGATCTTCCTCACCTGGATATTTATATCATTCCCTAGGTTTGGAAAGTTTTCAATTATTATTCTTTGAATAAGCCATCTAGCCCTTGCTTATTTTCAACTCCATTTTGAACACCAATTATTCTTAGATTTGCTCTTTTGAGGTAATTTCCTATATCTTGCAGGCATTCTTCATTCCTTTCCATTCTTTTTATTTTTCCTCCTCTAACTATATTTTCAAGTAGCCTGTTTTTGAGCTTGCTGATTCTTTCCTCTGCTTGATCCATTCTGATGTTAAGAGCCTCTAATGCATTTTTTAGTTCAGCAAATATATTTCTTGGTCCCAGGATTTGTTTGAGGTTTTTTTTTTTTAATTATTTCAATTTCTTTGTTAAATTTCTCTGATAACTTTCTGAATTGTTTTTCTGTGTTATATTGAAGTTTGCTGAGTTTCCTTAAAATTGCTATTTCAAATTCTCTAAGAGCTCACATGTTGTTGCTATCTTGTTAGGATTGGTCACTTGCTTCTTGTTTTGTCTCTTTGGCGAGGTCATGGTTTCCTGTTTGCTATTTCTTGTGGACATATGCCTATGTCTTTGCACTGAAGAATTATTTATTCCAGTATTCTTGTCTGGCTTTTTTTGGATTTGTTTGCTTAGAGGTTCTTTGCAATTTACCTGTTGAATTTCTTTTATGCTAGGTCACTACCTCCTCTTCAGCACTAGATGGCACTGTAAGTCCAGATTTGCCTTGGCTCTAGCAAATGATTACAGCATTGCCCTTTGGGATGGGAGGCATCCCAAAGGTGATACTTCATCTGTGTGGGAAGACTGGCTAGTGGTTTGTGCCCAGGGGACCTGTGAAACATGCCTCCTACAGTGTGGTGCTGCTGAACAGCCACTCTGATTTGGCATCTCCTTTAGCTGATAGAGAAGAGTTTTGTGGGCTGAGGGTGCTAGTCCTGCCTTCCTCCTTTGTCTCTGGCTCCCTGAGGGGTTTTCTTCCCATAGGCACTCACAGTGCTTCCTGCCGGTTGACACAGGGACAGTTCTCCTGCAAGGGAACTCAAGATGGTGGGGAAGCTGGTTGTCCACCTTGATCTCAAGTTTTTTTCAGTGTAGAAACTGTGACTCTAAGCAAAATTTTCCATGCATGTGGTGGCATATTGGAGGAGGGGAATCATGGATATAGAAGTCTGATTCTCTATCTGCTCAGAGTTTTTTCACTTCTCTATAGACCTGGGGATTATCTCATCCACAAATTTGAGGTCTGGGATATTGCTGGTGATAATCTTGGTGCTGGTTATTGGTTTTTGGTTTTCTCTGGTGGGGAGTGAAGTCAGATTGCTTCTCTTCTGCCATTTTGGTGAGCTGCTTTCACTTTTAAATATGTATTTTTTCTAATTAACAAAGTAAAATCTGACCATTTTAGAAACTACAGACAATTACAGACAAAAATATCTTCCAAAATTCACACATTCAAACACGAGCTGTATTCAAACTTGGTATATTTTCTTTCTTTCTTTTGTATGTACATGGATGTGTGTATATACTTAGTTGAAGTCATATTATTAATATATGTATAATTCTGAATCCTGAATTTTCAACTTGAGCATTTTCACATCATCAATAATTAGTCAGAAACATACTTTTTAATGTTGGCATATAACTACATTATGTAGGGTCACCATAAATTATTTAACTATATACCTATCCTAGAATAATAGAATCTGTTATTTCTAGTTTTTCATTATTAAAAAACACTGTTGGGAACTTCCATGCACACAAATCTATATTTCTGATGATTACCTTAAGACAGAAAAGAATTTGAAAGTGAAGAATATATATATTTTAAGAATCTTATTGTATCTTGCTAGCTGGCTTTCAGAAAGGCTGAGTCAATTTAATTCCTTATGTATGAGAATGACCCATTCCTCACAACCTTGTCAATAAGTATAATTTTAAAACTTTTTATTTTTGCTAATAAGACAGACACAACTTACCCTATTTTACCAATTCTAAGATGCACATTTTTCACAGTTTAATGTATCTGAAATTAGGGATAGATGTGTATTATAATCAAAGGTGTGTTTTGCTTTATTCGGCAGCATTTTTTTCTTAAAGGCACATAAAAATAATGATGCATCTTATAATTGATGATATTTTAGATTCAATGAAGTACAGTAGCATCTCATTTAATTTTTAATTTTGACCACTAGTGAGTAGCCTGATTTATATATATGTAACCATCTCAGTATACATTTCAATATCCCAGTGAATTTTTAAAACCATTTTTAATTGTGGTAAAAAACTCCACATAACATAAAATGTGCCATCCTAACAATTTTTAGCATGCAGTTCAATAGTGTTAACTATATTCGCATTGTTGTGCAACAGATTTCTAGAACTTTTTCATCTTTCAAATTGAAACTCTTTACCCATTAAACAACAACTCCCCTTTCCTCCTCTTTCTAGCCCCTGACAACCACTATCTACTTTCTGTTTCTATGAGTTTGACTACTTTAGATACCTCACATCAGTGGGATCATACGATAGTTGTTTTTTTGTTTCTGCTTATTTCATTAGCATAACGTCCTCAAGGTTTATCCATGTTGTAGCATGAGTCAGAATTTCCTTCTTTTTTATAGCTGAATAATATTCCACCCAGTGAGATCATAAACATCAATAACAACTGGAAGAAACTGCTGACTCCTTTGATTCTGATAGCACACCTAAGCAACTATAAAGCAAAGTATGGGCTGGGGCCCCTAGGGGTTCTCAATTTCCAAAAATAAACGTTGACTTATTTTTGAAATAGAAAGATCAAAGCGAAATCAAGAACATAGGTGATAAAATCAAGATACTTCTTAAATCATATATGCTGCCCTTGTATGATTTCCCACATTTTTAAGGTAGACGTTACAAATACAGGTTTGGTGATGTCATGCCCCTTCACCAGGAAACTAGGCAGTTTTTAATGGTGGTAAAAAAACACACATAACATAAAATGTGCCATCCTAACAATTTTTAGCATGCAGTTCAATAGTGTTAACTATATTCACATTGTTGTGCAACAGATCTCTAGAACTTTCTAGAACTCTCTAGAAATTTCTGGAATATGCAGTTAAATTCCTGCTTCAAGAAAAATAATTGTGTGCTGACATGGAAGGTGCAGCATGGAGGCCATAACCACAGTGGAGCAGTCCAGGACGAGGAGCCGCAGTAAAACGCGAACTGTGCTAAAACCAAATGTACTGACCGTCTCATTTGTCATTTAAAATGTGCCATTATAAAACTGATGAAAATTATATAGCAATGCCCTGAAGATGGAACTATATTATATTGTAGCAATACTTAACACTATTGTCAAGATCTTTTAATTCCAAAAAAGAAAATTTAATATTTATACAAGAAGATCTAATTAAAATATGGCTCAAATGGTCATGTTTATGGTTGATCACAGAATAAAGGGATCTGATGTCTCAATGCTATCATGATGGTCACTTGATTTATTTTCTCTAAAAGTGAGAAGAGGAATACTTTTCTTTCTATGTTTAAGTGTTATTTCTAATAAGAAAGAAAAGAATGATATAAAGAAAACCGTATCTCCACATTGGTTAAAATTCATAAATCACAATTATTATTTTTATTTATTTTCTGAGCATGTCTACTGTTAAAAATAGAAAGAAAAGGAAAAATCCTAAGTCCCAATTTCTGTCCTACTGAGATATACATTGGATAAGTACATAGAATTGGGAAAATGTATGGTAAATTGACTTATTTCAGTTTCAATTTTTAAAGCTACATATTATTGAAGTCATGACTCATATCTTTTTCCTCTCTGATATAATTTTGAACATGCATTTTATCTGTAAACTTTTTAGACATAAAATACATGTTTATTGTAGAAAGATGTAAGATAAACAAAAGAATAAAAGATCATGGTGTTCATGTTTTACATTTCATAAAATATAATGAAACTCTAAAACATCACTTCTAATGATATACAATGGGATATTTTAACTATATTAACCATTTCTGGCCACCAATTTCTTACAATTAGTATAAAACTACACTAATATGAACATCTACATATTGTAAAATTTGCTCATATTCTTATTTTTTCATAGCAAAGAAATTCCAAAAGTGGGCAATGCTGGGCACAGAGGTATTAACTGATTTTTAATGTTTTTAATGAGATAAACTGGGCTCTGAAAAGTGGACAATTAAACCCTCATTAGTAGTCACTTAGATTGTAATTGTCCCAGGTCCTTGCCTAAACTGAGTATCTTTTTTTGAGTATTGCTTCTTTTTCCTTTTGTTAGCATAGATTTTTTAAAGAAATTTGAATTTCTTTATTGGAACTGTGCTGCACTCTGAGTCTCTTCCTTCTCAGCCCTCCTTCCTGTCCCTCCTTCATAGTGCCCAGCCTCTGTCACGACCTGAAGCCTCCCTCTCTCAGCCCTCGCTGGCCCTCCCCCTATTCTTCACAGATATTCTCCGAATGCCTCTCCGGCACATCTAATTCCATCCTGGCATCTGCTCTCCTGGGACCCCACCTAACTCAGGGACTTCGGAAATCTTTTCAGTATTTGCTACAGTGATTGGTTTATTTAGGTTTCTTCCCCTTTCATCAGTTTTGATATTTAAGCGTCCCTAGACAATCTTCTCTGCTCAATATTTCATATTTTATGACCACAGTTGTTCATGACATCATCTAATAGTTTTTAACTTGCTAGGGTCTTTAGTTAGTACTGCATGTTTTATATGCTTTTCTTCTTTCCTTGATTAGCCCCAACAGAGCTTTATGTGTTATTAGTATTTCCAAAGACTTAGTCACTGTATTTATCAATGTTACTGCTTTAATACTTTCATCTGGGCATTAGATAGGGCGCATCAACCAATGCAGCTCACTACAATACACCTTAAGTCAATGCTGGAACAGGTCTCCAAAGGCTTTTGTTCTTTTCTTTTTGAAAATTACAACGTCCTTTAATGAAAACTGAGCAGGTCAGCAAATAAGTCCTCACTAGAAATGGTCCCCATCTCTGGTGATGATTGGCTTTGCGAGGAGTTGGCTTAGGGGGGCTCAAGAGCTGCCTCCAAATACGTGAGGGGTTGTCACGTAAAAGAGAAATAAGTCACATTCTGAGCTACTGCAGGGGACACAGCCCCAGCCAGTCAGCGGGATCTCTAGGGAGGCAGATTTCAGTTAAAGGAAAGGAAGAATCTTTGAAAATGTGACAAAATGGGCTGTCCTGGGAGGCGGCGGGGCTAGGGGGTGCTGTCTGAGTGGAGTGGGGCTCAGGCAGAGGACAAGGCAGCTTGCTCGAGGCCTTACACTGGCTGATGCGGCTAGTGTGGGACAGCCTTTAGTGGCAGACAGATTCTGAGATGGCCCTGATGAGCCTGCCTCCTGGTCCTCACACCCTCGTGTAATCCCCTCTCCCTGAGTGTGGGTGGGCCCTATAACTTGCTTCTGACCTGTATAGGGAAAAGGTGATGGGATGCCACATGGGTGATTATTTGCTTAAGATTCTAAGCAGCCCCCCTCTTTTGCTGGCTTTGATAAAACACTGCCGCATGGAAAGGCCCACACGGCAAGGAGCCAGGGGCAGCCTCCTGCTAACAGCTGGCATAGAAATTGTGACCTATGATCTGACAGCCCACAGGGCACTGAATCCTGCCAAAACCACACAAGCTTGGAAGCAGATCCTTCCCCACTGAGCCTTGGATGAGACCACGGCCCCCGCTGACACCTTGACGGCAGCCTTGTGAGATCCTGAGCAGAGGACTCAGTTAAGCTATGCCCAGATTCCTGACCCACAGAGAGGAAAAACAGGTGCTGTTTTAAGCTACTAAGTTGGTGGTAACGTTGTTATATGGCCATAGATAATTAATACACCCTTCCAACTCTATGATTCAGTAATCACCACAGAGATTCCCCACCGCCAAAAACAAACAAACCAAAAAAAGCCTGTATCAATGCAAACTCATTCTCATGACCATCAGATATAAAAAGTAGGCCTGTTGACATCAGACAGGAATAGCAGATGTGACAGCTTATAGCCTGTTTCCACACTGGGAGCTTTCTGCACCTTGCACAGAGATGTACGCATGGATACAACCCTGATCTCTTCCAATCTCCCTGCACAGGCTTCTGTAAAATACCGGCCGCTCCATTCCCTTAAGTCGTTTATTTTTCTTTCCTTTCTTCCCTCGAAAACTCACTAGCAAAGACACAAGTTTTACAGTCTCTTGTCTTTAAGACAACCAGATCCTGTCTATAAGAAAACTTACCATACCCAGGAATATCATCTCCTCTTCTCTTTCTTTTTCAGTTCTCCTATATTGATGGAAACCTCGCCAAATCTAAAAACAAACACACAGTTACTTGTTTAATACCTAAAAAAATAAAGAAAACATTGCTATGCAGATTCTCCCATAGAAAGTGTACATCTCAAACGTCATAATGATCATAAACTCGAGGTTGTGCATGTGTGGGTTGACGGAATATATTTTCTTCTGAGATCACAGCCAAAGTTTTTTTTTTAAAGAATGAATCACAGAACTGATCTATTAATTCTCATTAGTGAGATTCCCCTACCTGAGTTTCTTCAAGAGAAACTTCTAGATAGCAGGAGTATGAGGCTATATCTAAGGGTGGTACTTCATGATTTTAAAAGAAAAATGTTCCAAGTAATGTCGGGAAATATAACATAGCAACTTCCAAGAATTGTATGACTCAAGCTTTTAGCTCAGATGCTAAAACTTTGTATCTGCACAGAAACTTGGAAGAAAAAAACAATCTCTTTTCCTATTCCTATTCAGGGACAACTGGGGACAAAAAGTCCTGATTTTCTGGCTGT
The DNA here is from genome assembly GCA_008086735.1 of Cheirogaleus medius. Lineage (NCBI taxonomy): Eukaryota > Metazoa > Chordata > Mammalia > Primates > Cheirogaleidae > Cheirogaleus > Cheirogaleus medius. The sequence continues at coordinate 4,388,016 of VBSM01003186.1, forward strand.
TTTATGTCCTTATAATTATTTTACCTCAAACCTAATTCTAATTTATGTCAAACTGCCATCTTCTGCATCTTCCCATAAGTAACCCAGCGTCCATCTGAACAAAGAGGGGGCACGAGTCAGTGGTGGTCATATGACAAAGGGAAGGAAACCTCGGGATTCCTTCTAGAAGGATCACTGATGTTCTGGTTTTTAGTGGTGGTTGCTGGAATTTCCAAACGGAATATATTTCTGCAAGCTACCAGGTATTAAGGTTTGCTGCCCCTTCTGTAATTACATGTCCATGTGTGAATGCAGTTTTAAAAAATGTGTTAAGGATTTAGATCCTCAACAAATTTTAGCAACATTCTTTCCAGCAATTATCAATGATCTTTAGCAATATTTGAATAAAATGCCCTGCATTTAATACCTATTTAGAATAAAAATTTTTAAATGTGACCAAGCTTGGTTCATGATGTCCCCAGAGTAAGTTAATACTTCTTTCTAGAATTTAATCCAGTTCTACTAAAGGCGGGATTTGGGCGCTTTGAGTTTTGAAGCTCACCCCTAAAGCTCATATGCATGTCTAACGCAGAGCACACCTTGTCCCAACTCCAAGAGCCCCGTGTTTGTACCTTCTGAATACAGAGAGCAGCAGCACTGGTGTCTATCACTTTCTCGCCCATTGCCTTGGACATCTTCGCCCTGTACTCTTGCAGATAGATCTGCTTCATGAATAGCGCTCGTAGGCGACCTTGCCGTGCCCTCTCAGCAATCTGGATCAATTTAACAGCCTCTCCTATGGGGATACTCTTTACTGGATATTTCTGCAAAAAACAAACAAAAACCCCAAACACAGTTACCCAGTTAAGATAAATCAATGTTTAAACATGCTAGCCACATCAGTTGATTCCACACACATCACATGCTTACTTATAATAAATACAACCCTGCGTGGTAGAGAGGTCCAAAGAGTCCCCATGGTTGATAAAGAGTGTGAGCGCCGTGTGACACTATTCGTTTTTCTAATGAATTATGTGTATTTTGATAATATGCCATGCTCACGCTGTGACCACAAGTTGGAGGACCCCCATAGCTTTCCTCTACCCTTGTGAAAAAAATACCAATTAGCTCCACGATTTTTTAGGTTGGCAGCAAATTATACTAGCCACATCAATAAAATGGATTTGGTAAAACTTGAAGGTGCTTTCAGTATTTCCTTAACTTGATGGTAGAAACACAGAAATTAAAAGTGTATCTTTGATACAAGAATTTAAAATGTAAAATATATGCAGAGTGAAGTGCTGAGTTTAAAGTCCACCGTGGAACGCCTAGTAAATGGGACCGATGCTGAGATCCTCCCGGAACCACTGAATTTCACATGTGAAACGCCCTCCGGCATCTCTAAATCTGCAAGTAAAACATCCAGCATGACAAGTACTGTTAAAACAGAAAAATCAGGGATTGTGCAGTAAAACGTTGTTTTGGGAGCTCTCAGGCGGGGTATGTGGCAACCCAGGAGGGGCTGTGTCAATTTTTGAGGAGAGGGGACAAGAGCAGGGGCTGTGGGTGCATCCTGGGTGGTGTGAGCTCTGGACGGGCCCTAAGGTGAGGCCCTGCCGGTGTTCCAGGACGAGGGGGAAGCAGGGCACCGGGCCTGGCTCCAGGGGATGTCGAGGCAGCAAAGCACAGGCGGAGTCCGTTTCCAGGCCCCAGAGGGCAGCGACGGCCATGAGGGGCTGGGGCCTGGAGTGCGTGTGTAGGGGGCTATCACCTGGGCCACTGCTTCCCCGCATAATGAGGAGAGGTGGGGCACAGGAAGGCGTGAAAAGGAGAGGGAAGGGACATTAATTGAGAATCTATGTATGCCACGTGCTTTTCCTAAATATGCTCATCAAATTCACAAAAGCAAACTCCAAGGCAGGTGTTCTTGTGACCACTTAAGAGTTAAAACTGAAGATGAAAGAAGTAAAGTAACTCACACAAGTTGCCGTGGGTAGACAGGTAGAGCCAGTGTGAACAGAGACGGGCCCTCTTCCCACTAACACCTGCACCAGCGCCCCAACACGGCACCTCAGTATGGCATATGGAATATGCAGGCTTATGAGGAAGTTCTTTCTCATAACCATTCCTCTGGGTTTGTTTTCAGTAGGATTTCATTGCTTCAAATTTGCAGTGAGCACACATGTTCGATAATGTGCTTTGCATGTTAGAGTAAAATGAGTATTATTCAGGTATTAAGTCAGATGATGTATGTGAAAGCACGTACGCATACAGTGAGTGCCCAGCAAACCTTAGTGAGTATTGTACTTATTTCCTTTAGATTCTATACGATCATTCTGAAAATAATCACAGCTATTATTGAGTAATTCCAAGGGATCTAGAGTAGTGTACTCTACATTACAAAGATTTTTGAGCATCTAAGGAGGCCCCAATAGTGGATATCAAGCATTACCTGTAGGAGATGGACAATAATTTTCACTTGTCAAAAGTCTTCTTGACATATATAATATATAAATCTTTAAGAAATAAACAGTTTAAGGTAAGGAGCGGGGTCTAGTGAGACCCCAAGGGGCACAGGAAAGTCACAGCAGATGTCCAGGGCGGTCAGTTGGAGCCCTCGTGCTCTGCTGAGCGCCTGGCACATCTGAAATGAGGCTGGAGTGGAGACGAATCGCTCTACAGAGGTGAGAGGAGCCGGCCAAGGCTGGGTGGTGGGTGAGGGAAGGAGGAGAGAAACCCCCCTGCTGCTGACCCAGCACAACTAAAGAGGGACAGTGGGCAGGAAAAACTGCAAAGAGGAATTTTTAGGATCTTACCATAGTGCATGCAACATAACCTCCCTTCTCCATTTTCCCCTATAAAATCCTCAGGGAACTCTGCAGGGCTCAGCACTGTCCGGTGCGAAGGGAACAGATGAAGTGGGAGTGCTTCGTTCTGACCGATGCGTGGACAGACAGCACAGACACAGGAGCCCAGGGGTGAAAGGATGGCTGGATGACACCTGAGCAAGTGGCCTTGGAGTCGACATCAAGGAATTCACAACGCAGAAGAGAGGCGGTAGTTTGTGGGAGAGGCACAGGAAGGAGAGGTCACTTCAGGTTAGGTGGGTGCTGTGGTCTCAATGTATCCCCCAAAGTTTGTGTGTTGGAAATTTAATCCCCAGTGCAACAGTGCTGAGAGGTGGGGCCTTTAAGAAGTGCTAAGGTCCTCTGCCCTCAGGAATGGAGTCAGGCTGTAACCCCAGGAGCAGTTTTCTGATAAAAGGATGCATTTTGTCCCCTTATCTCTTGCTCTCTCATGGTGTCTCTCACCACGTGACGCTGTCCCTACCATGTTATGACACAGCAAGAAGGCCCTCACCAGACGCGACTCCTCAATCTCGGACTTCCCAGCCTCCAGAACCAAGTGCAAAATAAACTTCTGTCGTCTATAAATGATCCAGTCTGTGTTATTCTGTTAGAGCAACACGAATGGACTAAGACACTGGGTCGGGAAAGGTTTCCTGAAGGAAGCTATGCCAAGCTGGGCTCTGCAGAATGGGCACCACTTTGCAGGTGAGGAGAGCGAGCCCTCCGTGCAGCATGGAGCGTGCCCGTGCATACGAGACAGCAGTGGGCTGGCTGGCACCGGGCAGGCACTGCCCTTGTCTTCTGAGGTGGGCAGACAGGGCACTTTCTTCTCCTGCCATCCCCCAGCTTACACTTGGAATCTTCCTAATGCCACGGCCCAGGCTGGCAACACCCAGTGGGGCCTGTTTGTAGACAGACCGCGTGGCCTGCTACTCTCTGGGCCCTGGTCTGCACCTGCCGCCTCAGCATAGTCACTCGTGGAGCCTCCTTCCACTCTGCAGCGTCCCACTTCGGGTGGTCAGTTGCCTCCTCGCTGCTTGTGCCACGAAGACCAGCCAGAGGAGGAAGGCACTGATTTCACAGGCAGTGCATCTCCGAAATGCACAAGCAGACCAGTCGGAGGTGGACAGGACAGGGAGACGACGCCTGCCCGCCAGGAGGCTGTGTGGAGATCACTGTAAGGGTCAGGACTAAGATGCTATGAAAACGGGATGAAGGTGGAGCTGCACAAATGCTGGGGACAGAGGAGGTATTGGGGTAAGGAACCAACGGGATCATGCTCCTTGCAAAGATAGTCCATTTGAGGTGACCCAAGTGTCATCCAACTTCAGGACCCACACCTTTCACCTCTTACAAAAATCAACTCA
>VBSM01003186.1:4392310-4403022 GCA_008086735.1 Cheirogaleus medius
CAAAACGATAAATGTTGGCGTGGACATGGAGAGATAGGAACACTCCTACATTGCTGGTGGGACTTCAGACTAGTTCAGCCTCTATGGAAAGCAATATGGAGATACCTTAAAGCGATACTAGTGGATCTACCATTTGATCCAGAAATCCCATTACTGGGCATCTACCAAAAGAACAAAAGTCACTCTATGAAAAAGACACCTGCACTTGAATGTTTATAGCAGCACAATTCACAATTGCAAAGATATGGAAACAACTAAAGTGCCCATCAATACGAGAGTGGATTAACAAAATGTGGTATATGTATACCATGGAGTACTATTCAACTATAAGAAACAACGGTGATATAGCACCTCTTGTATTTTCCTGGATAGAGCTGGAACCCATTCTACTAAGTATCCTAAGAATGGAAAAATAAGTATCACATGTACTCACCAGCAAATTGGTATTAACTGATCAACACCTAAGTGGACATACAGGAATAACATCTATCGGGTATTGGGAAGGTGGGGAGGGAGGGGATGGGTATATACATACATGATGAGTTTGATGGGCACCAACTGGGGGATGGACATGCTTGAAGCTCTGACTCGAGGGGGGAAAGGGGGCAAGGGCAATATACGTAACCTTAACATTTGTACCCCCATAATATGCTGGAAAAAAAATAAAAAAAGAAATAAAAAATAAAAAGGTCAATCATCATTTTTAGATTTTCAAGTTCCTAGTCAGTTATGTCAGCACTTATTTATTTTATATGAACATTTAGCTTCTGATTTCAGCTAGGTGAATTTGAGATGGAAAATTAAACTGAGTTGATAATCAATTTAGTCTTAGAGATACTGATTTAAGTAGCAAAGCATTACATTTTTATCTCTATTTCTAAGCTCTTGAAATATAATGATTGTGTATCACCAAAAACATGTCCTAAAGTTACACAACTTTTTATATACCGTATAATAAGGGGGAAGGGGTGACTCTCCCTTTAAATAAAAAATAACCTAATTGTTTCTCACACAGTTAGGAGCAGCAGAAAGAGGAGGTTCTACAGATTATGGAATAACGTTTGTTAAAATGATATACAGACCAGGCCAGTTGCAGCTAATCCACTCTCGACCAATATCTGAGCGAGGATTTTCTCTCTTTCTTTTATCACTTCCAACTTCTCCTTCATAAAGTACCTGGGTATGGGAATGTCTAACTGTTGCTGGAGAAGAGAAAGAATAAACAAAAGAGCATTTTTGTCACAGGCCCAGGACTCAAATCCATTTAAAATATATAGCGAGGATGTGTGTACCAGAGACTCACTCCACTTCCCATTCCTTTTGGGAGACGGCGAGGCCGGCGGGGGGGAACAAAGTGCATCTCCGCCAGGGAGACAGAAACAGTCAAAAGGAAAATCATAACCGTGATCCTTGTTGTAATCACTAACGTAAAAATCTCAGGAATTCTTATCAATTAGGCCTCAGCTAAGAATTACTTAATGCATTTCTTTAAAGAAATACAGTGTTATCTCATACTACCTAAAATAATGATTCAAATTGGGATAGCAAAGTATTGAGCTGAAAGATCATTAGCACATCCACTATTGGTATTGAAATGGTCACGATTTTTTCTAATATTTTGGAAAATCATATTTTTTTTTTACCAAAATTACCTCATTACAAAAATTACTTGCAAAATTAATTTGCTTTATTATGAAACATTTTTATACAATAAACATAAACTTCTATCCTTCACTTGTGCATATTACCAAATATTTCAAATTAGTGGTCAGAGGAATGTGTATCAGTCCAAGTTCAGGAATCAGGAGTACAAATGTACTACTAGAGGACTGGCCAATCCCATTGAGAGATGTTATCCTAGACGCTCAGTCGGACCTGCCTGGGCGCTTTCCGGTAGGCCAGCTGACCAGGCAGCAAAGGGTTTTGTCTCTGGGCTCAGCTCCCCTTACCTCAAATTCTGGGTGTGACTCCCCACACCCTCCCTCCAGCCTGGGGAACTGTGGACAGGACTCCCTAATCAAGCATTACAGCCTAAGGAGGTATCATTTTTAGGACTTGGTGGGACAGTGTCCCCATGATTTCTGGGAGGTGGCAATGGCTTTTGAATACTAATGGTGATTTGGGGTGATCGGAGAGTGAACTGCCAGGGCCCAGTGGGGGAGTACGGCCTGGGCATAGGGCACCGTCAGAGAAGAATGATTATACTTTTATCCAATGTGATTTTATTTATGAATCAGCACATTCAACTGTTGTACTTTTACAACTTTTAAGACAAAACTTTATTGGCGTGGCTCAATTTGGTCTATTTTGTACATAAAGTTAGGATTTTGAGGGTGAGGAAATAGCAACTGAGAATGGAAGACGGATACCAGTTGCTGGACCTCATCCATGGTGTGTTTTGTGTCCACCCCAGATACCTTGGGGTTTCTAATGCTCTGTGGAGCAGAGAAACCCCTCTCACCCACTGCACGTTTCTCTACATTAGGAGGACTTATTAGGAAAGGTTCCTTAAGTGGCAGGTTACAGAAATGGTCTTCTGGCTCATTTGGTTAAGGAAGGATTTGGGGGAACTCAGGAACCAAGGGCAGGAACACAGTTGGGTGCTTGTCAGGACAGAGGTGTGCCCAGGGGTGAAGGTGCCTTCAGGATTCCGCCATTTATTTCTGCTTCTCTTGATGAATCTGCTTTGTTTTCCCTTTCCCTTTCTCACAGGATCATGACAATGGCCCAGCCAGACGGACATCAGAAAAGATCCCAGGAGCCTGGCAGCAGAAGTCCAAATGCTCACAGGAGGGCGCTATGGTTACCAGGTGCCAGCAGGGAGACAGGAGAGAGCTTAGAAGGAGAGAGAAAGGGCACGCTCTTCTTTGGTGTCTGAGGCTCAAAGGCTCGTAGCCATATAAGCCATAGATGCCCCTGGGTCACCACTGAACCACAGCAAAGGAGGAGAAGCACCCATCTGGGAATAAGGAACCCATCACCAACAGGCTACAGAGAGAGACTTCCCATGGAAACAGAGTAGGGACACTTCTATTGGACGTCAGGAGGGTTTTACTACAGGCTATTCATGAAAGGGCCAGCCTCCTCCATCCCAGCAGTCCCAGGTAGACACCATGATGTCAGGTAAGACCACAACAACCTCAGTGCCTAACGGTCCCAAGAACTGTGCAAAAATTAGTCTGCACCAAAAACGAAAGGAGCCCAATCCTTGTCCATGACCTATGGTGTAATTGAAGGGAAACATTTAGATTTTTAACACATCAAACAACTAGTAAATATGCCTAAAAGTCTGTAGAGTATTGGGTACCAGCCTACTTATCTTATTTACAACAAAAAGAAACCAATAAGAAAAAAAAAAGAGTACTTACAGGCGCCAACTTTAGATCCTGTAAGATGTCATCAAAATAATGAAACTCGGTTAATTCCAATTCAACCATTTCATTCTTCAGTTCCAGGATGCGACCCATCACCCCATCCAGTACCATCCGGACCAGTGTTCGTTTTTGTGGGTGGACTAGCTGGTCATAGACAGTCTCCAGGTTTCTAAAGATCTGCACATATTTTATGTAAAACGTGGCTAACATTTGGAAGAAGAAAACTCGATTTTTTTGTGGTTCTGTCATCTTCTGAGACTCTTTATCAAGCAAAGAATTGAGGGCTTCTTGGGTCTGATGCCACATCTTATTGTACATTCTGGGAGGGAAGACAGGGAATTTAGAAAATATAGTATGTAAAAATAACTTTGTAACACACACATATTGGGAGTCTGGTACAACAAAATATAATATATAATCAGGTGTGAGCTAAGAATACCGTATGTACTTGCAAAGCTCTTTGCACAGGTTATGTTCTGTTTTGATATACGTGTGATTTCTGAATGTGACCGCTGCCATTATTATCAAATAGTTTTAAAAGTCTTTTGCCTAAATGATATAAAGATGTTCCTCACTATATCCATAATGCCAGTATTATTATAGCCATTTAAAAGATGAAGTAGTTGATATCCAGAACAGTTAACAGATTGGTCCATATACACAGCTAGTGGAGTATAAGTTGGAACAATCACTTTGGAAAGCAATTCAGCATTATCTCATAAAGTTGAACATATGCATACCCTATGAACGAACAATTATATCCTAGAGAAACTCTTGTAAATATGCACCAAGAATGATCGCAGTAGCATTTTTATAATGGTAACAAGAGAATGGATAAATAAACTGTAGAGAATTTACCAATGGACTCTTACACAGCAGTGAAAAATGAACGAATGAACTACAGATAAGGCAATAACTATGACTCTTAGAACCATGATGTAGAACGTAAGAAGTGAGGCGCAGACTGTGGCTGGGAGGAGGCCTCAGTGGACCTCACTAGCTCGGCTCCTTGCATCTCATTCCAGCAAACTGAGTCAGTGGAACAAGCGGGAAGCCAGAGAGCGGTAGAAGAGCGTGGCAGAGGTACATGCCCTCCTGCTCCCTCCCTGCACGGCAGCAAGGGTTGGTGCACCTTCCGCATCATGGAGCGTAGGGTGTGATGGCTCTGCCATGACTGGCCCAGGACGCTGCACCACCACTTGCTAGTTTCCCTAGACTCTGTCCACACAAATATATTCATGGCAGAGACATTTCCCCCCAAATTTCTGGTGGTTTTTGAATCTGCTTTCACATTCAAGAACCGGGACTGGAAAGTGAACTGGAAGTTGAGTGTGTCTGGGAAGGGGTTTCACCAGGGGGGTGAGTGTGCAGAGCTCTGACCCTTGATTTCCTTATGACAAGGGAGAAACCCGCGAATGTTGGTATCTGCATGGTCTTTTGTAATGCTGAGGGGGGAGGGTGGCCCCAATCCTCTGATGGAAAAGCAAGTGGGGGCAAGGGGCCGAGGACACTCGCCTCCCCTTAGCTGTCATCCTGGCTCTCGTTCCCACGCTTTCCCATGCCTGGCATCCCCGAGTCCAGGTTGCCTGCATGTGGCATCTTCTGCCGGGCTGGGAGCGGCTTAGCGCCCACTTACACAGCTCGGGGTGCATAGCGATCGGCCGCCTGGCTGCGCCACACACGGATCTGCAAGCAGCCCTCCAGTTCCAGCCCCACCGCAGAAGGCCCAGGGTGCTGCCGCCCTCTTCCCAGGGTGCTGCTGGCTTTTTATCCCCGTCTGCTGGCCCTCAGGTCCCTGTTCTCCATCCTTCCTCTATTTCCTCTCCTCTGCGTCCACTTTCCCTCCTGCATTTCTTGATATCTCTTCTCAAATGCTCAAATGTGCTCTTTGCTCTCCTGCCTTCATAGCCTCTTAAATCCTTCATTGCCATTTTAGAGACAATTCCAGAGTACGTGGAGTTAAGTGCACTTGTTCGACCTGCCCTGTTTAACTAGGACTCCCTCACCTAGCTCCCAAGGGCGTTACTAAGCATTCCCCTCTGCTCCAGGCCACCACCTGACAGTCCTCAGATGTGCTGCAGACTTCCCCACGAAGGACCGCTGTAGCCGTTGTTTATTGAAGCACTGACCACATGTGCTTCTTTTCATCTTTCTGGCTAAAAGTTAAAAGCGTAGTTAAAAGTCTTTTTGGTTCAGATGATGATGATGATGACGACGACGATGATGATGACAATGGTAATAGCTTATATATAATAACTCAGGTGATCCTCACATAACCCTACGAGGAGGTATAATTGTCAACCCAGTTCACAAATGAGGAAACCGAGGCACAGAGAAGTTATTGCACAAAGTCATAGGATCTGAATGTAGGATCTGTGTCTTCAACTCTGGCCCCAGAGTTTGTGCTCTGAACCGCTAAACTTTATCGCTTCCATTCGCTGGAAGAAAGCAAATGAGGAATGAGTCATGTGGCACAGATGTGAGGACACAGAAAACAAAGGCTGAGTTTATAAATAAACCAGAACTCTTCTTTCCCCACCGAGTCCGGAGACTGAATTCCGCCTGGAATTCTATCCCCAGTGCATCCAAGGACCAGATTTCTCAAAACTTAGCAACATTTAGAAGATATTGCTAGTGAAAAAGCACTCTGCCAGACAGCTTTATTATAAAAGAGAAGGTTATTATCAGACAATTAGAACTCCGTTTAGCACAGGACAATCACTGCTTGCATAATTAGTGACTAATAAACAATGTTATTGACTAGGAACAACAACAACAACAACAACCATCTCTCAAAAGAACAACAACAAAAGCAACATCTTACGCCCGCTCAAAGCGCTTGGCACATTCCGGCATTCGGCTTGTCAGCCTCGGAGAGACAAGCAGAGAGGAGGCAAGGGACCGAGGGAACGGACGGGCTTTGTGCAATAGTAAACAGCAGCTATCAAATACCTGCTTGGAGAACATAAAATCGGGAAGGGTATGAGGAAGTTGAGCACGGTGTTGGTTTGCCAAAGCCCAGACTCCTAGAATCAGAGAGGGGTCAGTAACTCAAGGCATTCGTGGGCCTGACTGGAGACACAGGCTGGACACGTAACAGTCTAACACACTAACACAACTGTCAACATAAAGCATGGGAACAGTGCTCAATTTGTTTTGTGGACTAAATAGGGTTTGGGGCTTAAATCTGCCAGGACAACACGAAAGAGGAAAATTACAGGCTGATTTTGTTTAGAACTCAGATCTGAAATTCCACTTAGAAAGCAGAACTCAGTCCAGATGAAAAGAATCACTCCCTCTAACTCAGGAGGGGTCATCGCAGGAATGCTTGACAGTTCACCCTGAAAGAGAGCTTAACTGAATACAGCAGCAGATCGGTAAAAACCAGACCTTATTTCCATAGATGCCAAGAAGATGCCTGAAAATTTCAACTTACATCACAGGCCTGATTAAAACGCCCCCCACCCCCCGACACCAAGGAATCGGCGATGAGGACGTCTCCCACATGCCAAACACCAGAGAACACACCACTCTTCAGGGCAGAACTGTTAGAGATATGCCCTCAAAAATGAGCAGTAAAAGAGGTTGAAGGAGATATATAAGGGATTAGTATACAAGATGTTTAATAGCACTGCTTGTAAATGGCATGGTTACAAAATACAAGGAAATCAGTGACAAAAAGTAATAAGTCAATTGGGACAGCAAAGTCTCCAGACTTAGACAACACCCACAAAAACTAAATGCAGAGAGAAAAAACGAAAGAAGAAACTCCATTCACACTACCGATAAAGAATATTAAATATTTAGGAATTAACATGGTGTGAGCCACATACAATCTAGCTAGAGAAAATTCTAGAGTGCCAGCTACAGAAGATCAGAATAAGTGGAAGGCAACAGACAAGCCATAAAGACAGGAAGCTCTTTGGGCTGACGTATACATTTATTATTACCAAGAATTCGGCAATAATATACGGAACACTCTGAATAAGTCCAGTCATTTTTAACTGTGGGGTGGGATAGGCAGTGAAAGATAAAAGGCATGTTATGCTTCGACACATGTGCCATGCCAGCAAGCACGAAGTCCGTACAGCACCCACGTAGGCCGAGAGGGTGCAGGTAGGCGACCTGAACCTGCGAGGGATCTGGGTTGAGAGGCCCCTGTTCCCACCAGGGGGAATCACAGACACCCGAGGCCTGCACCTGCTGTGGCCTCACTGCTGCCCCCGGTAAGTGCCCCTGGTGGCTTCCATCAGGGCGGAATAAGAAGGACTCCTCCAGGGCCGCGCAGAGCTGACTCCTAACTGGAACTTTTGCCCAAAGACAGTCCTGGTGGCTTGAGCCTTCCAGGTCCTGCCATGGGGACTGCAGCCTCTCTCTTCTTCACCTGGGCAGAGATTGCTGGTTGATGGGGAAATGTTCAGCTGCTGCGGGAGCTCGCCGATCCCTGCACCTTTGCCTGTTTTCCTCAGTGCTGCAAGACGGCGCAGTCTCTTTCTGCCAGGACCTCCTCCCTAGAGACTCTCTCTCTGGCTTCCTGCCTTCCAGTTCCCCGGCTGCCCTGACGCCCCTCCACGCGACCACACCCCCATCACTCTCGGGACTGCCAGGGACCTGGGCACTGAGCCTTGGCCCCGCCAGCCTGTGGAGCCCCTGCCTCCCTCTCAGCCCGTCTGGGCTGGCGTCTCGCCCCACCCTGCTGCCCTGCACTGCAGTCTTGGCAGCCTCTGCCCGATCCAGTGCCCGTGAAGACGTGAGACAAGAGATGTGGCAAGATGATTTTTGATCAGAGCGATATTGAGATATAATTCACATAGCGTAAAATTCACTCTTTTCAAGTGTACAATTCAGTGGTTTTTAGCATATTCAGAATTGTGCAACCATCACCACTATCTAATTCCAACACATCTCCATCACTCCAAAAGAAACCCACACCCAGTAAGCAGTCACTGTCTGTTCTACATCCCTCCCAGCCCTTGGCAACCACTAATCTAATTTCCATCTCTATTTGCCTATTCTGGACCTTGCACATAGATGGAATCATACAACAGGTGGCCCTTTGTGCCTGGTTCTTTTCACTTAGCACAGTGTTTTCAAAGTTCATCCACATTGTAGCATGAATCAGTCCTTCATTTCTTTATATTGCCAAATAATTTTCCATTGGATGGATACACCACATTTTGTTTACACTTTTATCAGCTGATGGACACGGGGTTGTTTCCTGGGTTTTGTGGCTATTGTAAATAACAATGCTGTGAGCATTCCTGCACAAGCTTTTGTGTGGACATGTGGTTTTGTTCCTCTTGGGCATGGCAAGGAGGTTTGTAAAGGTAAAAGTGCTGTCAGTTTGAAATCAGAACCTCTCTCCTGTGGCAGCTCATCTGGGGCAGGTCGCTTGGCCTCTTTGTGCCCACGCCTTCTCAGCTGGCACGTCTGGGTAATGACACCTACTCGGGACACCTCAGAGGATTGTTGTGGGACGGAGTAACGGATGTGAAAGTAGTTCTGAAATTTTAAATGCACCTTGTAAAGAGAAGGTAGTATTTTATCCATGTGACTACTTATCATTGTTTAAAAGTAGATGATTGCTTTCAGGCCTGAGCATATGACCTAGAACTGTTACAGATTTGGAAGTCAGGAGCATTGTGGGTGGAGATGACTGAATATGAAAGTTGAAAAAGACCAGACTGGTATTTCTACAGCTTGGCAGTTTTCCTATAACTGGGGAGTGGGGTGGGAGAGAAAAACTTGAATATTTAGACATATTATGTACTACTTCCCTAGGAAATCTAAATATTGCAAAATGGGAATTCTCTCCCAGTTATTTATACATGATAAAACCTTCTAATTCTTCCAATATTATCTACTTGTCATACTCTTCCCTGAATAATCCCTCTGTCTTCTTGCTTTAAGGAAGGCCTGGCCCTGCCCTAAGCCCTTTTGGTGGAGGCTCCCTTCCCCCAGAGCCTTTCTGCCCCTGGCTGTGGGGCCAGGTGAAGGGGTGTCCTTGTCTTCATTGCACCTCCAGACGATCGTCCCGCCCTCCCCCAACACCCCTCAGCTCTGAATCCCGTTTTGTCAGATGCTGTCAGCACAGCCCCTCAATCACCACCATCTTCCATCCACCGTCATCTGCCCAGGCCCCCACCAGGGCATCGTCCCACCTGTGCCTGCTGCTACATGCTGAGCCTCTGTGTCTAAAGCCATCCCCGAGGACATCACCTACTTCTCCCTCCTCCTCCTGTGTCATCAGCCCAGGTTTCATGACCACTGGGCCAGCCCTTCAGTATACAAATGTGCTATTGTGTCCCTGTTGTAAAAGTACATCTGTCCCTGGACGCCACTGGCTACCGACCTATTTCCTTTCCTTTGCAGCAAGCTCCTTTAGAAAGTTCGCTGTGCTCACCGTCCACGATTTCTCTCCTCCTCTGCTCACGGAGAATGCACCTTCCTGTCCCTTCACTTCACTGCATCAGTTCCTGTCAAGGGCACTGCTGACTCCACGGTGCCCAACGGGCGCTTCAAACTCCACAGGTCCCAAACTGACATCCTGATCTCCCTTCCCTCCCCAGATGTGGCAAGTTCCTAACCTCTCTGCTCCCCTTTCCTCGCCTAGAAAATAGGGTCAGGAGTAATGCGAGGGCAGGCTGGGGCTACCGTGCCTGGCTCCGCACCACCCGCTCGCTGTAGGAGCGACTTCAGCTCCTTGTACCTGTGTCCTCACCTGTGAAGTGGAAATGGCAATAGTAACGGCCCCCACGTTACAGGGCTGCTGTGGGGATTCAACGAGCAGTTAGGACAGTGCCCACACACAGTCGGCACCGTGGCGCGAGTCCGAAATCCCTACTGCGAGGACTGGACGCACACCGGACCGTGCCGGGTCCAGACCCTCTTTGGCATCACGACACCTGACTGTCCCGGGTGAAAAGCACAGACGACGACGCTCCCTCAAGATCTTTCTAGACTGGAATTTGGGGAGCTGGCTGTTCCCACAAAGCCATCCACTTGTCACCGGGAAAGAGTCACAAAAAAGCAGGCAGAGTGGACGCGCTGCTCGCTCTGCGAGACCCCCCGGGGGCTCAGGTGCGCGGGCGGCGGGAGTGCGCGGCGGAGGCGGCCCTGCGCGTGTCCCCTTCCTGGCCACCAGACGCCGGTCCCACCCCGCGGCATACCCGAGTTTGCCGAAGGGTGAAAAGACGGAGGGAGGGGCAGGCCGCGGGCGGGGAGAGGAGGAGCGAGCTGGAACGGAAAGAAGGGCGGCAGAGCAAGCCACCGCCGGGCCCCAGAGGCCCACCCCGTGGCTAGGGCCGGGGCCACCACTTACGCGTTCGACATGGCCGG
>VBSM01003186.1:4409213-4434461 GCA_008086735.1 Cheirogaleus medius
CTTTTTTTTTTTTTAAGAATTGTAGTATTATGATCTCATTGTGGCTTTAATTTGCATTTCTCTGATGAGTAATGGTACTGAGATCCTTTTCATATACCGCTGTGGCCATCTGGATATCCTTGTTTTGTGAAGTGCTTATGGAAATCTTTTGGCCAAATTTTATTGAATTTTCTGTCTTTTTCTTACTATTTTGTAGAAGGTATTTATGTACCATGACACAAGTCTATGCTGAATAAACTTATTGAAAATATCTCCTCCCGTCCTATGGTTTGCCTTTTCTCTTTTAAAATGACGTCTTCTAATGAACAGTTCCCTAATTTTAATGAAATCTATACTTTTTTAAGGTTAGTGCATTTTTGTTATCCTGTTTAAGAATTTTTTGCCTACGTAAAGGTAATGAAAATATTCTTCTATGTTATGTTCAAGAAGCTTCATCATTTTACCTTTCACATTTAGATCTATACTCTATCTAGAATTAAGTTTTCTATAAGGGTAAAGTAGGGATTAAATTTTTTAATTTTTTTCCTATATGAACATTCTTATCAGCCAGCACTATTTATAAAAAAGACCCTCTTTTCTCCACTGCTCCACAGTGGTACTTTTGGCATAAGTGAAGAGTCCAATGTGTGTAGGACATTATTTCTGAAGTGTTTCTCTGCACTTTTGGCTGATCGTGTGATTTTCTCCTTTATTCTGTTAATGTGGTGAGGTCCATGGATTGATTTTTGTATGCGTATCTGGGATAAACTGAATTTGAGGGGTTATCCTCATTATACACTGTGCAATTTCATATGCTAAGATAGGGTTGAAGATTTCTGCACCTATATTCATGAAGAATATTATCCTGTAATTTTCTTTCTTTTGATATCTGTGTCAGATTTTGTTGTCAAGGTTATGTTGGCCTTATAAAGTAAATTAGGAAGTGTTCCTCTCTCCTGTATTTTCTAAGATTTTCTGTAAGATTGATATTTTCTTCCTTAAATGTTTGATAGAAGGCCTCTGGGATTGAAATTTTCTTTGTGTACAGTTTTTATAAAGAAGTCAATGTCTTTGATATAGCACTGTTCAGATTTTCCAATTATTCTTAGTTTTCATAAGTTGTGTATTTCAGGTAATTTGATTATTTTGTATAAGCTGTAGAATTTATTAGTTTAAATTGTTCATAATATTCCACATTAGTCTTTTAATATCTGTCGGATCTGTGGTGATAGCTCCTTTGTCACTCCTGATATTTGTAATTGATGTTTTCTCCCTTTTCTCCTTGACTGATCTTGCCAGGGGTTTATCATTTTTATTAATATTTTCAGAGAGGCAACCTTTGTTTTGATTAATATTATTGTTTATCTCCTGTATCTACTGCTGCATAATATTATCCCAAAACTCAGGGACTCTAAGCAGTACACTTTGTCACCTCGCAGTGTCTATGGGGCCGGGACCTGGCACAGCTAGTGGTACCCGGCCTTGAGGGCTCTCTCCAGTCTGCTGCCAAGGAGACGGCTGCTGCCATGCTATCCCTGGAAGGCCTGGATGCAGGAGGGTCTTCTTCCAACCTCATTTGTGTGGCCGTCGGCAGGAGTCAGTTCCTCGTGGGCTAGTGGACCGAGGAATCCAGTTCTTTGTTGGCAGTTGGCTAGAGGGCCTCCTCATTTCTTTTCCACATCGGTGTCTCCGCGTGGCAGCTCACACGGTGGTGGCCGGGTCCGCTGCAGTGAGTAAGCAGGGGAGAAAGCAGGGTCTGTCTTCAGCCTGATCTCGTGAGCGATAGCACAGCACTGCTGCTTTCTTCTTCTCTCTGATTCTGCACCACCTAATGTCTGAAAGTGCCTGAACGGTAGATAATCCACAAATCCGATCCAGTTATGTGAGTGTTCATGACCGGAGGGCAGAGCCAATACCAGTTAATTCATCCGGGCTGGACGGAACCTCTGGAAGAGGCTCAGTTGTCCTCACAGTCTGAACCCTGTGAGGTCTGAACTCATGCAGAGGCCTTGACCCTGTCCTCACGTGTTGGCCAGTGTGCCAGTCGGTGACGACCATTTGCCAAATCAAATCTTTAAGTTGATTTGTTGAAAAATGAAAGTGTTTCCAGAAAGAATAAAGTACTGTTTTCCACAGAACCAGAAGTCCGAGTGAGCTTACCTTTATTTCTGCTTTTTCAAGGTATTAGATGAATTATATAAGGGCTGCACTAGCATCACCTAGGGTTGCTTTTCCTTTTTCTGTGATTTGGAGGTTCTAATAAAACAGTGCAATGGATATAGAATTCAGGCAGAGAAAAACAGAGAAAATAAATGGTTAGATGTGGGGGGAAAAGCCAAAAGAAGGAGAAATGGATAAAAATCATAGAAGATGTGCTCTGTATTGATTTTCTATTGCCATGTAACTGATTACTACAAACTCAATGACCTAAACAGTACCCACTGAGTATCTCACACTTTGTGTGGGTCAGAAGCCCAAGCACGGCTTAGCCGGTTCCCTGCTTAAGGTCTTGCAAGGCTGAACTAGAGGGTCAGTCGGGCTGTGTCCTTTTCTGGAGCTCTGGATCCTCCTGAAAGTGCATTCTGGCTGTTAACAGGACTCAGTTGTGGGACTGTGGGACTCCTGGTTGCCTCTTCAGGTCCCAGGCCCATAGCCCTCTCCCAGCATGGCAGCTCTCTCCTCCAAAGCCAGCTGGAGAACCTCTCTCTAGTCAACTACAGCCAAGTCTTACCAAGGAGGTGACCATCCGTCCCAGTCGCAGTCTGCCCATACTCCAAGGGAGGATTTTACAGGTATATCCACCACGGGTGGGAATCTTGATGGCCTTCTTAGAATTCTGCCTGATCTATAAAATCAGGTGGTTTAAAATAAACACCTTTGGTTGATAAAGAAAATAATTAATAGGCATTATTTGGGCGCTAGGTCTCCTAATGGCCAGTGGAGATGTTATATCAAACCTATCTCGTCCGTGGGTTGTTGCAGGCTGGCTTGGTCATGCCTGTGAAAAGCCTCCGCACAGTGGACACTGCTCTGCAAGGGTGAGGGAATGAGAGAACTGTGTGCGTGCATATGTGCATATGCCGTGTGAGTATGTGTGCACGGATGTGTGCGTGCATGTGCATGTGTGTGTGCATGTGTGCACACTCATGAAGCAAAATATTCCACATCAGATGCCTCACTCTTTGTGACTCTCTCTTCCCCCCCAAGAGTGAGCCCATCCCCTGTCTAACTGAACCCATCCCCTGTCCACTGAACCCCTGCTGTTTGTCCGTACTTAACACATTCCACCTGCTCTCGTACATTAGTTTCCCTTATCCGAGGTTCTGCTTTCTTTGGCTTCAGTTACCCATGGTAAACCACAGTCAGAAAATATTAAATGGGAAATTCCAGAAATAAACAATTCATAAGTCTCAAATTGCACACCCTTCTGAGTAGCGTGATGAAATCTTGCGCTGTCCCCTGGCGACACGCCTGGGACGTGAGTCATCCAGCGTATCAACGCTGTAGATACTACCTGCCCCTTAGTCATCCACATCGTCTGCTCCTGACATCCTTCCACATCGTCGTGGCTCCGTGGTCCAGGATCACCCAAGCAGATGGTCCTTCTGATGCATCATCGGTCAGTAGTAACCTAAGACTGCATCACCATGCCTACATCATTCACCTATGTGACCTACATCACGTAGGCATTTTATCAAGTCATTTCATCACAAGAAGAAAGGTGAGTCCAGTACAATAAGATATTTTAAGAGAGAGAGAGACTACATTCATACAACTTTTATTACAACATATTGTTAAAATTATTTCATTAGTAGTTATTGTTGTTAATCTCTTGCCTGTGTCTAATTTATAAATATTCAACTTTATTGTAGGTGCATGCATAGGAGAAAGCATTGTACATACGGGGTTCAGTACTATTTGAGGTTTCAGGCTTCCATGGGGGGGCTTGGAACGTATCCCCTGTGGATAAAAAGGAACTGTTGTAATTTCTTTTGTACTTTCTTTCTATTCCTCACCCATTTATAACCTTTCCAGTTGCAGAGTTTGCACCTTAATCATTTTTGCATTCCTTTTAATTTCATGAATAAATGGAGGGAAATGAATCCACCATAAATACAACCTATCATAGGGCCAAGTCTGGTCACCACGTAGCAGGAGGGGCCTGGTAAGCAGATCTCACCTGGTTCCTTCACCGGGTAGTTACCAAGCACCTGCATTCAACCCAGAAAAATGTCACCTAAGTGGAGCTACCCTCCAACCTCTACCTTTTAGAGATGCTTCTCTGTTAAAATACTCCAAATGGCAGTATGTGAGTCTTCCATAATGGCACAAAATACTACTTTGAACCACTTTTTCCCTTATTGTTAAGTAAAAAAAAAAAAAAAAAAAAGGCACTAACCACACTGAACACACGAATACTTTAAAAGTTGACAGTAGTGACCCGTGGCCTGTAGGGTGACTCGCACTAGCTCCTTGTGGCCGACTTCACAGGTGGAGGCAAACCCAGCCTGCGATGTTTTCTGGCAAAACCGAGGGGCATGGAGGGAAGGCAGCAAAGCCCAGGCTGCCTCCTCGGGCTCCTGAGAGCCGGCAGGAAGGCTCATTGCTCATGGCATAAAGTAAACACCAGCGGTGGGCAGCATAAATCTTCTGGGTGAAGGAATTATTAGTGGCACGCTGACCTGGTATGAACTGTGGCAAGTTAAGAGGCGTTATTGATGGCGTTGCTCATTCTCCGGGCGCAGAGAGGGCCGCCTTTTACTTAAATGTAAACACGCCAGGCACGCTTTCAATAACAATCGTCAACCGCGTCCCAGCTTCGACTAAAATTCCCCCTTGGTCAGGTTCTTTGACACTGTACTTAAGACTAAACATGTACGGTGAATTCTAATAACGTCGAGGGCTTGGAATCCCAAGCCATTTGTCAGACGAAGGCTGTTTCTTATCTGCTCGGTGAGAGATTAACCAAAACACGCACCAGAACTACCACATGTTTCCTTTCCCAATATCGAAGGCTTCTTCCTAGAGAAGGATGTTTTAGTTTCCTTTCTTCTCCCCAAGCTGAGGCCTTTCACTGACTGTCGCGTCACTGACCAGGGGCCTGGGCGAGCTCTTTGAGTTCTGTGGCTGAGACCGTGCCCCGTTCTCCTTCCTTCCCTCACCTTCATCCCAGACGATCTTCAAAGGCCAGAGTCCCACGTTTGCCCCAACCTCTCCCACCAGCCCTGTCCCGGGCCACCTCTCCCTCATCTGAACCCCTGCAGGCTTGTTTATTTTTTTTAGGTTGTAAATAGCAGACAAAACCAACTCAAATTGGCTTGGGGAAAAGAGATGCTCATTGGCTTGCAAACACGACACAGTCAGAGGTTCGTTCTGCCTCCCTGCTAAGCCGCACTGGGGCTCTGTTCTTTGCTAGAACCTCATTCTCTGTGACCAGATCTGCAGTCCCTGTGTGGCGACAAAACCAGGACATTTCTCCAGCTTATTTCAAGTCAGCCATGTTTCTGCTAAGATCAGATAATCTGAAGAGTTATGGGACCTGTAATATTTTCATTTGGATTCCCTCCCTCCCTCCCTCCTTCCTTCCTTCCTTCCCTCCTTCCTTTCTTCCCTCCCTCTTTCCTTCCCTCCCTCCTTCTTCTTCTTCTCTCTCTCTCTCTCTCTCTCTCTCTCTCTCTCTCTTTCCTGTGTCTGAATAAACAGATCTTGTCCCATGTGCGATTAGAAGGTCTGAGCATTAGAGTACCTTTTCTGTTTTCCTGGGCCTTCAGAAATGCGCTAGTGATTTATTATATGTTATCGACAACTGAAAATAGTAATAATTGATGGACAATCAGTACTTTTCCTTTTACTACTCAAGGCAAATAAAAATGTTTGACTTTGAAGTGTAACAATTACTGCATTTCTTTAAGGAGGCTCTAATCTCGTGTTGAATTGACTTACTAGAACCAGAGTATGCTTTGAGCTTCTCATCTCTGAATTGCCCTGGAACTATGTTGTCTATTCACACAGGCATGGTGCTCGCGACAAGCATGAGTGTGGTGACTGTACAGCAACAACTGGGGAAAAGCACCTGCAGTCTAGAACACACAACACACCTGTGATTGAGTTGTAACATCCTTGTCACTGGGTTCATTCCAAACCTAAGATATGTGATGTTTTCACGTATTTGCATTACAGGCCCTGACGCGTGGTAATGACCGCAGGGGACAAGAATTTCTTTTCCTGAAATTTTAGAAATATTTACTTTGATGAAATGAGATCAAGATTCAAAGTATTTGTCAAAATAGTAATAGTATTTTCCCATGCAACCAGAAAACTAGAACTGAGAGCCATAATTCAGGTAAACAAAACCATCCTTTTTCTAAGATGAAAAATATATCTTTAAAACTTTGCCAAATAAACTTAGTTTGAGTGGCGAGGACAGAATGGCTGGTGTTTTCTTTGAGTTCTAGAAATCTGAGGGAGCATCCGTCCTTCACGGTCCCTCCGTCCTGAGATGGGGCCTTCCTCCTGCCGGAGCATGTTCTACTCGTGGCCTGTGGTCCTCTCTGAGAAGAGAGGGAAGAGAACAAAGGGAAGGTAGAGAAAATAACAAAAGAAAAACGAAGAGCAAGATGGCAGACTCGCACCCCACCACATCAGTAGCTGCTCTGCGTGCAGACGGTCCGCGCACTCTGGCGCATGGCTGGAAGGTCTCTGGCGTCTCTGCCCACTGGGCCTGGGGAGGGCATCTGGGGCCGTGCCTGCAGTCTGCTGTTTTGGTTTGTGTTTTCTCCGGAAAGAAAAGCCCCGAGTCCCTGCGGACACACTCCCTGCCTCCACTGCCCTTCTCACCTCGTCAGTGTGGACCTGTAGAGACAGCCAGGGCCCGGGCCTGGCCCAAAAAACACGAGGCTGTACGAAAGGGAAATGATCGTATGTCGAGTTGCTGATCATTCCTAAACAAGGTGGAACTATTATTTTATACGTCGATTCCTACCAGATTTCATATACACAGTCCCATCTGTTATTACTCAAAAATTCTCAGCTCTTTCATTTTTTTCTAATAGAATCTTCTAAATATAGGATTTCTATTATGTAGAATAATTACTGATTCTCCACATTGAATATTAAACACATAAATCAAAAATGGGTAGATCCTGGTTTTTTTTTCCGAAGAGTAAATATAGTAAGTAAATAAAAACCAGGCTGTAAAACAATAGTGATATTGCTTAGAAAGTTCCAGAGTGTTCACCTGAGAAGATGGCGGGACCTGGGTGTCCCCAGTTTCTCCACTGATCCGTGTCAGAGCATTTGAACTCGTTCAAGAAATGACGAGTTTGACTTGCATCAGGCATTCATAGGATGCTCTTCTGCGGCGCGCACCGCAGAGACGGATCCATAAACGGCTCTCGAAAACTAACGTCAGGCAGGCCTAGAAGTCGCACTCCCACTAGGGAAAGGTTACATTAAAACACACCGAGTAAATACCCATATTGCATCAACATCCGCAAATCGATAGGAAGTACATCAAGCAGTCAGTATACAAATGGGCAGGATTATGAGTAAAGATTGTCATAAGAATACATACGATCAGCAAATAAGATGAAAAAATGTTCACTCCCACGAGTAATCAGAGGTCATAATTACCGTCCCCCACCACGGGGAGTGATTTAGGATACTATGATCTCTTTACTTACTTCTGGGAATTTCTCCTAAGGGGGACAACATCTGTCTGTATGAATTTATTTTCAGTAAAGAAGTGCAATTCAGGCCGGGCGCGGTGGCTCACGCCTGTAATCCTAGCACTCTGGGAGGCCGAGGTGGGCGGATCATTTGAGCTCAGGAGTTCGAAACCAGCCTGAGCAAGAGCGAGACCCCATCTCTACTAAAAAAAAAAAATAGAAAGAAATTAATTGGTCAACTAAAATATAGAAAAAATTAGCCAGGCATGGTGGCGCATGCCTGTAGTCCCAGCTACTTGGGAGGCTGAGGCAGAAGGATCGCCTGAGCCCAGGAGTTTGAGGTTGCTGTGAGCTAGGCTGACGCCACGGCACTCTGGCCTGGGCAACAGAGTGAGACTCTGTCTCAAAAAAAAAAAAAAAAAAGAAGTGCAATTCAGTACTAGGAGAACAAGCAAGTAGATTGTAGTATAGCCCTAATACAGCCATTATAGAGTTAATTTTGAATATTATTGACAACATGAGCATACTCATATCAGAACTGCAAGTTGAAAGTACAAAAAGCAATCAGAAGCTCAAGGCTGAACAGGTTCTGAGACATAGGAACGTTCCCAAATCTTCCACATGTATAAACAAGAGAACAGCCTGTGTAAAATTGGGTTTGTCTTTCTCTAGCTCTCCACACAGGGTTCCGAATACGACAAGAATCTGGACATATCTGCAGAAAGGGACAGTGGGAAGTTGATTGAGAAGAGAGACACAACCGTCGGAAAGTCCAGGCAGAACCGTGCAGGGCGTGGAATCACAAGCCACTTGCCTTCCTCATGTATTCTCCACCAGTATACGCGCATGTTTTAAAAGAACAGAGCCAGGAGAAAAGGCCTCCTTGTGCAATTTGCTGCTCCCCTCTGATCCGTGGGCGGCAGGTGTCTGCGCCACAGCTCTGCCGGTGCAGGTGTGGGTTAAGGTTCACCCTAAGACGGGGCCAGCGCCGTCCCAGGCTGCAATCACGAAAGCACCCTGTCAGCACTCTCAGACGCCCTGTGGCTTCCTTCCGCACCGCCTCGCTGTTGTTGCGTCTCCCTTCTTTGCAGTTGAAGGGCTCTTACTCCCAGCTCCCCTCTTCAGCCCTCCCGAGCTGCATCCCGAGATCAGCTGCAAACAGGGCGAGGAGCTTAAGGGCTACGTGTGAAAGGCAGGGGCGTCTCAGGGCAAACACACCTGGCCACTTGGAGAATGGGTTCCCAGGTGTCCACTGGGCATCTTCTCTTTCACCGTCACCCCTCAGCACCTTCGCAGGCCGGGTGCCCAGAGGCTTTGCATGCAGGGAAGCAGATGTTTGCAGCTGTGCATTAGCATGGCCACACGGAGAGAGCGCACTCGATGAGGACAGCAGGCCCCCGTGAGGAGGGTCGCACACCTGGCCAAGAGCATCCACGCATCCACGTGTTCGGTGTGCTGGTCCCCGAGCCAACCTCTGATCACCTTTTGAGTGTTAACCCATTAGCTCTCCCCTCGCTGCCAGCACGCACGGCGACATCGGATCTGCGCGGCCCTAGTTTATCACCCCTCTCTGTGCGGTTGAAGAGTCGTGGGCCCAGCGTTGAGTCCAGTGATGGCTCCCATTGCTGCGTCTCAGATTGGGTTGCCAAAGTAAACCCTAAGACAAGGAATCGAGTTGTAAGTAGATTATTTGGGAAGGGATCCCAGAAAGCACTTCTGAGGGGTGGAAAAGCGAGACGGGAAGGAGAAAGAAGCCCACAGAGGGTGCGTTTTCCGGCAGCTTCCCACAGCACGATCTGGCAGTTGTAATGTCATTTAGTCCTCGCTGCAGCCCACAAGGTGGTCACTGTTATTATTCCGGTGTGCAGATGAGGACACAGATCTCAGAGATACCAAGGGCCTTGCCCCCGGCCCTGCGGGGGTGGCATGGGCAGGGGGTGGGGGGTCCACGCTGCCTCTCTGCTCCTGGGCAGCTAAGCTCTGCCCCTCCTATGCCAAACCTCTCACCGCGGCTGGGCAAACACGCCGCCACCTGGCCAAGTATCACCGTGGTGAGCATGCCACCATGCGTGATCAATTCTGGGAACACCAGGGGTGGGCAACCCAAACTGCAACCTGCGACAGGGAGAATGGAGGAGGGCGAGGCCAACTCCACGGGCTGCCTGCCTCGGCTCTAAGTGCCGTTAATCTAGGTTCCATGAATGAGCTTGGGACGGTGTCCAAACCTTTCGAAATGGCCTGTAAATTTATGTGCCCGGGGGAGTGTACACTCTTTTCTTGGAAGCAGGTTCATAATTTTTATTAGAATCTTAACAATCCCTGACCCCAAAGTTTTAACACCGCCTCTCCACTGGCCCATCCCAATATGAATGCGGCAGGTGCGGGGCCTGGGACTATTTCTGGACGCAGGGGACCTGAACACCCATCCTTCTGCGTGGTTACAGCCCGCGGGCTTTGCTTCTTTATACGGCCTGCTTTTAATCTTCTGTTTTCATCTTTTTGCTACTACTATTTATGAGCCAGGGTGAGCAACTTTCTGCAGAGAACTGGAGGGAGCAACTTTCTGCAGAGCACGCACCAGCTTCATGGTCGACGTGGTCCCTTCCATCATCTTTATTCTTCTCTGCACTTTCTCCAAGAGGTGTTCTTTCCTTACCAAATCTGGTTTTCTTTCTTTCCATGATACATATTCATGCTCTTTCATGCAAGTGAATGTGCTTCCTTTAGGCCATCACCCTTGCAGATTATACCTTTTTTCGTTGCCAGGCTAAGGAAATAAAAATAAACTATTAAGAAAGTGTTTATGTTGAAAGTAGGTATTCTGAAAAGAATAGTCCTTTTAAAAATAATTCCCCAAACAACTCTTAACAAGTTTTGATTCAAAGAGTCCTCCCGCCACTAGTGTGAAAAGCAATATAAATGGGCCAGACTCTCCCCTTGCCTTGTGCAAGGTGGTTAATATCAGGGCATGTTCCTCTTGGTATTTGACTTGTTGGAAACCTGCTAAAAATCTTGTGCAGCTGTAATCCCTTCCTTGATTAACTGTGATCGAGTGTGTTCTGCAGAGTAACAGACGCTTTAGATGTCTCCTGAAAAGAAAAGCAGAGCAAATTACCAAAATAAAATAGCAACACAGGGAGGACATATTTTCGCAACATGAAATACCAAAAATGTGATCAAAAGGACCCACCTGAGCCAGAGATTGGGCTCTGTCTGTGGCCACAAGGAAGCCACGTCCCCTTGCTAGGTGTGGGCCCCCTACCGTGACCTTGGAGGTCAGCAAGACTCGCATCCCCCACCTCCCGTGCAGCAGGCCCCTTGGGAATCAAGGGCAAGACTGGCTCCCAGTGTGGAAGGGGGCTGCGTGCTAGGGCTGGCAGGGGCAGGGCTCGCTTTCTAACTTCTGAGAAGCGGCTGGGGTAAGACCAGGCCCGGCAGCCTCTTGGTCACGGATACCCCGCTCATAGAAAGCCAGCAGGAAACTACGGTGCGGCCCAGGGCAGGGCTGCCAGATAAAATGCAGACCACCTAGTTAAACTTGCATTTCAGATGCACGACGAATAATTTTTCAGTAGAAGTATGTCCCGTGCATACGTGTGACATGCACGTCCCAGGTATTGCATGGGACATACTTAGCCTAAAAAAATTATTTGTGGTTTATCTGAAATTGAAACTTAACTCAGCATCCTGTATTTTTATTTGCTGAACCTGGCGACCCTATCTTGGGGAAAGCAGGCCTGGACAGCTTGCATCAGCTTGTCTTTCTGGGCAGGGGATCATTATTGCGCTCCCAGGTTCAGGAACTTCACGCACATGGAGTCATGCGGTACTTGGTTTTGAGATTCATCCCTGCTGTTGCCTTATCATCGTTTGTTCCTTTTCATAATTGAGTAATATTCTATTGTATGACAATACTACAGTTTATCCATCCACCTCTCGGTAGGCTTTTGTGTTATTTCCAGTCTTGTCTATTAGGAATAGTTCTGACATGCATCTGTGAGTTTTGATATGAGTTTTGTGTGTGTGTGTGTGTGTGCGTGTGTGTGTACATATATTTTCATTTTTCTTGGGTAAATGCCTAAGAGTAGAATTGCTGGGTCTTATTACAGTAAGTGCATGTTTAACTTTATAAGAAACTACAAAACTGTTTTCCAAAATGGTTGTTCCATTTTCCCCTGACAATAATTCGATTGAGAACCTTTTCATTTGCTTAACGGCCATCCATGTTTCTAAACAAGTTGTGTGTTCAAGTCTTTTGCCCATTTTTTGTCAGGTTGCGTGTCTTCTTGTTGGGTTACATAAGTTCTTTCTCTATTCTGGACGCTAGTCCTTTTCCTATATTTTCTTTCAGCCTGTGACTTGCCGCTTCATTCTTATGGGTGTCTTTTTGAAAAGCAGCAGGTATTACTTTTGTTCAAATCCAAGTTACCAATTTTTTTTCATTCATGCTTAGTGCTTTCCATGTTCTAAGAAATCTTTGCCTGCCTCAAGGCCAGAAAGCAATCTTTCCCTATGAAATCATATAATTTAATCTTTTATTAATACGTTTAGGTCTGTGATCCATCCAGTGTGTGGATTTTAGTGTATGGTGCAAAGTAAGTGTTGAGGTTCGTCTATTTTTCCATGTGGTTATCCAAATGTTTCCAATTCTGTTTACTGATGTGACTATCCTTTTCTCCTTGAATTACATTGGTGCCTTTGTGGGAAATTAATTGATCATGTATGTGTGTGCCTATTTTTAGAATCTATTCTGCTCCATTGACTTATGTGTCTATCTTTATGCAATTTAACAGTCTTGATTATTGTAGCTTTATAGTGAGTAATTCAATCACTTGTGTGCAGGTACCTATACCAGATGACTCTACTTTCTGGTAGAACCCAAGTGAAGCCAACTGGGGACACATCTTTGTTGCACAGTTCTTTGTCTGCATCTCTGTGTGTTTATATCTGGCCTTTATTGACCTGGATCTTTCCTGACCCTGTCTCTGGACTGATATGCACAAAGCATCGACATTGGCTACCATTATATGGTATCATTATAGAAAACAGATATTTTTTTTCCCTTTCCTCTCTGCAATAATTCTTTTTTTCTTTACAGGGTATAAAAGTAAAAGTTGTTGAAAGTTCTTGAAAGTAAAGCTTGCTTTGCATTTTTAACTTCTTAACTATCAGTCTTTTTCTACTTTTGCTGCAAAAATGTTACCACCACAGACAAAGGCCAGTGTTATGCATTAATTCCAGAAGTTTCAGCCTTTTTTTTCTTTCCCACAGAACATGTGGTAAGTGAAACATGCCTTGTCTGACATACTCCTATGGTTTCTGAGCAATTCCCCTGTGCAAGAGCTAGGATTCCACCTCCTCTTCTCTTGCTCAGAAATGTGCATGTCAATCAAAATAACTGAGTCACATTATCATAGGGAAAACATGCATTTATTTTTAAATGGCCAACACTTCTGTGCTTGGTACTTAATTGTGAATAACAGGCTGTGTGTGCCCAGCACCCAGGAGATGTCTGCTGCTCTGTGTTTTGTGTGACTCAACACAGTACCACGTACACAGCAGGGACTCAATTCTTGTAGAGCGGACATACAAATAAGCAATAGGTTGACCCTTGGTACCTCTCGGTGATACGAATTAAGGCCTGACAAGTGGTGTGCCGCAGCCAGCTCACACTCTCTCGTCACTCCCCAGCTCCACGTTTGGTGACGGCCTGTTGGGAGTTTGCAGTCAGCCAAGATGCGAGTATTTACACTACCGAAATTGGCAAGAGCTACAAGTTATGGCCCTTTTTTTTTCCTTCCAATGAGTGGATCGTTGCTGGAAGCAACATTTCTGCTGGTGGAAGGACGAGGTATCTGCTGCTGTTGTGTGGAAAGAGGCAGGGTTCATACCACCTCGCTGCTGCAGACAGGCTCGCCTGAGCACACCGCATTAATTTGCAGGACCGTGCAGAGCACTGAGACGGAATCCAGCTAAAGAAGCGCCTTGCGGCCAGTCTCCAAAGAGGCCCCTAGAAATAACGGCCCGTTCGTGGGCGTGGCCTGTGCCGGGCGCTCTGGGGTTGCGCTGCCTCACCCACGCCCACGTCGGCCTTCGTGCCGCTCACTCGCTCCGGTATATGCAGGAGACAAGGATCCCTTGTTTTCAAAATCGCTACACCTCTTGATAAAGAGGCACTCTGTCTAAAACAAAAAAAGCTGGAACATTTCCCAGCTCGCTTTAGCTCAATAATGGTCCTGCAGCATTTGGACTATCTCCTGGGTCTTTCACACCATCCAACCAAATTGGCAGCACGAAACTTATAATCCTATTTACACGTGTTTCGGGTTAGGAAGGAGTGGTATAGATTCTGTTCTAAACAGCATCGTGGTATTTCAAAAGAAGTTGCATTTCAGTTTGAATTAAGTTTACATATGACTAAAAAAGGACATGACAGTTCTTATAAACAGTGTAAACCTTAAAGGAAAGCAATATTGATCTGGGACATCACTCATGTATGAGAATCCAATACGGAACTTTTCCCCTTCATTTTGAGAATGTTTTGCAGCAACTTGGGCATTCCATAACTCACAGTGCATCGTGCCATTGTTTCCATTTCCTTTGCAGGCCATTGAGTTGTCCATTACTCACGAATTGTCTACTATATGCAGGCCCTGTGATGAATATTGAGATTGCAATGAATACGGTTCTTGCCCCCCAGGAGCACAAACCTACTGTGGGAGACAGAGAAATAAAGCAATGACTGTGTGGTACAATCAAGGCTTTACCAAATCTAACGAGAAGTCGGGGAGTCTTTCTGGCCCAGGTGCTACTTGGATTGCAAAAACGACAAGTGAGTTACTTTAGCAGACAAGGAAAGGAGGTTGCTTCAGGCAGCTGCAAGTGATGGTGCAAAGGAGGGAGCCTTTGCTTCTGGGATCTCACTGGGCTCAAGGGTGTGAGGGTTGCTGCCTGGCCCCACTCTGGACGAACGGGGTTCGTGTTCTGTGGACCGCCGGGAATGGTGTGGAGCAGGCTATTAAAGTGAAACCACTTTGTCCAGTTTCAACGGACACCCAAGAAAATGGTTGCCATGGTCCAAAGTGAAGTTTGAGGCCACCTGGCAGGAGGTGGTGAAAATAAAAGCAGTTTTATTACTCTTAAGCCTTCACCCACACTGAGATTATAGGAAAGATCTTGGAGATAAAGAGAAGATTTTGAGAGAGTTATGGATGTGTCGTGAGTTCTAATCCTACCCACAGGGGAGCGTCTGGATAAATGTACCCTACGGGAAAGAGCGATGAAGCTCCCACCCTGCCAGGCAGGTGCCCAGCCTGTGGAGGCATGGGTGGCAAGGAGGTGACACTTCAAGTGACATTGCATGTTTTGATGGAGTTACTACACTGCATGTTTTAAGTACGGATTTGGATGGGCACCCTTATTACCTAAAGGTGACCAGAATACTGATGGAACACGACCTACGTTTCACCCAGGGGCGGGAGACGATGCAGCCACCCAGTGTAAATATGAAGGGATGGTGGGATCCAAAAGAAATCACTGCCTGTATCCATGAATCGTGTTGTTTAACGACGTAGTGGTTACAGACGTGCGCAGTGCTTCCCCTGGGAGAAGGGTTTGTATCCTTAGGTAGGCAGAAAGGGCCAAGGATGCAGAGAGGTTTTAACCACTGCTACAGACAGTGGGAGGCCATGCGGTTGTGTTTTGGTTGTCGCGCCATCAACTTTGCAGTTTTAGTGGCTTCCTTTGGGAACAGGTGGCCTGGCAGAGGGAATGCCACTAGGTCTGGGAGTGGGGGCCCAGCAGGGGCTGAGGCAGGCATACAGCTCGCGACGGGGGCTGTGGAGCAGAGAGCAGCCCCAGGAGGCGTCGGGAAGACAGAATCAATGGGAGTGGACTGGGCAGAGGTTGGGTAAGAAGGAGATCGAGGAGTGGAGGCGATTCCCAGGGTCTGGATTGAGCAACCCGAGGGATCGTGGTCGTGTAGAGTTGAGCGTCGGAGGAGGAGCAGAGTTTGGGGGAAGACGATTGGCTCGGGCCAGGCATTTGAGGAAGGAGCGAGTAAAGGTTGGATGCTAGGGAGAGAAAAGCAGGCTAGATTTGGGAGAAAGTAGAGACATGGAGTGTAGGCAACTGTTTCAGGAAACTTAGAAAGTATGACAGAATGTAGAAGACACAATACAAATTTTTTTTTTTTAAATGGAGACACTTGGACATAATTGTAGAGACTCAGGCCACTAGTTTTTACCCTGAAGAGGAGGAATCTGGTCTGCAGATGGTGGCAGGCAAGCAGAGCAGGGGAGGGGCAGGGGAGGCACGTGGTCCCAGGGAGCCTGGCATCTCAGGGCGCTGACGAGCTGCCTGGCTCACCGCAGGCCTCGGATGCTGCCTTTGCTTCCTGGGGCTCATGGGAGGCCCTGGGTCCTTCTTGTACAGGCCGCATTTCTGGAAGCTTCAGTGTGGTAGGGGGTTTCTGTGTCTAGCCACTAAGGACATGAGACAAATACCCTGAATTCCAGGGGCTCCATCACCCAGACGAGCTTGAACTCGTGCCTGACAGTATCATCCACAGCTCTGGGAGGCCCACCCTGCTGGGTCTCCGCAGCCCCTCCTCTGTCACCCTGCCTGAGAGTACAACGTCCATGCTTCCCGCCCGACTGCTGTCTCATGGTCACAGCAGCTCTTGGTGCTTCTGCTTGATATTTCCTTAGCATTTGTCACCTCTGTAGGTCTTTGGTCCCCTCTCTCCATCTGTGCTGTCTGTACAGGGGGAAGATGGTCCCATCGCATTTCATAGCCCATGATGCCATGGAGCCAGGATGCCACGGACATATACCAATGTTCGGATGATTTTGTTCAAGGCATGGCAGTAAGGGTGGACAAAATGTTAGGACTCCAGGGAGGAAGTGGTACAATCAAATCATCAGTAACTCTGCGCCCAGCTGACAAAAATCAGTCTGTCTTTTAAGTGCCTGGGAGGTACGCAAACCAATCACGGTCGTGATGTTCTACTTCCCGATATTTGGGCCTGACTTTCTGCTGCCCCTTCCTTCCTGTTTGTACCGCCACAGCGAGCAGAGGACGGGGGACTCCGTGTGGACTTTAGTCTCCATACGATAGTTTAATGCCGCACTTTACAACGTGGTTAGAAAACACTAAAATCGTGGTATGTATATAATATGGAATCTCCTCTCTTTGGGGATGTAAAACAAAACCCCTGGGAATAAGTCGTATTATGGGGAGAATTCATTGTGTTTTCGAAGCCAGACACTTTAATATTACTAGAAAGAGGAGTCATGTTTATGTATTGAATTATTTGCATGGTTCGGTCTATCGTGGTTGAATTTCACACGCTGGAAACGTACGGTACGATGAGAACTGAAAAGCCCCGGTTTAAAGTATGTGAGAAAGGAAATGCAGTCACAGAGCAGCTGTTCTCTGAGTTATTTTCCAGCGTGACTACAAAGAAGGGGCCAGGCTTTGACCACAGTGAGTTTTGCTTCCTTTTCAGAGATTCGTGACGTGTATTATTGGAGAAAATACGGGACAGAACTCTGTGAATTGCAAAGCACCAAGCGACAGTAACGTCTAATTATTATACCAGAGCTTTCCTTCCGACTATTCCTGGTCCCATGAGAAGCTAGATAACCGGCCGAGTCTGCTGAATTTGTGACATGAAGATTGTTTTCCACTTAGCTGTAGGCAACATGGGTACTTTGAGGACTGGTGACCCCACGAGGAAAGTTGGCACTTTCAGGGAAGAGGCTTCTTGGGGCTGACCTGGGAGGTTGTTGACTTCGGTGGTCAGTGGGTTCCCTGCCGAATCCTCGGTCTCTCGGTCCATCTCTGTGCAGGGCAGGGGCTAGTCCATGCCGCTGTTTTACCACATGTATACTTTTCCACTATAAATTTAACAAGATGTGCCGTCCGTTCTCGGCGGTTATAGTGAAATTAGACTTAAGGGTGTGAGAGTGCCTTCTGAGATTTGAATCATGAAATCTGAAGATGAGCAGACGTGCAGTGACTTGGGGAGGGTGTGCGGGCCAGCCAGACTCGCCCGCCCTCCTGTCTGAAGGTTCGTCCACTATGGGAAGTGGGGTCGGCGAGCCTGGGCGGCAGAGAGCCGACGCTGGTAGCGCGTCCAGACCCTGCGGGGATGCGGAACCTGCTCCAGGAGACTCGGCGACCTGGTCCGGTGGCAGGAAGGACCAGCAGGCTGTGTTTCCTGGGGCTGTTATGCACGGGCTCATTGAACCTGCTCCTTCTGCTCTGATCCCACCCCGTGAAGCCCCTTCTCATGATGTTTTGGCTTCTTTCCAAGAGTTGCCTGCAGAGAGAGAAAGGGCTGGCTCTGAAGGCAGTTGTTCCCACTGTCACTTAACCCGGAGTCCGCCCTCTGGCTTCTCACCCGGGGGTCTACCCTGCGAGGTGGGTCCACTCTCGGTGGTGGTTCGGAGGCTCTGAAGTCAGAGAATTGGGGGTTGGTGGAGACACCCTGAACCTACACACACATTGTCACATGACAGGTGGATGTCAGACCTCAGCAATGATGATTCTAGAACGTGTGGAAAACATAGTAAAGTATGAAGAAGGAAATGAAATTTGCCCAGAGCCTCTTCACAGAGATAATGACTGTTTAAAAATTTTATTCTTATTTTTAAATTTTTTCTATGTAACACATTTCAAATCATACACTGTAAAAGTATCAGCATAGTTACTGAAGCTCAGGTCCTAAATGAGAAACACTCTTTGGAGAGGCAGATTTATCTCTAGGTTTGTCTGCAAAAGAATATATATTCCTTATACATAAAGACTAGGCTTTATAAATACATGGTCAGAGTTGGTTTGGATTCACCCACGAGCGTGCTATTTTCTTTGCTCACTCTTCCTTCTTGTAATTAGATCTTTTTTCCCCCCATGATCATTTTATTTCTTCTATAAGTAAAACCTTTGAGAAGTTCCTTTAGGGAAGGTTTGTCGGTAGAAAATTCTATTTTTGGTAGTCTCGAATGGCTTCTGTTTTGTGCTCATTCTTAGTAGATGATCCTGGGTTTATAATTCTGGACTGATGGCTGTTATCGTCCATCGTGTTAAGGACATGATTTCACTGACTTCCATTTCTGCAGCTGAAAAGTCAGATTCAGTCCAATTGTCCATCCTTTGTGTCGTCTGCATTGTCTCTAGGGCTGCGTTTCCGATCTCCCCTTTGTCTCTGGTGCCTGAGAGTGTTTACGCCGTGTCTGGGTCTTGAGCTCTTTGTGCTATTCTGCTAGAGATCTGCTGTGCTTCATGAATCTGAGGAGCTGGGTGGGTCTTTCATCAATTCTGGAAAATTCTGAGCCATTTCCCCCAATTACTGTGTCGTCCCATTATCTCAAGTCTTTTCTTCGGGAATTTCAATTAGACACGTTAGATATTTGCAATGACCTTTCCAATCTTTCTTTCATCTTTCTCATTTTCCATGTCTATGTTTTTCTACATTCTAATTTCACAGTCTGTATCTAATAATTCTAATATCAGTATTTTTCAAAGTTTGGCTCTATTTTCTTGTTGTTCCTGCTTAATGTTCATCCTACTTTGTCTCTCCGTGTGTTCTGTGGTTTTTAAAAATGTTTCATTACGGACTCACCATCAGTGGTATTCAGGGAACTCTTGGAGGCCCGGGCAGGAGCTGCTATTTTGAATTCTCAGGGAATATTTTTTCTCCTTCCCACCAGAGCCAAGGTCAAGACGGTAAGATGTGTCACCACCTCCCTCACTGGTCTTCCACGGAACTGGGAAGCGTGGCCATGTGTGGAGTCTCGGTCCCATCTCTCATGAGCGAACCAACCCAGGAAGGGGACGGCTGAGAGTGGACGTCGTAACCCTTGTGGGCAGGAGTCACTGTTCCACGTAGGAAGGGAGCGCCACGTGGCTCGTGAGTGGCAGAGACCACGGAGATTGTCGGAGGAGAGTTGCAGACGTTGACTTTTTCTGACGCAACAGCCAATAAAAATTCACATTAGCACAGTTCAGTATTTATTTAATTGTGATTTATACTCACTGGGTGAGTTTCTTGCCAACTGGCTTATTAGAATCTCATGCACATGTATCTAACGAGGCCATGTTACCATTCTGGAGTACAGTTCCTAACAGTAAACAACAGAGGCACATGTACTTAACGCCATTCTTAAAACTTTAACTGGAGCATCTTTTGGTCAAAAGTTAGAGCAGTTTAATTAAATAAAGAGCTTTAATTCCCTGAGGTCAGCTTTGGAAGGAATCTGAGATGGCTTTGGTGCGTTACTAAGAAGCCACGATAAACTTTGTTTACCTAAAATGCAAAAAGCTCTTCTCTTTTCCAACAAAATTGAGCTGCGATGCTTTTCGGGTCGAGGTCTCCCTGCCTTGCGGTCGCGCTGTCTGACGAGGGCTGGGCAGCGCTGCTTCCGTGAGCCTGCAGCTCTCAGGCCCAGCTCTCTCCTCCGCGGGCCCAGACCCTGCCTGCCCTCTGGCCCCACTGCAGACCTGGGGTCAGGGCGTGGGAAGGGGGATGGCTTTCCTTTGCTGGTCCCAACGCTGCTTCGAGGGCCCTCTGTGGTCTCTGTAGCCTTTCCATGATCCTTTTATGGGATGCTGGTCAGTCACCTCCTCTGAGGGCTCCATCGGTTCCCTGTCCCCGCCAGCAGGGAGGCCCCAGGTATCCTGCATTTCTGCTCAGCGACCTGGAGGCTGGCACGCTCTGGGGCCTTGCACACCATGCGCTGGCATGTCTGTCCCTCCGAAGGGCTCTCCTACGTGAGGCATCTTGACCAAGCGGTGGGTGCAGTCACTTGGGAGGCGTGTGGCCAGTAGGTTTTCTAAAGATTCCATTTTTACCTAAATTAGAGTGGAGTCAAGATGTTCATCGTGGCAGCACCCTCCTCGCTGGGCGGACTTTCTGGCTGTGCGAACAGGAGTAGGGTCGTGGCTGGCGCCGGGAGATCTGTGCGGGGGCCACCTGACCCACGGCTGGAGGGAACCAGCCCCCACTGGGGCGCCTGCCATGGCTGTGCCAGGTGCAGCCATCGCAGGTCCCGCACACCTGTGGGGAGTGCGCTTTGGATGGGGACGTGATCTGTCTTGCGTGTGGTAGAAGAAGATAGGCTGCAAACCGTGTCTCAATTAATTTATTCCTAGAGGACCAATGGGTAAATAGTGTTTGCAACTCATCGGTTTCTCTAATGTGACCAAAGAAGTCACCTTTGCGAGGTGTCACTGCTGGCAAAGGCCGTCTGTTGCAGAGTCCTGTTGACGAGGCCCCTCGAATGTGGTTGATCGAGGGCTCCCGCTCTCCTGCTGCGGCCAGACCACAGCGGCGCGGTTCCTGCGTGGGGCCCAGTCCTTTTCCACCCCCGTGGCCATGCCAGGGTGGCTCTTCCTGCCGGTCTGTGCAGGGCAGGTGGAGTGTGGGAAGTCAGGAGCATCCTCCTTCGTGCCTACGCTGGGGCCCGGGGGCCTGTGATGCCGAGCACTGCTCCGCCCGCCGAGGTCCGGGCGGGAGGTGTTGGGTGGGGCGGGCACCCTGCTGCCCACACAGCGGCAAGGCCAGGGTGCGCTCTGCACACCTGGTTACAGAAAACGCCTCGGTTTCCAGCGGCGCAGTTAGCGCTGCAGAGTCAGCATCTCCGTGCCATCAGGCAGCAACATACCTGTTGGTTGAGGGCATCGCCTCTCGAGGAAACCCACGCTTGTGAGATGGCTCTGCTTGCTTTGGGGCAAGTGCTCCACACCCAGCGCGAGGCTAAGGCTGAGCAGGCAGCCGAGAACACGCGCATTCCGTCTCCCCAGTCGGCTGGAGACTCGCTGGACACTTAATGGCTGAGCAAGGCTTCGGACGGGGCATGAAACAAACCTCTCTGGGCCTCAGTTTCCTCATCTGTGAGATGGGTATCTCTGCCGGGCTGTCACCAGGGTTCGAAGAGATATATGCACAGTCTCTGTTGAAGAGCAGCTACTCGATACGTATTTATTATTGCTGCCTTGTGCTTACTGTTAATAAGACATCCACTCGTGGCTGCCCCGGCTGGGTGGCTGCGAGAATGACTCGCGCTTCTCCGCTGACCACAGCTGGGAAGCCCGTCCCCTCCTCCTGGCTTCCTACTGCGGAGTCTGCCGTGTGTGTGAGCCCTTGCTACAGGCAGTGACTTCTTCCCTGGGGAGCTGCCGCTTTGTCTCCCTGTCGTCCTCAGGGCTGAAGGTGCCCCAGCCCTCCTGGCCTCCATAAGGCACCACCAGTCTCTGCATCCCACATCCCCTCCAGGGCCGACCGGGGGCCTGGGGAGCCCAGCGAGGGGTCCCACGATTGTTGCCCCTTCCTCTTCAACTTCTCAGCACCCAGGGGTCTGCACAAGGCCGGGGGAGGAAGCTGAGATCTCGGGCCTCGTGCCCCGGAGCCCCCTTTCCCCTCCTGCCAGTCGTTTGAAGTCCCCTGCTCAGGCCTCAGGGGACCCCACTGGTGACTTTGAGCTGGAGGTGGCTGTCCCCCAGGCCAGCCTGTGGCTGCAGGAAGGAAAGGGTACTCCTGGCCCCCCAGGAGGAACTCAGAAAGCGTTTCTCCGTGAAACCGCGAGGCACTGGGTGAGCACAGTGGTGCCAGGCGCTGTGGGTGAGCTGGCATCGGGCCCCTCCCGCCGGCTTACTCTCCAAACGTGCCTTGTCTCTGTGGGAAACGGGGGCCAGGCCCCAGCTGGTCCATGTGCTACCTGACCCCACCGCAAACCAGGCTGCCTCCTCACTCTCCTCCCTCCCCTCACCCAGTAAAATGAGGCTTCTGAGAGGCTACATGGAACTTTGCGAACAAAATGTGCCTTGTGCTGTTTGGAAACAACATCGTGCTTCTCCGTTTTTGTGTCAACCAGCATCGGTTTATGTTTCAGCACAGACCTCCAAGGCCTTGATCGGCTCGGTTCCCTGTGCCTGTGGTTTTCTGATCCTTGCATTCGGGACCCCTGGCACACGGCCTGGAGGGGCTGTCCCCACCGGACTGCAGGACAGCGTTGCCCCGGTCCCCGCGGATGCCCTGGTCCTGCAGGTCAAGGACCCGAGGGCTGGGCTCAGGCATGGCCTCTGGTCTGGCTGCCGGTCCCACCTTGCTTGGGACTCGGGCACCCCCTCTGCACCCTGGCTGGGCTTCTTCTCTATTTCTATCTGCATTTTAGTACCTGAAATGTTGGCTCTTCCTCTGTGAAATTGTCCGCCCGGGTTTCCTGTCTAATACCCTGATTCAGAATATTTACACTGTTGTAAGGAAGATGGGGAGGGGAGGATTGACCAAGCAAAAGGGTGATGCCCTTTTAAGATGTAAATGTGTATTGTGAGACCCTGAAAGGAGATGTGGGAAGGGAGGGGGACCTTCCTGCTGGCCAGGACTTGTGAATGTGTCCTCTAAGCGTGTTGTCAGGGTGGCAGGAGGGGACAGATGCTGGGAGAGAGAACAGATCTGTCATCCATACAAAGTTCATTTAATTACTTTCTGTTCTACGTGGTGAACATCTGAGGAAATTAGTAAAATCAGAACTAAGGGAAGCCAACACCATAGTCCCTACCCACCAAGAAAACCACATTGAAGACCGTGGTGCATTTCCTTCCAGTCTTCCCCCCCCCCCACAGCTTTCTTCTTTGCATAGTGGTGCTCGCTGTGTCCAGCGGTGATGCAAATAACTTCCTTTTGGGAGAGGAGGGAGATAATTTTATTTGGAAAAAAAATGGTAAATGTTTGCCATTGTCAAAAAAGTAGAAAATGCTGATGAATTATGATGACACAATCGGAATAGGGTAATTGGAGCAGTGTTTGCTTCCAAAGGGTGTGTTTACAGAGACATGCCTGGTGTGCAGGCTCCAGGGAGAGCAGGGTGACAACACAGGCGTGTGGCCACCGCAGGGACAGGCAGGGAGTGGCCCCGGGGTCATGGGAAGGTTAAGGAGACGTCACGCTGGCCACCTGCACAAGTGTGTCCCCAGGCCCTAGAAGGGGCCCCAGGATGTGTTCATGTCATCAAATCATGTGGGAGATTTGCAGAAGTCACACATTTCAATCAGGATCGGGTCAGTCCATTCCTCTTCCCATTCTGATTTCAGGTTCCGCTTTGGCACACTGGCCCGTGCTTGGTGGTTGGAGTGGCAATGGTGTATTTTATTCATAATTTGGTGTGTTTTTCCTTAAAGATGACCCCCCAAATGTGTCAGCTTCAGGCCCCATGACACCTGGCCCCACCTTTATGAAGAAGGGGATAGAGTTGCCTGGAGTTGGCTGCTTTGCAAGGCACCCTGGGGTGAGGGTGGGAGAGCAGGTGGCCTCCTCCTTCTCCTCCTCCTCCTCCTCCTTCTCTTCCTCTTTCTTCTCCTCCTCCTCTTCCTCCCCTTCCTCCTTCTCCTCCTCTTCTTCTTCCTCCTCTTCCTCCTTCTCCTCCTTCTCCTCTTCCTCCTCCTCCTCTTCCTCCTCCTTCTCCTCCTCCTCTTCCTCCTCCTCCTCCTCTTCCTCCTCCTCCTCCTCTTACTCCTTCTCCTCCTCCTCCTCTTCTTCCTCCTCCTCTTTCTCCTCATCTGCTGCT
Source organism: Cheirogaleus medius (assembly GCA_008086735.1). NCBI lineage: Eukaryota > Metazoa > Chordata > Mammalia > Primates > Cheirogaleidae > Cheirogaleus > Cheirogaleus medius. The sequence goes on from VBSM01003186.1 coordinate 4,433,428, forward strand.
GAGGTTTGCACGGCAAGTCCCAGAGAAGCAGAGGCCCCAGGCCTGCACAGGCAGAGAGCAGGTAGAGGGGGCAGAGGGTGGGTCTGAGGGAGCGAGTGGAAGGTCTCAGCTCACCACACCGCCCACACCTAAAGAAAACCACAGTGGTACTTGGCACATTGGTGCTTACAGTCCTTTAAGGGCAACACTAATTTTGCACCTCAGAGAACACAGGCTGAGCTAGAAACTGACTCGGGTTTCTGAGGACAGAATTGAAAATGCAGCAAGTGAGGGCCCAGAGAGAGAAGCAGCTGCTTAAAGTCTGAGAGTCAAGAAGGAAGCTCCTCCTCCTTTGGACAGGGCCAAGAGCAGTCACAGGGACCAGTGCAGGAAACGCCACCCACGGTGGGGAAGGCGGGGCTGGGCCTTCTCCCGTGGGGGGCGCAAGGCAGCCTTGCTGGGCTGGTTCCGGGCTGAGGACCGAAGCCATTTGGTTGTCAGCATCGGATGCAGTAAAGCGGGTGGGACGTGTCTCAAAAACTAAAGGATTCAGAAAAACGAAACGTTTTCCTGGTAATGTTTTAATGATTTCATCTCTGCTTGTTCCAGTCATTTGGGGAAGTTGAACCTGCACTGTGATGTGACGCTCCCACTGTGGGGCTTGGTTCAGAAACCTCTTCCACACCTGCGGTCTGCCCCGCAGCTGGGAGGCTCAGGGCGGAGGTGCTCGAGGACACAGCGCCATAAGGAGCCAAGGCGAGTGTCCTCGCGGACCTGGAGCTCAGTTCAGCGAGGAGAGGGTGGTCTGAGAAGTCCCACGACTCTGATACCTGCCCCTCTCCCGCCCTGCACCCTGGCAACACAACAGTGACTGAGCCTCAGCCGCTTGGCCTCGAGGGCTGATTAATCCTTCGTGCATTTCTCACGAGTAGCTGTGACCCCTGAAGTGCCATTAAGGCTGTGCCAACAGGTCTACGTGAAGGTGTCTGGACCCACGGGGGAGTGAGGACTTCTGCAGGGGAGGCGGCTGCAAGAAAGTGGTGTTTAGGCTCAGG
>VBSM01003186.1:4450152-4477130 GCA_008086735.1 Cheirogaleus medius
GCACTCCGGGAGTTCATCAGAGCCCCCTCCCTCCCTCTCTCCACTCTCAGATTTTGCAGGGAGCTTTGTCACCAGACCATGGGGAACCAGGAGCCCTGGGTCGATATTTCATAGTTTGCCCTGTCATACTTCTGTGCATATCGGGGACTCTGAGAGCGTCAATCGTTAAGATCTAAGCAGGTCATTTAGGAAGGTCCTCTGCTCCAGCGGTGAACACACACCCTCAGCAAGTGGCCTTAGATGCAAGTGGCCCGGCCCAGCCCAGACGTCCTGCACACAGGCGGGGCAGCAGGGCCTTTGTTGCAGACCACATTCCATATCACACGCAGCTCCCCGTTTTCAATGAGGGGATTGTCTTTGTCACATAATAATCTCTTTTCTGGAAACACTCCTTGTTTGTGTCTGAAACCTAATGCATGGAAAATACTGCCACGACAGAAGGCTAAGCTGTTGTGTGACGTTTTTGTTTTCTCTTGCTCTCCACTGAAGTTTGCGGAGGGTCGATGATCGCACTGTCTACGCAGTCTCCTCTCTGTGCCCCCTTCCTCCACCTGGCCGCCGGAACCTTCTGCAGGGGGCAGAAGGAGGCCCATTCAGGGCCCCAGAAGGCGAGTGGTCAAGGTGTGGGCCTCTGGCTTCATCTCCTGGCCAGTCTGAGCGTGGGCTGACTGGTGGTCACCAATTGACCATCATTGATCAGTGGTTGATGGCTGGTGATCAGTGATCGGCGGGGCCCCCCAGCCTCTGGTCCGTCCTCCAGCCCTTGGGCAGGCGCAGCGAGGCCCTGCTGGAAGTTTCCCGCTGTGCCACCCTGGCAGGGGTGGGGAGAGGATGGCCGAGGGAGGTGTGCCCAGCTCAGAAATCCCCTGCAGAGCAGGCAGGGAATGTGGCCGTCACAGCACTGACTCAGAGGACAAGTCATCACTAAATCAAATTTTCTTTTTCCAGGGGGCAGAGGCAGAAACCCCGCGGGGTCCCTGAGCCCTGTCCACCTCCCCCCACTCTTCTGGGCTCTGAGAACACTTGAGGCTGCAGCCCAGGGCACGCGTGCGTGAGAGTCTGCTTTGTGGGAAGAGTGGGAGGCCCACAGGGTGTGCTGGCAATACGAGAGCCAGGTGTCTTCTCATTCTGTGACCCTGCCCCCCATGGGGCCTGTCACTGGCCGGCACCTGGCAAGTCTGCGCTGGAGGGCACGGGAGATCCAGCCAGAGCAACGTCTCCGTGGTGCGAAGACAGCGGCGGGGCGGGCTGGGGACCCAGGTTCGGGCAACAAAGACAGAGGGTCGCTCCTTTCTTTCCTTCCCGTCCCGTGAATGGCCCCAGAGCCCAGGATTTATGGCAGCTTTTGCCGATGCCAGCGGCTGTGCCGGTGGGGGCAGAGGAAGGCGCCCAGGGCAGGCGCCGGCCGCGCTGTGGGGCGGTGGCTTGTCCTCCACCCCAGCACCTCTGCTCCCCGGAAGCCGGGGTCAGATGGGATTGTGGGATGAAAGTGTTTTAGAAGCCAAGCCATGCTGCAAATGTGTTTCATTTTAGGGAAATGGGACGAGGACAAAGGGTCACTGCCTTGCAGCAACGCAGGAGAGCAAGGGTGACACCGTTGCAGAGAGGAGGGTCGACACCAGGTGGTTTAGAGCCCAGGGGAGGTGGCAGTAGCTGCTTCAACGCACAGTCTGGGGCGGGCCGTCCGCCCTGGGGCAGGTCTGGCAGGTCACGGAGGCCCAGCCTCTCCCAGGTATCCTCTGCAGCCCTTTGGGCCCAAGTCCTTTTGGAGTCCTTAGAGCTGTGTCTTAGGACCGGGCGTTCCAGAGTCTCCTGACTTGAGTTTATTTGTCCTAAGCTTGATCTTGCTCCTCTGCATGGCTGCTGTGCTTGGGTGTCAGGCCTTGCAGCAAGTTGGTGGTCACAGGGCTTCAGCCCTCCTGGGTGGCTCTGAGGACGGCCAGGTGTGTGGCCTGTGTCTCCTGCCTCGGTGGGCCTTTGGAGCGGGCAGGGACTGTGGCCATCAAGGGAGGACGCTGAGGCCCAGCTAGATCACCAGGAGGGACCCACAGCTGCTCAGTCCCACGGGAGGGGGGTGGGGGAGGGGACTGCCCAGAAGCTGCAGTCGGGGATCCAGGTCGGTCATCAGCTGTGAGTTCTGAGGCTGCGGGGGTGACCCTGGGGGGCAGCGGAATTTCTCACTTCTCCGAGATTCTGTCCATGTTGTGCCAAAGGAGAAGCTCCTCAAGCCACCCAGTCTTCGGGTGAGCTCGTGAACCCTCCGCACTGGGAATATTTATTACTCAGCCAGTGAGCACCAGTTTCTAGCATAGGAAAGAGTGAAGTGAGGTTCTGCTTTTCACTAATGGGGAAAAACTGCCAACCTCAGGCTGGAGAGTCCCTGGGGTCGCAGCTCGGCCAGGGAAGGAGAAGGGGGAGGTTTTGTTGGGCACCTGCTGTGGGCCAGACTCTGTGTTAGCCTTTAGCCCCTGGGTGTCTGTGCGGAGGGAAGGAGTCGCAGGCAGGGTCGCTGACTGCTCTCAGATTAGACACTAATGAATAGAGGAGCCGGATCTCAGCCAGGAGCACCTGCTCCGGCAGGTGCGTTCCCAGCTGGGGCTTCTCACACTGCTGGTGTGACGGCCTGGGCACCAACCCACTGCCCGCTGTCCTCGATCCTCCAGGAAGCTCTCGGTGTAACCTGGAGTCCACTTTAACTGAACTGGAAAAGTAAGCTCAACTCCAGGTCAGTCCTTACCTGGGACAGGTGAGGGGGAAGAGGGATAGCCACCAAACTGTGTCACTCTCAAAAGTGCCCCTGGGGCTGGTTTCTTCATTTCACACTCCCCCATAATCGCACAGTGGGGTTCGGGCAGGGTTAAATGCTGACCCAGGACCGCAGCCAGATGGACAGTCGAAGACAGTCCTGGGAGCTCTCGTGGTCGGTCAGTCTGGAGAAATCACTTCCAGATCCGTGGCTGCCTTGTGGCTGGCTTCCCCCTGGGTGTTGAATGGCGATACTTGGTGTGCTGGCCTCACGTCAGGTCAGAAGGGAAAACAGTTGAGAAAATCATCAGCCCTCCAGAAATGCGGCAGGTGTTGATTTTCGTGCTCTGGGTCTTGGCACAAGTTGCTCTTGGAGCAGTTGAACAAATAAAGGAGTGCAAAACCAGGCTATAGCTCAGTGCTGGAAACAGCTGGTTGGTTTCCCTCGGTTGAAAACCACATGGTGAGCCCCGAGTCTGCAGGTTTGGGGTGCAGTCCAGCCGCAGGGCGCTCCATACATGCTCACTGTGTTTCTTCAGGTCTTCACCACTGCAAGGTGGAGGCCACCTAAGGCTCAGGTTCACGTGAATTTAGCAGAGAGATAAAAAGCACCGAGTCACATTCTAAATGCAAATGTGGAGGAGGATTTGAAATGCTTTCATGAACACACCATAGCAGGACACTGTAATACAACAGTGCCATTCTGCGGGGACATAGATAAAGTGGCTCCTCAGCCCCCTGCCGAGAGAACAGACCATTGGCCTTGCCGTGGCTATGGCTCAGTGGCCTGGTGTTTCCTCGGCCCCTGCGCTGTGTTGACTTCACGCCCGGGCACAGGTGGGCTGACGGTGCCACGAGAACACAGCCACGAAAAGACACAGAAGGCAAACACTGGTTTTCTCTTGGAGCCCCACGTGGATTTAGATTCTGGATATGTTTTATTTTGTTTTTGGAGAATTCTCTCACGGTTCTTTTCTCCTTTCTTTTCAAAGACATTGCCGAGCTAAAGCGAAACAGCTGAGCGTATCGGGGCACTGGCAAAGCATCCTGCCTGAGCTTGAGTTTTTTCTAACGAAGTGATTTTTTTTCTCTCCCATCTCTTTTGTTTGTTTGGTTTTCCCGCAGGTCGTTTGATCGCTCCCCTCGAAACCATGGATCTGCATCTCTTCGACTACTCGGAGCCGGGGAACTTCTCCGACATCACCTGGCCCTGCAACAGCAGCGACTGCATCGTCGTGGACACGGTGATGTGCCCCAACATGCCCAACAAGAGCGTCCTGCTGTACACGCTCTCCTTCATCTACATCTTCATCTTCGTGATCGGCATGATCGCCAACTCCGTGGTGGTCTGGGTGAACATCCAGGCCAAGACCACGGGTTACGGCACGCACTGCTACATCCTGAACCTGGCCATCGCAGACCTGTGGGTTGTCATCACCATCCCCGTCTGGGTGGTCAGCCTGGTGCAGCACAACCAGTGGCCCATGGGCGAGCTCACCTGCAAGGTCACGCACCTCATCTTCTCCATCAACCTCTTCGGTAGCATCTTCTTCCTCACCTGCATGAGCGTGGACCGCTACCTCTCCATCACCTACTTCTCCAGCACCTCGAGCAGCAGGAAGAAGGTCGCACGCCGCGTCGTCTGCGTGCTGGTGTGGCTGCTGGCCTTCTGCGTGTCGCTGCCCGACACCTACTACCTGAAGACCGTCACGTCTGCCTCCAACAACGAGACCTACTGCCGGTCCTTCTACCCCGAGCACAGCATCAAGGAGTGGCTGATCGGCATGGAGCTGGTCTCCGTCGTCTTGGGCTTTGCCATCCCGTTCTCCATCATCGCCGTCTTCTACTTCCTGCTCGCCAGAGCCATCTCGGCTTCCGGCGACCAGGAGAAGCACAGCAGCCGGAAGATCATCTTCTCCTACGTGGTGGTCTTCCTGGTGTGCTGGCTGCCCTACCACGTGGCAGTGCTGCTGGACATCTTCTCCATCCTGCACTACCTCCCCTTCACCTGCCAGCTGGAGCATGCGCTCTTCACGGCCCTGCACGTCACGCAGTGCCTGTCCCTGGTGCACTGCTGCGTCAACCCCGTGCTCTACAGCTTCATCAACCGCAACTACAGGTACGAGCTGATGAAGGCCTTCATCTTTAAGTACTCGGCCAAAACGGGTCTCACCAAGCTCATCGATGCCTCCAGAGTCTCCGAAACGGAGTACTCTGCCTTGGAGCAGAGCGCCAAGTGACCCTCCCTGCGGGTCACGTGTGCTGGGACACGTGTGCTGGTTTCGAGCGGGGCGTTGGGCCGCATGGTTTTCTAGAGCAAAGCAGAGTCGATTCGGGGCTTGACGCTGGAGTAGCGTGAAGAGAGAGGCAGGTGGCGTTGTGCATCCTTTTCTCTCTTTCTTGTGATGACGCGGCTGTCGCTCGGCTGTGTGTCCTGACAGTTGCGTGGCGGGCAGCGCTGCGGCGTGTGGAAGCCGCCTTCGGGACGGGCTTGCCTGGGCTTCTGTAAGATAGGACTCTCGGTGTTCCCTGGATTTGCTTTGTATGGCGATTTGTATTTAAAGGTTAAGACTTTATTTTCTCACTTATTGGTGTACCTTATAAATGTATTTGAAAGTTAAAATATATTTTAAATATTGTACAGGAGGTATAGTGCTGACATGTATTCAGAATGTTGTAGTTTTAAGATTAGTTCGACTTCAGTTCTGACTAAGGATGACATTAATTGTTAGCTGGTTTGAAATTTTATATATATATATATATAAATATATATAAATATATAAATATATGCCGCTGTTGGCTGAAATGTTTTATTCCCATAGTTTTATATCTGTGTGGTGTTTTGTACCAGTGCAGGATATGGAACAAAAACTGCTCCGTCACGCAGTTTGTGACATTCATAGTATTATAAAGTTACATTTAAAAAAATTAAAAAAAGCAACAAAAAACTGTTCCGGGCTGCAAATCTGTGCACAAAATGAACAGTTGTATTTCAGAGCGATCTCTCAACGTGTAAGTTATTTTTTTTTTTAATAAAGTTTTTTGTTTCCTAAAAATGCATTTGAGCCTCAGTTTGAGAAGCGTGTTTGGCATGTCGGTGGCACACATGGTAAGGATAAACGGGTGTGTGTGGCACACGGGCCCACGGTGTAAATGTGTTCAGAAAAGGAATGCTACCATAAAGCAGAACCCAAGGGGTTAACTTGGATGAAAGGATATAAAAAAGGGGTGTTTTGCTCTTTTAAACAACATTCGGGCAGTCACGGGTTTGGTGGGAGCTGGCCGGCAGGTGCAGCCGGATGGCCGCCGAGGAGCTGGTGCAGGAAGGGGCCGCCTGCTGTCTGCCCAGGATGGGTTTGGGGTCCAGGAGTCATGTCCTCACGTACCACCCGTGTGCTCCCAGGGCCACATGTCACAGCCCCCTGAGCCTTCTGTGCTAGGGCGAACACCTCCCAGAGCAGTGCTTCCTACTTGAACTTTCTGTTTAAAATTAAACCCACCCACGGCCCTCTTGAGGCCACAGGGCGAGTGGATTCCTGGCTGGCGCAGCCTGTCGCTTCCCGGCAGTGTTACAGGGCGCTCTCAGCGTGGCCGGCTCTTGCCGTGCCCCCACCAGCTCCACGTGGAGCTGCAAGGACCACAGAGAGCTCAGCAGGCAGCCGTCTGGGCAGGCCCTGCCCTTACCCCCCACCTCTGAGGAGACCGCTGTGCACCTAGAGCGGTTTGCCAGCACCATGGTGGACCCACGTCAGGTGCTCCGGCCCGGCTGTGAGCTCGGGGGCTGCTGCCAGGTGGGAAAGCGCCCTGTGCCTGTGGACGCACCCACGGGCTCGCCGTGGGCAGTCCCTGGCGCCCCCAGGGGTGCACCGACAGAGCCTGCCATGGAGGCTCCTGTTTCCTGCAAAGGGCTCATGGCCTGGAGCTTTGAAACCAGCGTCATAACTTACTTGAAACGTCCGCTTGGTACACACGTATGTCCTCAGGCGTGTACACACCTGGTCTCGCGTCAAATGCTGGGTTCTGGTTAGATGACAATACTCAACAGTGGGCCAAGAGCACAGCAACAGGCCAAGATATCAAGGCAAGGGGAAAGAAGCAGATGGCAACACGAAGTTGGGAGAAGTGTGGCCCAAGTGCGTGTTCCTTGACAGGGAAAATGGATCGCACGTTAGCTCCGAGCCTTCCCGGGGTCCACATTCAGACAGAAGCACACTCTCCAAGTGGTAGATTCAAGCTGGGAGGGGAGGTGGGGACGTACATCGCAGTCCCGAGCTCAGCTGAGCCACAGGCACAGCGTTAAAGAAAGAATAATTCAGCTTAATTTCTGTTTTGAGGCCGCCTCTCAGTCAGTTCAGAGACCTCCCCTTGCCCGAGATTACAGGTAAGTTCTGGGGAGTTCACAGTGCTGGGGGCGGCACCTGATGGCCGTCTGTCCACACTGGCAGCTGAGATGTCCACTGCCGCCTGGTCCTCACGCAGGGGTCCTCTGTCACCCTGTCCCGGCGGCTCGTGCTGCTGTTTCTTGCCTGGCGGGGCCCTGAGACTCTTTCCTGCTGCTCTGCAGCCTGACCGCAGCTGCTTCCTCCCACGCTGGCGGGGTGGGGGGGTGGGGGCAATGCTGAACTGGAGCTGAACTCACCAGGTGGACCTTTGCTTTGGGGGGTTGTCCTTGTCCCCACAGGGCCTGGGCACAGTGGCTCCGTTGCCCCAGACCCCTCAGACAGCCCTGGGGTCTCTGGTCTCCAGGGTACAGGAAAGGAATTCTGTCCCACCTGTGGACATGGACGTGGCAGAGGCAAGAGTCTCCTACAGGGTTTGGTACAGGTGGGAGAAGGGAAGGGCAGAAGAACCCGGCCTTCCTCAATCCCGGGACCAGAGGGCCTGGAACTCCACCACTCCGGGCTCATTCTTTTGGCTTCCTGTTCTCTGGTCAGATCTGCAAAGGCACCAGCCTCCTGACGTGGTGGGAAAACTGCTAGTGCCGTGGCCTTTGCCCCCCAGGAGGGTGTCCGGAGCCCTGGGCGTAGGGTGGGGCCTCAGAGTTGGGAGAAAAGCAGCTTTTGCTTCCTCGGCGGCCCTTCCTGGAGCCTCCTCCCCGCCCCAGAGTGGGGGGAAAACTGTTCCTCTCCACTCCCTCCCTCTAACACTCTTCTCCTTGTGATGTGGTGGAACGCCAGAGACGTGGCGGGCAGTGGCCCGAGGCAGCCCGCTGTCGGTGAGTCAGTGTTAAATGCTTTCCATCTGGTTCAACACGCGAGCCACTCACTTTGATCATACGCCGTGTTGCCTGCAAGTGAAGAAGAAAAACAATGCCACTGAAAATGCCAGACGTGAAATCCTCTGGGTGCAAAATCTATTCGCTGGTCAATGGCTGTTGGTCCTTCCAGGAGACTCACAGCAACCTGGGAGGGGACCCTGGGACCTTTGTGTTCGGGTCTGGCAGAGCAGCTAGAAGTTTGCAATCCCCTGCAGCAAGATACTTCTGGGGGTCTCTCCAGGCGGCAGCAGCTCTGGGGCATGGCCAATTTCATTAGGAATATGGAAATTCTACCTTGTTGGGCTTCTTTTCCGAGGCTGTGAATACTTCCCATCTAAGCTAAGCACAGGTACCTCGAGCTCAGGTGCACGCGAGGAACTGTCAGTCTGCACCACATGGGGTGGCTGACGAGGAGCGTGGGTTCCCCGAGTTGCCACCTGGAGGCACGGGGTTCGCTCCCGAGCTCCAGGGGTGCCTCTGTGTGGATACACGCCACTGAGATTCAGCCCTTCAGGAATGATGGTTTCGATGGGCTGAAGGCTTTAAAAGACCTGCCCATTATTATAGAACACTTGTCTTCCTCTGCCATAGTCTCGGATTTCCCACGAAAATCACCTTTAAAAGCTCTTTGGGGGTGCATATTTATGCAGTGCCTGCTGGGATCCCTGAATCTTGACACCAATGACATTTGATAAGGAATGACACTAGTTTGGGTAAAATATGATAGGGATTAAATTAGTTGTACACAGGTGGGATTTGCAGTGATTCGTTTGCTTTTTGGACAGCCGAGGCCGGCCCGACCGTCCTGTAAACTCTTCCAGTGGAGCTCGCTGACCTCACGCCGGTTCGTATGCACTCACAGATGGACACGTGCACACACCCGGACTCACTACCCTCTGTGAAATGAACACACGCTTACGGACACGGTTTCCACGCTCACTTTAGGACGATCCCAGTGAGAGTCGGGGACACCGGGCTGAGGTCCGCTTCTCCAGGTCTGGGCCTTTGCTGAGTGTGTAGCCCAAAGAGCCGTCACTGCACCGTGTCCTGCGAAGGTGGCAAGGTTTCAGCTTTGCTAAACCTCAGCTGCCTCTTGTTTTGCAAAGTTGGAGGCTGGTAGTACTTGATTCATACGGTTATTGTGACGATCCAATTACACAATCCCTGTAAAGCGCGTGTCACAGGGCACGGGATCTCACGGCGCATGCTCTGAGGACAGCAGCCGTCCGGGCCCGCGCCCCCGGGCACAGTCGGCACAGTCTGCGCTTTCCTGCAGTAGCAACGGTGCATTCCAGAGAAATGGGGCGAGAGGATATCTGTCTGTGGGCAGTGACCCAGAAGAGGAAGCACATTTGCCCCAGCCAGGGATTCTAACTGGGGCGACTTTTGCCCCAGGAGACGTTTGCCAATGTCTGGAAACATTTTGGTTGTCACAAGTCGGCGGGGGGTACCACTGTCATCTGGCGGGCCAAGGCCAAGCTGCTGAACATCCCACGGTGCACAGGGCAGCCCAGCGACAAAGAATGACCGCGTCCCAGACGTTGGGAGTTGGGGGTGGAGAGACCCCAGCCTAGGACAAAGCCAGCCATCCGGACACAAGACTCCTGGCCTCTATTCACCTATTCACTGCCTGGGGGGGCGGGGAGCTTTGGCAATCTCAGGACTGGGTGTACCAAGAGCACCTGGGAAAAGCATCCAAGGAGGGGTCCTTAGAGCCCCTCAACTCTGCAAAATTCTGGCAGGCAAGGGCAACATGCAGAGTTGATGTGGGATGCACCCCAAGATTTTCCTATTGCCTGAAGGGTTCAATCACAGAGATTTGGTAAGATGTGTGCTTGTGAAATAGGTACACACAAACTAAATGTCAGTAGATGTTAGTAGACATTTAGTATACTTGGAGGCTTTCAATTTCAATTTAATATTTAAAATATCTGTTTAAAAGGCCCCAGAAAGAACATGGCTAGCAGACAGAGCCAGGGACAGGCTGTGTGAGGCCAGAGTGACAGATTCAGTTCTGCTTCTCCTTAGCTTAACGATGGTAGCATTATTTCTTCTGTGAACCCAGTTTCCTCACCCTTAAAATTACTTCTCCACCTACATTAAAGACTCAGTGTAGAGCCCAAGGAGCATGTGTGTGAGTAAATGTAGCTGAATGAATTGATGGAAGAGTGACGTGCTTTGAAACTTGTGCAGGGCCACACAAATGTCCCTATCAATTTTCTAAGTTTTTTTTTTTTTTTTTTTTGCATGATTCATTTTTGTGTTGCCCAATGCTTAACTCAGAAATGTGCTGTTTGGTTATGTCGTAAGCATGGAAATACGTCCCACCTCCGGTGTGCCTCACACTTTCCAGGTCTGTCTGAAGACTGTGAGTCACCTGTGTGTTGCTCTAGGGCCCGGGACACACGACCTTGGCCTGGGTTTCCCAGGATTGTGCTTCTCAAGCTCTGAGGTCAACGGCCACGGGGCAGGACCCCGACATGCTTATCTGGATGGTATGTGAAGAGCGAGGCACAATTTTGCAGTTTTTCTTATTTTTCAAAAGCTTCATTTTTTGGTTGGCTTTTCATATGCTTATGCACTCAGACCTTTGCATGCGGGATTCGGAACGGCTGACAATCATGTCATTTCTCCCGACGGGCTGGGGAGAGAAAGAGGGGTGGCTTCGTCGGCCATTTGTTACAATATAATGTTCGGAAGCAGCAGAATGGAAAAATCTGAATCTCCATAGTTATTTCCGGAACTAAACTGATTAAAATAATTTCCTAGGTAGGTCGGAATCTTCCCTTTAACAATTTTCAGAAGAAAAGGCAAAGAGAAAGTCATTGTGACGATGGCATTAAATCTGCTTGGGTGACTCAGAATGTATGTTGGCACGGCAACATGTCATGGGGCGCGCGGCAAACATGTCTTGTCGGTGGCGGTGGTATGTCTGAAAGGGCCTCGGGCTTCGCCGTGCCATGCTGAATTTGCTTCCTTTTAGCCTTTCACATGAAAGTGTTTGAAGCTAATCTTTTCATTCCTTTTTGCAGGGCTCTAATCAATAGGAAGAACGCATTAAAGGTTTCCCCACCGCCGCATTTCTCAGGGCCGCTGCTAACAGTGTGGATCGTGCTCTGTGCCGCGCTGTAATGAGAATTTGAATTTCGTGCGGAGCCCAAAGTGTAAATGAAAAATCACCAGTTGCCCAGCTGTGCTGACGATGAATGTCTTTCCCTGCAATTTATTCCGGGCTTGTTCTCGTTAATTTATTCATCCATCCACACACTCGTCCATTCAACCGCTGACCGGACAAGCTTTGCTGAGCGCCCACTGTGTGCCATGCACCATGCCTGTCTTTAAAATGTCAGCGACGGCTGCGCCAGAGCTTTTTTCTCTTGAGATGCCCCCAGCCTGCAAGGTGAGATGAGAATAGAACGTGGAGAAACCGTTACGGGGTCACATGGTGTGAAGGACCCTGGAAGTGCTCAGAGCCGAGAGAGGAGCAGGTGGTCTTCTACATCAGAGGAACCAGGAAGGCTTCCAGGGAAGGGGGTCCTCCTGTCCTGGCCTGAGGATGGCCAGGACCCCAGTGGGCAAGCCCAGGGGACAAGGTGTAGGACAGCAGAGAAAGTCGTCACTTTCAAAAGTAGGCGCTTTAAGGAGAAGTGAAGGTGTCGGAGCAATGTCCGTGTCCGGAAGTTAATGAGTACTGATGTTAGTCATTGTGTGGGAGAAGCATGCTGATGGTGGGAATCAAAGGTCGCCATGGGACCCCACTGAGGACAGAAAATGAGACTTCAGGCAAGGAAGTCTGGGGAGGGGACAGAGAGGCCCCTGGGCTTTCCGGGTGGGTGGCCGTAGCCTCCTTCTGGCTTCACTGTGCAGCCTGGATCCTTTCCTCCCCGATCCTCACCGTTGAGCAAGCCGGCCCAAGTTCATGACTCCCTGAGAATCCTGCTTAACCCAAAAAAGGGCATCTGTCAGGTTGGCTTCCTTTTTTCCCTGGAGGGGAAAAGCCCTGGGCGCTCAGGCTTGACACCAGGCAGACCCTCGGGACACACCCCTGCTGCAGGCAGAGCGCACAGGCGATGTGTGACCCTCCGGAGCGCCGTGTAGGAGCCTGGGCCGGGGCTGGGCCCTCGGATGCCAAGGGCAGCAGTGGTCCCACCCCAGCACCAAAGGCAGAGACAGCTCTCAAGACAATCCCAGGATTAGCATGGCTGGAACTTACGGGAAGGCAAAATTTTAAGCACGTCATGGCACTCAGCTCTTGCCGCTGTAGCATGCACTGTTGGATGCGTGTTTCCGGAAGGAACGGGTATCTCCCCGTGAGCCTGGACTCCTCTCCTGATCTCTGCTTGGTGGCACCGGAGCAGGCCGACTGCAGCCTGGGCCAGGCTCGGTGCTGGCTAACAGAGGAGGCAGAGCCGCATTTTAAACGCTGGGCTCTCACGGTCTCACCTCGCCAGCCGAGCCCTGGGGTCTCCATTGCCCTCTCTCCTCCCTCCACACACCGGTGTTTTTAAGCTGGAGTTTTGGATCCACTGCTACGTGCAACACACAATCCGGGCACTGCCAGGGGAGCCTGGGGCCGCGGCTCTGTCCCTTCCCCACCTGGTCTGTGCGCTTAGCTGTAAAGATGATGAAGACGTGCCTCGCACCCTTCAAGCTGCCGCCCTTGGGTGCCAGGGCTCCTCGCTCAGACAGAGGCTGGAAATGCCTCGGCGTCCTCACGGGCAATGCCTGGCTCCTGGGGCTCAGGGCGGGACGAACTCCAAAATGTGTCACGCTGGCCTCCCATTCTCATGCCTTCGTCAGACTCTACCCCTCCTCTCTCGCTGGGCGCACTGGATCCCGAATCCTCCGCCCAGGGCTGCCAAAGGAGGGCCTGGGAAAGCAGTCCTTAGAGAGCGTGCTCGTCAGCTCAGGCTGCTGTGACAAGTGCCACGGGCTGGGTGGCTTGAACCCCAGACGTTTGCTTCTCATAGTTCTGGAGGCTGGGAAGTCCAAGGTCCAGGTGCTGGCGAAGTGGGTTTCACTCTGTGGCCTCTCGTCTTGTCACCTGCCATCTTGCTGTGTGCAGGTGGAAGGCAGGAGTCGGGTGAGGGGCCTGCGGGGCACGTGCCCGTGAGCGGCATCTGGGCTCGGCCAGGCCGGTCCGCAGCCCCCCGCTCGCACACGGTGAGGACTCTATTAGCTGCCTAAAGCCGCCGTAGCAAATTACCACAAACTGGGTGGATTACAACAACACGGATTTATTCTTTCACAGTTCTGGAGACCGGAGGCCTGAAATCAAAGAGTCAGGCGAGTTGGTTCCTTCTGGGGGCTCTGTGGGCAGCGGGTCCCTGCCGCCTCAAGTCTCCAGTTCGTGGTTGCTGGCTACCCTTGGCGCCCCGCGATCTGTAGACACATCATTCCAATGTCTGCCTCTGCCTTCATGTGGCCGTTCCCTCCCCTGTCTCATTTCTCCTCCTCGTCTCTTTTAAAGGCAATTGTCACTGGGTTTAGGGTCCATCCTAAATCTGGGGGGCTCTAATCTCTAGATTCTTAATTTTTCAAATTGCATCTGCAAAGACTCTTTCTAGTTAAGGCTCCATTCATGGGTTCTGGGCAGACATATCTTTTTTGGGGACACTAGTCAATCCCCTATGGGGACCTTCCTGTCCACTAACGGGGTGGCCACACAGGCGCACACATGACCTCTTCTCATGTAGGCCTTGCACCGCTCACGGTCCCTTCGAGTCTGTCTTCTCCCTCGCTGTTCCTGTTTGCTGGTTGTGGTTTCTGCTTTTCACATTGTAGTTTTTCTCAAATAGCTGCTGACCTTTGGTGACTTGGTCACATTTTACAACGAGGCACTAGAAACCTGGCGGGAAGCTCTGTGCGTTGAGCTGGGCTGGTGACTGGTGAACTTTGCTGAAAAACCACCAGGTCCCGAGATGTCTCACTGTGGCGACCCTGAATGCTAGTGGCTGGGGGTTTTCTTCCAGGGCTGGTCTACCTGTCCAGAAAGAAATCATTAGCCTGGCGTGTGGCCTCCTGAGCAGGGCCTGGGGGAGCCTCACCATCCAGTGTGTAGACTTCACTTTATTGCCCTATTTTCAGCCATTGGCCATGTGTCCACCATCTGCTGTGCCTGGTGTCCCAAAGCCAGAGCTTCTGATTTGGGTTCCTCGGGGGATGACTTAGTGTCTCCTGTCCAGGCAGGTTGGGGTGATCTGGCTGCCTGGAGTGAGGATGAGATGCGGGGTCTCACTGTACCTTACTAAGGGTTTCCAGACCATAATGTTTGCGGTTTCATCTGGTGAGGTGCTAGTCAATGTGCAAATTTTGGGGGTTTGTGGCATAAATAGGTTTGTTTCTTGTTGGTTTCTCCCTCTGCTGGCTTTCTGATTTCATGGCAGTTTTGGAAGAGGGAAAGCAAGAGTGGAGAAGGTGAACACACACCTCTGAATGGAAGTGTTTCTACTTGTTGATTTTTATTTTCTCTGCTGCCATTATAGGGATGTTTTGGAGAGGAGAGCCAGCGGATTGCTGTTCCCCTCTTCAAATGTGTTTCCCCTGAGTGGGCTCTGGCTGCTTTTGCCCAGTGCCGTCCGTCTGTGCTTACCGGGAAGTTTCACTTTGTCTCGCCAGCGGAGTTCACAGTCACCCTTGTCATCGTCCACCAGGGCTGTCACCTTAGTCTAATCCCTGTTCCCTTTGTGGGTTTGTCTCCTCCCTTGTCTCTGTCCATCCAACTCATCCTCAACACAAATGTCCCAATAGTTCTCCCCAAAGTGCCGTGCTGACTGCTCCAGCGTGCCCCCTGCCACGCCAACGGGCGTGAGGTCACGACTGCTCACATGCTTCGTACACTTTACGCGATTCTGCTAATCCTCAGTCTATACCCTAGACTGTGGCTCACAGTGTGCACGATGACATCTTTAACATGTTCCCATTTCCCGACCCACGACAGAGAGAGGAGACAAGAGAACAAGAGGCACCTCCTTTAGCAATGGTGGTTGTGGGATGCCAAGATACCCCCAGTCTTGAGACAGAACTGCTTGACATCCCAGGCTGTTTTGTGTGTGTGTGTGGTGCACGTATATGTGCCTGTGTGTGTACGTGTGCACACGTGTGTCAAGCAGTCAGTTCCCACTCCTAACGTGTTGGAGATCACATCCTGTGGAGTTGCAGGGGCAACTTCTTCACGTTTGCCAGGGAGGTGTCAGGAGCTGCTTTGCCCCGGATGTCCTGGCTCTGCCGTTGAGAGCAAGCACCGTGTCCGAGAAGATGGTGGTGTTGGGTTCCTGCCCTTCCTCTCCGTGGGATGTCACGTTGTCTGATCTCCTGAAACCCTTTACTCCTCTGGGGCAGGACAATTGTGCCTCCTCGCAGCACCCAGTGCAGTGCTGGGGATCGTGGGACCCTGCCCCACGTCCCCGTCCCCACTCTCCCTTCCCTTCTGCTCCTGTCGATAAACGGGATGGACAAACGTGTCTTGTCATTCCTCATAAATACACATATACACCACAAGTTTCACTGGCTTCACAAACACGGCGTAGCGTCTTCCCTGGGTCACAGGAGAGCAGAGCTGCGCCTTGACCCGGATTTCCAGGTTGATGGGTGGGGAAGGGGCCTCAGACCTCAACACTGGCTGAGTTGGGGGTGTGTGGTCCTTTGACGTGAGTTTTATATCAGGGGTTCACCAAAACGTGAAGATCTCATGTGATGTCCACCTTCTAATGACTCAGAGCAGTGGGTATCAGCTGGGGGTGATTTTGCCCCCCAGGGATTACTTGGCAACGTCTGGAGACAGTTTGGGTTGTCACAGCTGGGGGTGGCCACCTGCGTCCAGTGGGCTGAGGCCAGAGATGCTCCCAGACATCCCACAACGCACAGGACAGCCCCGCAGTAAAGAATTATCTGGTCCCAGATGTCAACTGTGCTGAGGCTAAGAATCCCTGATTTAGAGGGAAAATGCACGTCTGCATGTTCTATAAGGAACTTGTCCTCAGAGGCCTGTACCAGGGGTGATCTCCTTTGCTGAGATCCTGTGGCCAGATGTGGCCACATTTTGCCGGAATAAGGCTGAGGGCTCCACTCCTCGATGCCTGTGCCTGGCTGCTGGGCGCGTGCAGAGATACCGTCCAGCTGGGGCGCCGGGCTTCTTCCTGTTGCCCCGGGTGCTTTCACCGCCCTGCCCTGCCTTCAAGGGTGACTTATGGCAACTGCTCTTCCTGGGACCCCTGGTCCCTGGCTTCTGGCTACCAGGGTATTCCTCCCTTCTTCTCTCCCTCTGCTGCGATCAGCGTCTCCAGCCGTGGCTCCTCCCCTCTGTGACGTTCCACTGGCAGCACCAGGCCACAGTCCCTCTCCTGCCACTCGGCCTTGGCCTCGGGCTCGGGTCACCTGCCCCCTGCCTGAGTCCCGCCAGCCTCGGAGGTGCTGTTCCTTCCCTGACGCTGTCTCTGGGTTTCCTCCTTGTCCTCGAATGGCTTTGCAGCACTTCCTGCACCTGTGCCCAGGTCCCCATGCCACATGGCCTGGGTTCTTGGCTCCTAATTGGACCCCGGTTCCACCAATGAGCCCTTTGCCGAACCGGACAAGGTCCCTGCCAAGGGCGGGGCAGGCCCGGGGCCCGCCTGGTTCCCACTTGCTGCTCCCACTGCTCTGCACTTGGTATTTTTCTTTTATCTTTTTCTTTTTAGTAAATTCCAACACTTGCCATGAGCACGGGTAAAACTCCACATTATTTCTAACGCTGCCCGAGTGGAATCCTGCACCCCGAACCCCTCCTGTCTAGCGCCGAGGGTCAGCACCCACCGGACGGTGCCAAGAACAACGGCCCGCAAAGGAGGGCCGGAGCCTTCCAAGGCCACCATGGAAAACGTGCGCCAGAGAAGGAGACATGCCCGGCAGCCCGGGGCGGCCGAGTGACTCACGGCTGCGGAATTCAGCCAGGCCACGAGTGGTCAGTGAGTAACTAGGTGTGGTTCCTGGTAGCCTGTCTCAAGGCTGCCTTAGTCGATTCATCATTTCTGGGCTGTGCAGACTCGGCCGGCTGTGCAGACACTGCACATTTATCTTCCTGGTTAGAGTCCATACTGAGCAAAAAAGACCACAGGCCAGTTATCCCCTTCCTGAACGAACCTTAAAGCCACGGCTCATACCTCTCAGGTGACTCCCCAGACGTCAGACGGTGGGGTGCAGGCCGGCGCTTACTTTATGGAGAAGAAACAGATGTAGCAAGGGCACGTGAATTGGTTGAGGCCCGCCAGGGAGAATGTTGGGATTGTTCTTGGGGTTCGTAAGGGATTTCGGCAGCAGAAAGTGTGCTCTGTAGACAAATACGCTTAAGCAATGCTACACGGCATTGTGGGAAACTCCCGGGACAGCCTGGGTGTATCCCGGGCTCTGGGAAGTCCCGGAGAAAAGAAAGCCTAATCTCAGCTTCCTGGACCGAGGAGCCTTTCCCTTGCAGAACCCGTATGACTGGCTGCCGAGCTCAGGGAGCCTGTCGTGTGATACTGAACGTGGCACGGCCTCCACACCTGGTGGGAGGGGGACTCGACTGGGAAGGTTTTGAAACCAGAGGGACCCCTCGGTTCCACCCGCGGGTGTTTTGGTTCGGGAGCCCCAGGGCGGGCCCCACAATCCACGCTTTTACAACCTCCAGGTGACTCTGATTATCACTCAGGCTAGGGCGTGGACTCAGGTGCCACAAAGTCCAAGAATTCAGTTTTTTTCTTTTTAAGTCTGAACCTCCCAGAGGCAAACAGAGAGGTCAGTGGCGGTGCAGATCCATCTCAGACCCACCCTGTGTGTGAACATCTTGGAAAACGCTGTCTCAGGAGAGACCTCGATCCAGTAATCGTGCTGTTCGAGGGTTGGAAAAGCGGCTGTGAGGAAAGTGACATCACAGAAGCAGCTTGCGCCGGAATCCTGAGTGCGGAGGAGAACATTTGCTCCGGGGGCGCCTTACCTGTGCTGCTGATCATTAGATCTTCTTCAGGGGAAACCAGGGAGGGCACGGTTTCCTCTGTGAATGTCTGTTTATCTCCAGTGTGGGTGGTATCCAGACAAAGGCTTGTAGTGCATTTCTACGCAGCCCAAGAAACGTGTTCAACATAACATGGGAAAATTAAGTCATAGGAGACATCCAAGATGTGTGAACCTGTTTAAAACTACTTTAGGAAGAGCCTGAGGTCGTGGATTAGAACTGACCCACAAGGTACCTCTTCGTAACGGGAGACGATTAGGCCTGTTCATGAAGCCATGAACAGGGTCCTGGGAGAATGGGGATGGTCCAACCCTTGGGTAACCCGGTGGCAGTCAGTGGCTGTCAACTGCATCCTGGGGAGAAGGTTCTGTAACAAGCGGCTCATAGGAATCTCATAGTGCTTAACCTTGGCTGCACACAAGAATCTAAAAGTCAGTTGAATAAGTTACATATAAGTGACCAAGTCTCATCCTCAAGATAAGTTTCAGGGTCGTCATGCAACCAAATCCTGCTTGGTTCACTGAGCACGTCCGTGTGTGGGAAATGCAAGAGTTTCCTAACGATGCTTTGCACATGTGCATTGTTTCTTACCTGCCCGCCCCGCGGCCAAGGTGCCTCAGGGTTCTGAGCTGGAGGCAGCGACGTTGGGCTGGTCTCAGAGGTCTTAGGTGAAACGAGTAACCTGCTGCAAATGAATGGTTAAAACTTGAGCTTTGGGTGCAAGCACATCTGGGTTTTAGTCCTCGCTCTACCTCTGTGTGACTTTGGGAAAGTTATTTAACATCTCAGAGCTTCGGTTTCCATGTTTGCAATATGGGGAGACTCTGGTATCTTCTCATGGGCTTGTTTCGAGGATTACATGAGACGGAGGGAGGAAACACACCGCACAGTGCCTGATAAACACGCTCACCCAAGGCAGGGTAAGTCTCAGCAGAAGCGATTTGTCTCCCTGGGCTTCGGTGGACTTTGTTCTGCCTCCCTTTCCCGTGTGTCTCTCCAGCTAGTGAGTGAGCTCCGTGAACCAGGAGCCAAATTGTCCCCCCGCCCCACGCAGTTTCCAGCACCACGCCTGGCTGTTTGCTAATTACTGCATGCATTGCTGTTGAATTAACGAAAGAATGAATGAACAAAAGTCAGAGCTTCCAACTCCAAGCCCTAAGCTCTCTGCACTACATTATGCTGCCTTTGTAGAGAATGTCATGATAACAAACACGGTGAAAGCAGGAACATGACGGATTTAAAATAATTACACCATTGTCTGATGGATACCTTCAGACATGATCACAGATGGGGAGTTTGAATCTGCCAACACACATCTTATCAGGAGACGTCCTTGGACTTGGTCTTCCCATGTCAAATGTGTTCCTACTAAGAGCCCTGGAAACCGAGATACTGAATAGTATATGGATTTTCTTTTTTTGTGTGTGAAAGAAAAAGAAATATCTCCATGGGCTTTGACTTATAAAGTAGCATCAAGCCCACAAAGTGAAAAGAAAAAAACAAAAAAGCTACTGTGTTCTTGGTGTACAAAAGCAGGGGATCCTGGAGGTTTTGGCTGGAGCTTGGGGTACTTTGCAGCTCCAGAAATGCCAGGAGAGTGGCCCACTGGACACGGCTGATTGGGAGTCCCCTGTGTGAACCCCAGACTGGCTGGTTCCAAAGTCACGCCCCTTGGCTCCAGGAAAAAAAACTGGTCTATGCAGACTTCATGTCAGGAAACCAGTGGATTTTCTGAGACAGTCAGCCCAGCTGCCCCGAGCAAAACATAGCCCTGCCAGAAACCCAAATCCAATTTACAAAAGAATTTTCTTTTTTTTCCCCTGTTTTCCAAGTTGTAGGTTTGGGCATACGTCCTTGAGTTGTTGGTTTCAAAGCAGATACACCTGATGAAATATAGATTTATTTTACAGAATTCTCCAAAGCCAGAAGTCATCCAAAGGCCGAATAAGATTGCATGCCAGGAGTGATATCTGAAAATAGAAAATAGAGCCTTTGGTGTTCGACTCAAAGTGAAGGCAAGATGAAAAGGTAGGTTTAAAATTGAGCAAAATGCACTTATTTGAAGGTTCGTTTTCCCTCCACCTTTCTTTCTGATCACTAGATTTGGGCTTAAAAGATTACCCTGAGGTTGTTAAACTGAAAACCCATTCTTTTTCCTGACAGTACACAAAATAATATGGATTGCCTTCTGGATAGAAAGCTATTCTTAGACGCTGGGTCCCTGGGCTAAAGATACGGTAGTCTGGGAAGGCTGGAAAACCCAAACTATGTGGCTTGTTTTTGGTGTGTAATCTCGCAGTATCTGAAATGAGATTTTTTTTTTTTAGGGGAGGCCGGAGGCTGTGCTGCTTTGAGAAGATCCTTTATGGAGGAGGTCAAGCTTTCTGCTGCACTTCGAATCTCAAAGCCTGCTTTGCCTCAGACTACGGTCATTTCTGTAAGGAGATATTCTCCTGTATCCAGCACCTACTTTTGGTTACTTGATCTAGAAAACGCCCACAGATTTGAATACTCGGCAGAGTGTTTTATATGATTCTCTGCAGTTAGCACCTCATTCAGTCAAATTCCTAGAGAAGAGGCCCTTGTATCTTCAGGGTCTAGCACGGTGCCTGGCAGCCAGCAGGCCTGGCAGAGGCTTGATAACCAATGACTGCAGGAGACGACTGCTCTGCTCATTTTCACCCCCAACGAGGGGACATGCAGACAGAGCCCAGCCATTTGGATTTTAACTCAGCTCCAGGAAATTGGCCAAGTCTGAGATGAGGATCCCTGAGGTGGGTTCTGGCGCTGGGCTCCGGGTGAAGTGTGTCCCGAGCCACCTTAGGAGCTGTTTCCCTGGCTGTCCCTGGCTTCAGGGTGGACCATCAGACCGGTCCCCAGTAGGTCCCACCACCTGGCATCCACACTGCCAGGATCTCACCAAGCCCAGACTGTCACTCTGTGCTTCCCTGGGTGGACGTCGGAGCTCACAGCTGGTTCTGGACACAAGGACTGTCGGCCCCAGCACGCTGGCTTCCTCTGCCTGCCGACTGTGGCTGCCTCCTCTCTCTGGCACATCCTGGCGCAGAGACAGCGATGAGGTTTGGGAACCAGACGTACCTAGATTCAAACTGTCATCTGTAGAAGTGACTCAGCCTTTCGGAGCCTTGATTCTCTCCCCCAGGATGTGGGCTCCATTCTGCGCCTGTCTCGAAGGGCACCGTGAGAATTCCAGCCCCGGAACGGCCCCGCCACACCGCTGTGCACGGTGCACTCGTTCCCTTAGCGCTGGCCTCCCAGTCTCCTTGCTGGTCCGCCTTCTGTTCCAGCCTCGCCCCACTGTTTGCCGCTCTGGTGAAAGGAGGTTGACGGCCTGGGTGAGGAAGCCTTTGATGGGCAGGGAAAGCCCCGGGCCCGCCCACAGGAGGGGCAGGGAGGATGGTTATCAGAGGAACCAGTTGAGTGGCTCAGTTTCACCATTGGCAACCTGGGGGGGTTTCACTCTCTCCAGATGCCACACTTGGCTTTGCGGTCGTCCTGGTCGTCTTAGAGAATTCTTTCTACATCATCACTCTTTTTATATAGACCGACCAGAGGTCTTTGTCCTTACATCTCACAGGTGAAGAAGTTCCTTTCTATTTTAATAGCCCTCTCTGATTAGCTTCTAAAACCACACGCTGCGGTTACAGACATCCTACTAATATTTGAAGAATTCACATATTTCTAAAAACTGGTAACAGTGGGGAAACTGAAAAACAAGTCTGAGGCCCCACCTGCAGTGACTCAACTCATGTAATCCTCTGTCTCAGCCAGGCCTGAGTTAGTAATGACCCGGCTTCACTCCCTATAGTCAATGAACTCGAGATTGTTGGAACAGAACAGTGGCAACAAGATGGGGCTCTAGTGTGCTGTACTGGTCCCCAAGGGCTGCCTGGAGGAGGTGGGATTCTTCTAGGACCAGAATCAAAATCGACTCCCTGTGCTCCATCCAGGTAGCTTTGTGCGGACTGTCTCTGAGCACCAGGTGTCTGTGTGCTCCGTGGCTTGCTTGGCAATCCCCGGTGTGGCTGAGAAGGGGTGGGAGGATTAGGAAGCAGGTCAGCTTGGGAGCACCCTGACCGGGAAGAGAATGGATCTGGGTTGGCCTCTATTATACTTTTCACCTGAGAGGAGCTGGGGGGAAGGCAGCAGATGAACAGAAGACTGTTCTACTCATCTTTGAGTCTTTGAGTCCTCAGACGGGGCCCAGGACACAGAGTGACCAATGCACGTTCGATGAATTAAGGATTGAACCGATGAGTCCCGGGCCCCTTGCGGTAACGGAGAAACTTTACTCATTCAGACGGCTGATTGACGCATGCACTTTTGTGAAACCCCCATAAATTTGGCCAAGACTTACCAAATCTGTCCTCAGGGCAGACTGGGTTTTTGAAAGCAACTATCTGCAGGTTTCTTTAATGAAAACCAAACAACATAAATCGTGCCAAGACACACAAATGACAGCCCCAGGGAAGCGAGGCTCCTCTCTAATTACTGCAGGGGCAGGGGCTGGTGGTGGGGGCCGAGTGTGGACAGACATGGAAACAGCATCAGTCATCACAGCCAAACCTGCGTTGTCACGGTGTGCCCTCCCATGTCCTGGGAACGACCCTGATGGGGACACTGCTCCCAGTGGACGATGAGGAAGCTTCCAGTCCAGCCCCAGCTTGGTTTTCCCACTCCTACCTGCACCCCCGGACCTGGCATGTAACGTTCAGAGGAGATAAATGTGAAATATTGCTTTGAAAGGCTTTTCTCCCACTGAGAACAAAACTCTCAAGCCAAAGTGACTTTTGTTTGCTTAGCTCTGCAGCGCACGAGGGGCTTTAGCTATGCTACCAAATACTCTACACAGAGTGACTCCATTAATCACGCACCTTGCTCTTCACGCTGACGCTGTAATGGATTTTGCCGGCAGGAGCCACGGGCAGGCTGTGGATGTTGCTTTAGTAAGAGAAACCTCACGTGATGTTTGGCTAGAGGGAACTGTGGTTGCTTCGGTCACCTTCCTACGGGTTGACCAGCTTGTTCCCCTCTGGAAACGGAGCGTCTGGGGACACTCATTTTACTGAGATAACACTCCGACTTCAAGAGGTAAGGCCAACCTCATAGCTTTTGAAATAAAGTTGTTTTTCAAAATCCCCAAGTGACATCATAGCCATTACATTAAAATGAAAAAAACTCTTACTTCTGAAATGACGGTATTTAATAAAGTTTCTCTGAATGAATTTTTCGTCAATTAGGTTTGAATAAATGGGAGGGGAAAAAAAAAATTAGAGCACTAAGGGATTTTGCATGAAAAATCCACCGATAAGTAGTTGTCCCTAAAGTGGCGGCATCTCCCAAGCCACAGCTGCCGA
The DNA here is from genome assembly GCA_008086735.1 of Cheirogaleus medius. NCBI lineage: Eukaryota > Metazoa > Chordata > Mammalia > Primates > Cheirogaleidae > Cheirogaleus > Cheirogaleus medius. The sequence goes on from VBSM01003186.1 coordinate 4,473,500, forward strand.
GAATGTCCGGGGCATGGAACCACGTGGGCCATGGACCCCACGGCCCCTGCCACAGGGAACCAGCAGGGCCGCAGCCAGCCTAGACGTGTGTGGCTTTGTCAGTCCAAGAAAAATATTGTACTAGGTAGGTTTTCGTTAATCTCGTTAATTTTATCATTGCGAAACACACAGGAGGCCACCTGGCCTCCCGGCAATTGGAGATTTATGACGACCAGCGGTGGGTAGTTGCAGAGCAGAGCAGCCCTCTGCGTGGGTGTGAACCGAAGTTTCCAGACTCTGCAGTAGGTTTCTAGTCCTCTTTTAAAGGGACCGTCCACCTGTTGCTCTGGTTAGTACCGGTGTGAGGGTCTTCCTGTCGCCAGCACGGGCACAGGTGTTCCGGCATTGATTTTTCCTCTAGACTTGGAATTCTTTTGTGTGGCTGTTTACGATTGTTTTTTCTTCTTCTTTTTGCATCTGAACGTATACCTAGAGTGGAAGTTTTATGGAACTCTGTGAACAGGGCTTAGCTTAAAATATTTTTGTTTTGTTGTGGGTCGTCAACAGTGTTTGAGAGACGACATCACGCAGTGGCGCAGAGGGACTGACTTGAGAGTTGGGGGGTCTGGGTTGGGCCCCTCTGCCTAGACCCTGGTGGGTGACCCCATCCCAGCCTGCTTTTCCATAATGTGTGTGTGGGGGGGACTCGGCTCCTGCGTCTGATCTCCAGGATTGATGGGGAGGAGCCGCGTAGGCATGGAGGAAAACCACCAAATTTCCAAAAATGCGTTTGTCACCGAGAAAATTAACAAGGAATTTAGTGGATGATGCAAGCGCGACTGAATATTTTTCTCTAGACATGCAATTCCTTTAGGGGCTCCTTGATGGAATATCTGTAGCCTAATAAGCCCCAGGAGAGGGCAAATGGCTTGTTACTGAGTTTAATTAATCAACAAGCATCTTATCCCCCCTAAGGGATCTCTCTAAAACGTTGGAAGGAAGGTCCAATGATACGATAAACACCATGAAAATACTACGCCTGCAACTTCTCCAGGACAGATCTCTTCAGCACATCTGGGAAGCCTTTAAAAATTTCAGAAAGCTGCTCACCCATGCTAGGAGCACAAGATATCCGAGGGCACTGTGACCTCTGTCAATTGAGAAATGAGCCATAATGTTAGAAAATAACCATGCGTTGTAGGGTCACGCTTCAACACAACCCGCACCCCTAAAAATGCCCACAGCATTACCCGCCAACTTCGAGGCAAGTGGCCAATTTCCCTCTCGAGTCGTTAAGTTTAGGAAAGACTCTAATGATTGCGGACTGTTCCTTGACCCGGGTAAGGCTTATGTTTCCCTGCCTCCCAGCTACCTAAGTGTAGTCGGGAGCTCAAACTGACCTTCCTGTCCTTCGCCATTGCATTGCATGCCATGTCCATTAAGGTAGCTAAAGGCCACCCGGGGTTAAGTTTAAATTAATTTTAAGAGGGCACGGGCAAATGCACACCTAATGGGCTCGGTGCGCATCGTCTGGGATGGGCGTGCTTGTAGCTCTGACTCAGGTGGTGCAAAGGCAATACATGTAACCTAAAAGTTTGTGCCCCCATACATTTTTGAAAAAAAAAATAAATTCAGTTCCTCCATTGTACCGACCACAATTAAAGTGGTCAGTAGCCACGGGTGGCTGGTGGCTCTCCCACTGGAGGGCACAGGTTTGGGGGGGGGGCAGTTCCTTCATCATAGAAGGTCCTGTTGGGCAGCGCCGCAAATGCCCAGCCCTGGGTTGACACAGCTCCCTCCTCTTCCAGGCGAGTTGCCGCTGGAGGAAAACCACATGACTGTGTAGACTGGTGCCAATAAAGTGGACGGCAGAACCCTCAGGCACTTGGCAACTGGACCCTTCTTCAGACGCCCTCCCTTCCTTGCCAGGCGCCCCGAGTGCTGCCCTGGCTCCTCGAGCTCCCATTCCAGCCCCTGTCCCTTAACTCAGAACCTACCCCTGAGCGCAGACCGTGGAGATGGTGGGGTGATCTGGCTGAGAGGGCCTTACGTTTTCTGCTGGGATCTTGCTGGATGCATCTCACCCCAGCCACGCACGGGCTACTTCCCGTCTTCCGAGAACGCATCTTCAGTTTCTCATGTAATGCACACGCACGCCCCTCACCCAACACAAAACGAAAGACGAAGCTCCTCCCCGGACCCTCTGTCCCCTCACCTGCTGCCCCGTCGTTTCTGCCCTTCAGCCCATGCCTCGCGCAGGACTGTGAGCTCTTGCTGTGTCCGAGCGCCTGTCCGCTCCTTCCAGACACGCAGCCTGGCTTTGTCCCTCGCACCCCACGGAACCAGCCCTCGATTTTCACCGCGAGCGGCCAGACCAGGCACTCTTCCCTGCGAGTGTCCAGCGTTGCTCCTGCTCCGGCCCCCCACGGCAGGCCCTGTGTCCTGCAGGGTTCCTCGGTTGTCCTCGGGTGATGATTACTCCGCTGGGGCTGTTGTCACAAAGTGCCACGGACGGGGTGGCCTAAGTAACAGAAATCGATCTCCCCTGAGCCCTGTTTCCTGGGCTTGCTGATGGCCGCCTTCGCTCCATGTCCTCGCGTGGTCTCGCCTCTGTGTCCCGCGCCCCCGGTGTCTCTCTGTGTGTCCAAAGTCCCTCTTCTTATAGGGACATGAGTCGTATTTGATTAGGGCCCGCCCAAGCAGCCTCATTTAAATATACGATGACACTTATAGAACGTCAGAGTCACGCATTAGCTCAGGCCGCCGTCCCGCAGTCGCACAGACGGGAGGGTTTGGACAACGGACGCTTATCTCCCGCAGATCTGGAGGCTGGCACCCAAACCAACCGAGGTTTCTCCCGAGGCCTCTCTCCTGGGCTTGCAGAGGGTTGCCCCACCCTATGACCTCATCTAACTTTAATGACCTCTTTGAAGTTCCCGTCTCCGAAGACAGTTACATTCTGAGGTACATTCTGGGGTTGTGGCTTCAACATGTGAAATTGGGGGGCACAGTTCAGCCCATAATGGGTGATCTTAACATACGTTGGCTCTGAGTGGGCCAGCGAGTGCCCTGCTCTGTGCTCCGGTCCACAGCCCTCTTCCCAGACCCAGACCCAGACCGCTGCTCCCACCAGCTCTCGGGATGGCTTTAAGGTGACTTCTCGTGAGCTCAGCAAACTGGCCCGTCCATGCTGGCCCCCTTTTCCCCACATGTCCCCACATGTCCTCCTGCCACAGCAATGGCTCCATCATCCTCTGTTGCCCGAGCCAGACACCTGGGGTCTGGGGTCCTCCAGCCTCCTCCCTGTCTCCCTCCCGGTGCTCCCAGCCAGTTCTCTCCCTCTCACCCCACCTGGGCCTGGGGCTCACCGCTGGGACAGCCGTGTTGACCTTCGTGGCCTCGTGACTTGCAGCCGCACCCTCCTGCGCAACGCCCTTCCGAAATGCAGACTTGAACGTTTCGCATCTAGGTTTAAAATCCTAAGGATGTCTCTACACTTACAGGGACAAGTTGAAAGTCTCCATTTTCATCCCTTCTGCAGCCACCTTCTGAGAGTAAGTGCTCCTCCGTCACTCTCCAGCAAGGTGCTGCTCACAGCACAGTCCCCTGGGTGGCCCGCATCCCCCCGCCCCTGTCCCCCCAGGGGATCCCA